>MU376175.1:0-374391 GCA_022495205.1 Hypoxylon sp. FL1150
TTTTTTTTTTATATATTAAATATAAATATTAATTTAAATTTATTTATAATATTATATTATATTATTATTTTATTATTATTTTATTTAATTAATATAATATATTAAATATTAATTAAATGATTTTTAAATTAAATATAAATTAAATATTTATTAAATATAAAATAAAAAAAATTTTAATTTTATAAAATAAAATTATAAAATTTAATATTTAAATAAATATATATAAAAAAAAAAATATAAAATTTAATATATATTTTAATAAATAATATTTATTAATTATTAATTTAATATTAATATTTAAAATATAATTTATTTTTTTAAAATTTATAATTTAATATTTTATTAATTTTATAAATAAAATTTAAAATATTATTTAAATTTTTTAATAATAATTTTAATAATTATATTAATTAAAAAATTTTATTTTATAAATAAAAAATATAATTTATTATATATTTTAATTAAAAATTAAAAAATAATTAATAATTAATAATTTTTATATTTATTAATTAAAATAAAATTTTTAAATAAATATATATAATAAATTAAAAAAAAAAAAATTAATTAAATATAAAATTATATATAAATATATTTAGGTTTTACGTTAATATATATATTTAATTAATTTAATTATTAATATTATATTTTAATAATATTATTTTTTTATAATATTATTTAAATATAAATCGCATAGATTTTTCGTAATATATTTAAAAAATTTAAAAAAAAAAAATTTTATTTTTTAAATTAAAATTAAAAAATTAAAAACCTTTTTAAATACTTTTTAATTTTAAATTAAATATTTTATTATAAATTAAAATATAATAATTATTATTAGAACTTTTCTTATTAAATTTTTTTATTTATATTTTTAAAAATTTTTATTAAATTTTTATTTATATTTATATATATTTTTAAATCGAAAAAAATAAAATTTTATTTTTAATTAATAAATTTATATTTAAATAATTTCGTAAAATTAATTATAATTTTTAAATAATTAATATTATTTAATTATTAATTTAATTATATTTTAAATAAATTAAATTATATTATAATATAATATTTTTTTTAAAAATAATATTAAATTTAAAATTTTTTAAAATAAAAAAATTATTATATAATTATTTTTTTAAAAATTATAAAATATAATTTTATTAAATTTTTATTAAAATATTTTATATATAAATAATTTTATATTTAAATATTATATAATAATATAATTTAATTTATTTAAATTATAATTAAATTAATAATTAAATAATATAAATTATTTAAAAATATAAATTAATTTTATAAAATTATTAAATTATAAATATAATAAATATAATTATTAAATATAAAATTTTATTATTTTTAATTTAAAAATATATATAAATATAAATAAAAATTTAATAAAAATCTTTAAAAATATAAATAAAAAAATTTTTATTTATATATAAAAATTATATATAAATTAATAAAAATAATTATAAAAAAATATATATATAAATTAAAAAAAATTTTAATTTTATTCGAAATTTTAATTAATTTAATTATTTTTATTAATTAATAAAAATATTTTATATTAATATTAAATTAACGCCGTGCCTCAAGGGATAATTCTCCCGAAGCCCCACTTGGAAATAAAATAATTTAGGTTAGAAAAAGGAAAGCCAGAAACCTCGGGGCGTCATAGATAGGTACCTAATGCCGACGATACCTAGGTATGTCCCGGCTGAATAAGCATCACCATTATTCATCATGTTGTTCGACTTCAATAGTCTTAGGTAACCGTGGCTCGACTATCGCTGTTGTTGGGCTTCGAAGGAACTGGCTTGACTCAGCCAATACCCCCCGCCGAAGTAAGCGCCATATCACGTAATACTACGATGCTCTATTGCCTGGATTTGTCCTCGTACGGCATGTCTGCTGGATATATATCTACGACTCCGGCATCGTCCTCACCGACATCAGACTTATCAGGTTACCTTGTCGCTTAGTACGCAAAACAACGAGGCCCACTTATGGTCCTCGTGCAGGCGGAGGGCCGGATAACATCGAAAATTCTCATCATAATTTGTTGGATACCTAGGTAGTCATGTGAAAACGAACTACCACAGGCCGATCCCCATCGCACCTACATTGGTGATGATTGTGCAGCGAACTGCATCGTGCTAAGGCAAAGGTGCTTAAGCGGACATGTGGTTTTGTTGGCGATCACCTCATCCATTCCCATCTTTGGTTATTCTCAAGAGGGTCCCGAAGAGGGGTAATATCCAGTATGTATGCTGTTGCAAGACCTCCAGCCTCTTCTTTATTAGCACTCCTACCCAGTCATGCATGAATGTGCAGGCATTCTTATCTCGGGACGCTTGAGGGGTTTTGATAGTAATGACTTATCAGATTTTCGAGGTCGGTTAAGCGGTAGTGTTGGGCGGATATAAGGGAGTTTATGATAAAAATGGAATAAGGCGAATGCCGCGTACTATAGTAGAAAAAAAGCTGGAAATTCGGCAGACCAACAGCGAGATGCAGAAGCGAAGATCGGCTATTTACAGCCACCCGTATCGCCAGAATTGCTCACTCAAGGGGGTCGCAGACATAGTGCGCTGCACTAGCCTGTGCGATACGAGCAATTGGGCAATCACAAGGGTTTCTGGTGTAAATAAAGTACGAGACGTGCCTTGAACACCCGACTTGAAAGTATGGCTTCCGAGAGTGTGGGGTGATGTACGCAGCTTGAAGTCAAGTCGCACGAGATATTTGGAGTCTTGGAGTTCCTGAAGCTTCGAGACTTCTCACCTGGGCACCTCGATGGCCTCGCCGCCTCGCCGCTTCGTCAGCGCCGAATCTCTTTTACATAGTAGTGTAACTCGTAAGTACACGCAGACTGGTGGCCCTAAGAGAACTCCACTTTCACGAGTGCCCACGGTCTCCATGCTGGCACCGTATTCCGGGCTTACGTACTTAGAGCTTGTCCATGTCGTACAGGTATTGAATCGACTTGGGCAAGCCGCGATTCCGACCCCATGACGCCGTGTAACTGATCGTGAAGCAGTAACGGAAACACGAAATTCGCTGCGTGATAGACCGCATGGTGTTGCGGGAGTGTCAAGCGTGTTTGGCACTCTTGATTGTTTGTGATACGCATTTAGCTAACACTAGAGCTAGAGTGAATTACTTACTGGAGACCACGATGCCTGTTGCGTACCTAGGAGGTAGGTACATGTAGCTACCACGTAAAAGGCTGGACCAGCAGAGCTAATGCGTGGCGCTGCCGTTGAGCAGTACCTACCTAGGTAGGTGAGGTCCAGCGTCCAGCGAGCATAGGATAGTGATAGTCATGCACATGCATGCAATGAACGTACGTGGTGGTAATAAATACCTAAATAAGCTGCTAATAGTTTAGATTTGCAAGGACGCCGGGATGATGCCGTGCCATCCCAACTTTCTGCCTTTTACCTCGCTGAACGTCAAGAAGGTGTCGCAATTCACGACATACCGCAAGAGTAGTAGACGAGATGTAAGTGAAACAAAGGGGGTCTAAGAACAAACGGGAAGCTCCTCGGGAATCGTAGTTTCAAGAGGGCTAAATTCCACCGACGACTTGACACCTTTAACCAGTAAACAGCCTGGAAATGAGCTTTTTGCACAAATAGTGACGACAATTTTATGCCTACGGCGGCTCACCTTCCCAGTGTGGCCATTGAATTTAGCGATCGCCGTGGTGTTCGAAACTGGCCAGCGGGCCTAAACGAGGTCTATCTCGCCATTGTCCAGGCCTATATCCCCTGAGGCACAGCGCTAACCTAACACTAACATAAGATATTTCTATTAATTAACAAAGGCAATTAAGCCAATTAGAGCTTTAAATAAAGCTAAGGCTTTTTTTAATTTATATATATATTTTTTTATAATTATTTTTATTAATTTATATATAATTTTTATATATAAATAAAATTTTATAAATTAATAAAAAATTTAAATTAATAAAAATTTTAAATAAAACTAAGGCTTTTTTTAACCTATAAGATATACCTAATTAAATTTTTAATTTAAATTAAAATTATTTTTTTTATTTTATATTACACTTTTAATCTGCTTTAATCTAATTAGCTCAATTTCCTTATCAACTAATAGAAATATCTTATGTTAACGTTGGGCTAGCGCCGGGCCTCAGGGGATACCTAGGTAGGAACCAAGACAAGAGCTAAAAGGAGCTAAAAAGAGCTACATAAGCAGCTAACTTCTAGAGTCCGTTAGGCAGGCAGGTACCTAACTTAAAACGCTAGCTTCGACATTGATAGATCGACCCGCGCATCTCTCTAATCCCGAACAGGTATTAATAGCTTCAAACTTGAATTTCCTAGCCTCTATCAAATCTCATTCGTTGCTCTCGACTCGAGCCCTTTCTTACGGCTGTACATAGGTAGTTTTGCGTACCAATTTCTTCATTGGCTTCATACGTTACAACTTTTGTCTCCTTTCATTCTCTTTTTTGTTCTTATGTTCGCAGTAACAGCTTCGTAGCTTCATTTCTGTACCACAGGTATTGCCCTGTCACCTTTTCGTCTCACCTATTGCTCGGCCCTAAGACGGCACCTTCCGGTCGTTCCTTTCACTCGTTTCGATTCACTGGCTCCCATTGCCGTAACGCCTCGCTCATTCCAAGGAGTGGCCTCTCAGAGCATCCCTGTCTATCTCGTCTACCCTGTCGCCTACACGCCTACACGTAGGGACATTCCTCAAGTTACAAACGAACCGACTGCATTCGGAATTTGCTACTGCCTATCTCTATCCAGTGGCATCAATCAATCAGCCTTCTGTCCTTTCTTTGTCTATCCTCTACTACGAGTAAGAGGGGTTGGGCTAAACTAAGAAAAGAAGAGAGAGAGAGGGCATAGTAAACACCGGCCGAATTCAAGATATCTCTCAATTTTTTTTTCCTTCTTTCCACAAGTTACAGGGCCTTGCTTGAGCCCACCCATCACCGATCGGCCGTGGGACTTGGCAATCTGCGTCCTGCAGTGCTCTCTGTCCAGCTTTCCCGACATCCAATCCGCTTCCCCCACCCCTAATCCTTGTTCTCCTGCCCTGCTTGGTACCCTGTTAGCCTGCCACCCACACCACACCATCTTTAAGGCCCATCTATCCCTTTCTCTCCACGTCCGTTCACTCGTATTTCCTCTTTTTTTTTTTTTTTTTTTCAGACTTGGCCACCGCTCTGCATCGTGAACCGTGCCCTCCTCTGCCTCTCTTCCGTGAAGGCATTGTAATTCATCGGTCTCATTTGCGGTTCGTTGCCGGCCTGCTCCTACAAACCGGTAGTCCTCCGGATACATCGTACGCCCTGATCGAGCCCTGTCTGTATTGTCATGGCCTAGTCTGAGAGTCATATTCTCGATTGCTCGTGTCATTCATGCAGTAATTTTCCCGAACCGTTTGACTGGCATTCAAATCACCTACGTTCGCTAAATACTAGTAAGCTGCTCGTCTCTTTGTTTTGTAGACAGCCTGGTTGGGCATCATCAAGATCCCCACATCTATCCAGTCTTTGGTATTAACCGTTTCTCTCTTATTTAGATTTACCGTTCTCGGCATCCCTCTAATTCCCTAATCATGGTATTCTCTCGAGAAATCGTAGCCCTTGCGGCTATAGTACTCTTCACAAGCAACATCGACCTGGCTCAATCACTTGATATCGCTTATTGCGCAAGCATCAACACAGCTTCAACAAGTGCAAGTAAGTGTATTGTTAGCCAGAACTCTCCCATTCTATATGTTAACCTTGACCAAGACGCAAGTATATACCAGTCCAATGGACTATGTTACGATTTCTGCATAGACGACTACGCATTTTCCGTTCTCCAGGACGACTCATGTTGGTGCAGCGATTATGTACCGGATAAGACAACCCAGGTGGATAGCGACAAGTGCGATACGGAGTGCCCTGGCTACCCGTCCGATTCATGCGGAGGCGATTCGCTTTGGGAATATATATCTCTGACAAAGTCACCCTCGGGCACAACTGGTGCCAGTACCTCGACCCAAACTTCGACTCCCGTAAGTGTTCCAGTTTTTGTTTTTTATTCAATAAAATAGTGTCTCGAATCATTTCGTCTTGGATCTCCTCCTTCGCCGCATATTTGGTACAGCAATTACTACGACCGGAGGAAATTTTTTTAACTGTCCGCCATCAGGACCCTATTACGACGACGGTACAAAACACGGTCACTGTCACTCCAACAGTACACGAGACCACGTCTGAATCGTCTACGTCTGTTCCTGTATGCGCTACTAATTCCAGATTTCTTTCGTGTCTATCTTTCTCCGTCAAGCCATTATTGTTAGGTATAGTAAGCTCACATGTTCGTATCAGGATACTACCGATGGAACGACAACAACATCAGCCACCAAGCAAACCTCGACGACAACGACAACGACGCCGAGTCCCAGTGTGTCCGTGCACACCGTCACGGCAGGTGGCACTGTCAGCCTTCAAACAGTCACTGTGATTCCTACATTTACAGACGGCGCAGAAACCAGTGCCACATCCGATGCCAACTCGACAGGAATGACTGCCAGTCATCAGGGGCTTTCAGCTGGACAAGCAGCAGGAATTGCAATTGGTGTAATAGGTGCCGTTGTCATCGCTATTACCGCCGGTGTTTTCTTCTTCCTCCGTCACAAGAAACAAGGTCAAGGCGATATCATCGAAGACAACTCTGGGAGCCACAGGGGAAGCTCAGCGGGCATGATGAGTACACCAACAACCGCAATGGCGTCGGTATGGGATGGTGATAATGCGTCAGGAGGTCGAAGGAACAGCAGATATATGCCCCACGACCCTCGTATGGACCCTTACACCACCAATATTTACAATCGTTTCGATAACAAGAGCCACGAGAGTATCAATACGCTTCAAGATAACCGCGATTACTCACGCAAAGTCCTCCGAACGACGAATCCAGACCCGACCGATCCCGAATGAGAAGGGAGATGGTGATTTGCACATTTATTAGGAGGATGGGACGATGGAAAGCCGTATGGAAACGGTTAATTACGATGTAAACGAAATTTCCTCGGCCAGGCTCACTGTTCATTGCATTGCATTTTCGAGATACCAGGACGGCGTTTTTAGGATAATCGAAATACTTCGACGAGGTTACAAAATTTCCCGCACACATACGCTATCGTCGTAATTGAACGATGTTGCATTCAATTCTTTACTCAGATTTTATTTCCAGCTCGATTGAGCATCCACCGCAAGGGGAGGGTTTTATTTTATGGGGAAATTGGTCTTTAGATGGGCATGCACCACAAAGGCATGCCAGGATGGATTTCTTGGAACTCTCGGCCTCATGATGGAAGTAGATAGGATGGTGGTTTACGGACACAACATTGGCAGCAAGGAAACTCGTGGTAAAGCATCGCTCGTACATACAGGAACAAGACAGGATCAATAGGCACATCCGATAGCCATATTGGTCGGATGGTTTAAAGGTCTATCTCAAATCAGTGACTAACTTGGCATATTAAGAATTGATTGAAAAACAAGTGCAGCTCAACATCTAACATATCCGTGCTTATTCTAATTGTTGACATGCGAAGCGCCCAATGCTTTGCAGATCATAATCGCCAGGCACCAATACCTAACGGGGCACTGAGCGGTAATAAACATGGAAATTTTTCTTCGGATACCTAGTAATTTTGAGGACGGACCAGGGCGCTTCCGTTCGCTAACTTTCATAAATAATCAAACCGGCACTAGACCAGGGGCATCTGTTTCTTCATTACCAAGTTGTCTAACTCTTACAGGTAGAGAATGACTATGCTAGCGCGTCTTGCCAGCAACCCAAAATGAGGATTTTCGCTCAGTCATACGCCTCTTACATCACTGGGCTGCTTTCCCGTCTTGTAGGCTAAATACCATCACAAGCCGAGATAAACGGGTCGAGTTCATTCAACCCCTTTTTGAAACCCTGAATCCCGACGTTTGGTAAACGCTTGTAATCAATAGACACAATACCTAACAAACAAACACACAATGAGTAGTTTCTCTCAAGACAAGTTCCCGAAACCTTCCTAAGAGAAGCAAATCTTTGTGGCACATATTCCAAATTCTACCCGACACGTTCTCAGGTAACGCCCCTTATACGGTGCATAGGTATGTAGCACGTATGTGCGCTGTCCTTTTCAATACCGGCGTCTTATTAGTAACGCCACCATATGCAAGAAGTAGATTGATGTGATCAAAGGTAAGCACGGGTTCCTGAAGATTTGCCTACTGTTTCCCAAAACGGGTTTCATTTTCGCAAGATTTCCCCTGACTACCCCTTAGCTCAGGAACCGGGAGGTTTCTATTCTCTCTTAGCTGACGACGGCGCCCGAAGCTTAGCTCAGCCCCAAAATTGATTTCGCAGCACAACAACGTGTCGGTGCTCGATCAATAACGCTGTAAGCAGTCTAGTGCGGGAATATGTTCGCAACTTGTTCTTTAGGAGGGGGGGTTCGTGAATGAAGTAGACTCGCACTGCTCATTGGAATGTATTTTAGATGATGTTTCTTGTAAAGATAAGACCAGCGTGCCGTGCTATGTTATGGTCGTGACTCGGCAACCACGTGGCCCCGCAGACATTCGGAAATTCGCAGCGGGCCGGCCCCTCTGAGTTAAAAAGAGAAAAAAAAAAAAAAAGGCGTGAGTGACTCGAAGCGCTTCTAGACTTGCTATGGATCATATCTCCGCGACTGACTAATTGCTGACTTGCGGAATCGATCGTTGACGCGGTCATTCACGAACGACTCGCGTCCTTCGGGGCCTCGGGGGCCCACGGGGGCGGGAAGGGAAGCAAGTTAAGTGGGTGTCCAGGTTGGTTGGAGGTACCTAGGTTAGCATTGATGCGTTGTTCTCAAGCTCCAATTTTCTTAGTCCACCGGAGCATCGAATCTGACGACGATGCCCCTTCTCCCGGTCTCTACGGAATAAAAGTCCGGCTATCTATATAGGACACCGCCAATGCTTCGAGTACCGAATCCCCAGGTTTTGTGGAAGATGCGGGAATGCCGGGTCGATCTGTGTAATGTTTGGGGTTATCTTGACTTAGCTTCACTGTGAAATTGGTCTGAACATCTCATAGGTACATCTAAAACCGTCGTATCTCAACATTACTACATAGTGCATGATTTTGCCACGTTTACTCTTAATTCTCCATGTTCTCTACTTAACTGTCTTTTGATACCATTATAACCAACTCCGTAATTATAGAATGTTCGTACCCCCGCGTTAAGTACTAGAGTACTTGGTGCAGTGGTCAAGCATCTGGAAGCGGTTCTCGCATCGAGCATTCAATTGGTTCGAATCTAGCAGTAGATAACCTACCTGCTATACAAGATAATCCACTGCATGATAGTTATATCCCAATTTCTCTTTGGATGATTGATACTCAAGTCATTCATATGAACCCTATGTTACTAAGCGTGAGATTATGGAGATTGGAGAGCTAGAATATAGTCAACGTATGCCGGACGTCCTGGGTCATTTCATTGTCTGCATTTATGTATTTTCCTGTTGGTAAATAACGAAAAAAAAAAAATGGTCCGTCTTTCCCCATAGCGTTAATATTATTTACAAGCAGAAAATCAACCCGGGATACCTGAGTCATCAGAGGAACCAACAGAAATAGAAATAGGGTTTCCGCACAATGAGTCCTTGATCGAAATATATATGTGTGTAAAGACAAAGCACTTATGTTTTCGTCTTAGCCCCTATTCGACTCAGAATGCCGCCATAAGACCAGAGTCAAAATTCAACCCTGAGAACCATATTCCTAACACCGTAACCATGCCAGCCAGGACTACTAGGACGCTTGGAAAGAGAACACATTCGGTAAATATGCGTCAAGCTGTCAAGCTACGATGTAGGGGCAACTGTTGTTACACTGTTTACGTAGAATGAAGCTCATATACAAGCCTAGTACGCGTCTCTTTAGCACGCTACACCACGTTCATACAATAAGACAACTGGCAACTTCCAAATGGGTAATGTCGATGGTTTTCTGCGCAGACATGTGTCCCTTTCCAAAGCCTTTCCGTCCGAGTTCTGCCCTATACTACGGAGTTGGTGTGCTTGATAGAGCATGAATTGCTAACATTCAAGAAGAACGTAATATATTGGCGTCAGAACCAACGCCTGGGTGCTCCAGAATCTAGAATGACCTAGGTATGCTACTTCTCGCCATAATTAGCGGAGCCACGAGCAAGCCCCCCTATTGCTTGGGCGTACGGGCTTAGATGGATCAATGGTATATGTGGTATATGAGGTATGTGTGTCTAAGGTTCGAAGCCTCTACAGCTAAGCCATTGATACTGCGATAGAGTACGGGGATATTCGATAGCTCGCCCTCTTTGGGTCCAGACGTATATGCCCTTCTTCAAGTCCGCCCAAGGATATTAGTATTGACCGACGATACACCCTGAAGAACTGTCACCTCCGGGGGGTTTTACGACGCTCGTGAATCAAATGTCCGAGGACTCATACAAAAATCCCGTTGTTCAGCTCGTAAATACATGGTGGCTAGTAGGTAGCCATTTCGCAGGTGCCCTCATAGAGCGCAGTCCTCGGCTCCCATAAGCATATTGCGCAAGGGGCTATAAGGACTCGGAGGGAAATATGCCCCCCGCGCTTTATCCCTTCATGGAAACTGATGCGGACTGAAACGAGTAATCTGTAGTCAGTTAATGTGTTAACTGTATAAGACAGCGATGCTGATGTTGACTCGGGCCGTTCCTAGCTTGCCCCTTAATACGCTGCATATATATGGTAGAAGCCAAAGTGCCTGTCAAATATAACATGCTATTATTCAATAGTGAGCTGGAGTAGCTGCGTTCGTCCTTTGCATTGCGACTGTTCTGTCAAGGCTCTGGCCTTCGGCCACAACCCCATAAATGCTCACCAGCCTCCATAGGGGCGCTGAGGTGAACTACAAACAGATTCAGCGACCGCTTACGAATAGCTTGTCTCTTCAGTTCCATGGTATTCGCGTGATAACGTTATTGTTTCTGCGCCTTTTGCACCGCGGCGTAATGTGTCGTTGGCAGAAATTGCCTTACATACCCTTAGCCCATGTAAACAAACATTTATCGTTAATGTAAAGGAGCCTTTCAATTGAAATGCTTCTACCGACTGTTTCTCACTATCTCGGCGTAGCCGCGACTTGGTAGACACTTGGTAGAAGTTGATGTGCTGTTCGATTTTGACTTAGGAGAAGTGGCTTGTAAATACGTCAGTACGCCACTTATACCTCGCCACTTATACAAAATGCTATGACAAACGTAGGCCAATCATACAGTAACACACAAGAAACGCTGTCCTAGGTAGTTCTATCACGCCATTATCGGGAACTTGCTTTTTCCTACTCCCGAAAAATTGATTTTGAATCACTAATTCATTCTTATTCCATTTCATGTTCTCGTCTCTCGTAGCACACGATGGATGGCCTTAGAGGTGCTTATAATCGGCTTTACCGCGTATTGGCATTTGATATTCCGAACTACCTATGCCTCTATGATGGTGGCCTTTAAGCCGTCATGGCGGTGATGAGGTTGAGCAGGTTGAGCAAACTGTATATGCCTTAGGTATATCCTACCTACCTAAGTACATACGTAGCACTCAAGGCTTAGCGGAAGATCCTGTCAGATTTAGCGCCATAGGGAAGTTGTATCCCGTTGTTGCTGACCAGTGACGGTTGGTGACGATAACCCCGCTATGGGATAGATGCATGCATATGCGCGTAGATACATACCTGATAACGCAGGTATGTAGCTAATATGCATAGCATCCCTTGCCAAGAAGCCAAGCCTTGCATTTCCCAATGGTGGTACGCACTTTGGTAGACCCTGTAATTTCAAAACCTTCCACGGAGAGCGCAACGTGCAACGTGCAACGTGCAACGGGGCTGAGCATCGTCTTTTCTCTGTCCAATCTTTCGTCCCTCGCCTCTCCCACTCCTCCGTCCAACTCATCATCACGACTGTTTTCACGATACCCAACCACGCTCCCTTACTCGCCAGAACATCGAATTCCGCCGGTCGGTCGCAACAGTTCACCTGGAGGAAATTCCGACACCATCCCTATCTAATCTCCTATTTCCAGTTTCGTCGCATCATTAGGCACTAGGCACAGGCACAGGCACAGCCACCGAATCCTTTTATGATATCGATAGAAGCTCTCCGCAAAGAGCATTAAGAGCATTCAGCTTCAGAATATAATATTGGCCCGACGCGGTTTTTTGCCTCTTCAAAAATATATGTGATACTAGAGGACAAAAGATCCAAAAGAAGAAGACCACCCGCCAAGGCTTTGTTTCCCGACCGCCGCGCTTTGCAAATGTCCGGATTCTAGTCGAACCTGTTCTCAACCGTGTCGTCGAAACTCCCAGAGCTCTCCGAAATGAATTCCACATGTAATTCCACGTTGGACGACATGAGGAGTACGTACTGAGACAAACTTCTCACCATCTCTCGTTCCTGCATGCCCAGAACCGTGGCGCCAAGACATCTTGCTGACGAGTTTAATAGTCGTGTCGGAGGAGAAGATAGTGGGACCCCTGACCTTCCATCAGCTCGCCCTCATCATCGGTGGTGCCACAACCATAATCGCCTATGTCGCGAGTTTCTACTTGATGTGGCGCCATGCTATAAACTACACCAAACCCTGTGAACAGAGACAGTATGTCCTGCCTATACCTATGCCTCTCCCAATAGCGTTCCGACTGGCTAACCCTATCTAGTATTATTCGTATCCTGTTTATGGTCCCGATATATGCCACGTCGGCTTTCCTATGCATATGGTATTATTGGCATGCCGTCTACTTCCAAGTTCTTAGCGACTGCTACGAAGCTTTCGCCATCGCCTCCTTCTTCGCACTCATGTGCCACTATGTCGCGCCCGACTTGCATGACCAGAAGGAATTCTTCCGACATATGCGCCCAGTGAAGCCGTGGGTGTGGCCGGTGAACTGGCTTACCGTATGCGGCGGCCAGAGAGGAATTTGGAGAACACCACAGAGCGGTCTGACCTGGTTCAATATCATCTGGATCGGCGTCTACCACTATTGCTTTATCAGAGTCGCTATGACTATCACGGCCGTCGTGACGCAATATTTCAATAAGTATTGCGAGAGCTCTAACAGCATCGTCTTTGCTCATATTTGGGTACGTTTCATTGGATCATACATACAAGAGGAAACGGCTTACGTTGTTTTAGGTCATTGCGATCGAGTGTGTAGCAGTCACTATTGCCATGTACTGTCTCATCCAGTTCTACGTGCAGCTACGGGAGCCACTAGCCGAACATAAGCCATTCCTCAAGGTCCTTGCCATCAAGCTTGTCATCTTCCTTTCCTTTTGGCAGACAATTGCCATATCCCTCGGCACCTCGACTCTTCACATCGTGAGCCCATCCGCTGCTCTTGCTTATCCTGATATCAAAGTGGGCATACCTAGCTTGATGCTTTGTGTTGAGATGGCAATATTTGGCATACTTCATCTTTGGGCATTCCCCTATTCTCCGTATGTCGAGGGCGCCAAAACGAGCTTCTATCCCGTTCCCGATCCCTCGATGGGAGTTCCGCCTCGCGAAAACGAGCACGAACCCAAGGTGGGTGGTTTTATGGGCCTAAAGGCTTTCGGAGATGCTCTGAACCTATGGGATATCTTCAAAGCCTTTGGTCGTGGTATGCGATGGTTAGTTGTCGGCGTTAAGAAACGTCGCTCCGACCCTAGTTATCAACCTAAACCAGATGACGTGGATACCAGCTATCCTATGAAGCCATATGGTGCAAATCATCCCGGTGGGAAGAGTACAGACCACCTACCGATCGCTACCGAGTTCCGTCGCAGCACATTCGACCACCCGACAACCACCGATGAGCCGGTCGCCGAGGAGAGTGCCGGATTGATTACCAACGCGCAATCGAACCCGGCCAGCCCACCGAAACGCCAGCTCAGCCCATATGTAGACCCGAGACAGCCGCAATACCAGTACGACCCTGGCCCGTCGACGGCCTATACACCGTACGACGACGATGCTAAAGGCGATTTGGGTGCTGCTCACGCCCGCTACGAGTACGACCACCGAGTACGTGGTGCCCAGATGAGTCAAAGTGGAAGAACAGCAGGCTGGAGCGAACCACAACCCGGACCCCGAAATGCCCAAAGGAGTTCGACGCAAATCCGCGTTGGGAACGCGCTATGGGGAGACCGAAACCCGCAGGGCGGTGTGGCTCGATAACGACCCCGATGACCATAGTGCATAATCCCTATACTTTCGTTGCATATTTCGCAGGATATCCATTGCGACACGGCGTTCCGGAATATATTTTTTTGGATGGGGCTTTTTTCGCAAGGCGTTCGTTCTGACTGGCTGCCTCGACCAGATGATGATACTGGATGATGTGTTTTATTACCTGTTTCTACCTACCGACTATATTCACATGGCGTTGAAGCATGCCATTTGGTTGGCGTAAATGATCCGGCTTGCAGCTGTGCTTGGTTGGTGAAAGGAGGATGACAGCGGAGAGAGGCATTGAATATGTTAGATAGATAGAAGATACCTTTATGTTTAGTGTTTACTGCGACGAAATACTACGTTGGCCTTTGCGATTCTGTTATGCGGATTTTATGATGAGTGGTAATAAGGTTATCTAGAGAGAAAAAAAAAGAGTTGACCACTTAGGGAACTAGTTTAGAAATACATGTAACCGTTTTGTAAAGGGTAATGTATAGATGGTTTTTAGATAGACTGAACCAGCACGGCCCCCTTTGAGATAGAGGCATATATTTCACGTCTTTGTAGGTTGCAATATTAATTTATTTTCACCGCTAAGACGCGTTTTGAACTAGCTGCTATTATAAAACAGCCTGTGGACCGTACCGTGCCCATTTCTCTTGACAACACATAACATTTGTACTATCGCGTTATCGCCTAGCCATATGGTCTTGGAGGTAAATCATTACCCATCCCAAATGCAAATGTGCCAAAAAAGTAAAAAAGTGGGTATAATGCCTATGAATCCCTTTTCCTTGACTCCTTTTTCTATGTTTTACAATTCCTTACTCTTTTTTTCTCTCCTTAACGCCACGTGCCAGGTTGTAAATGTGAATGCCAAAGTCGTCAAGTTGGTACATAAGATATGTTTGTCTCTGTTAAGAAGAAAGGGGTATCATATCGCGCGTATCTCGTTTGTTGTACAATAGGTATTGGTATCTGCCTCTCCGTACGCCGGATAAAAGAGATAGAACCGTAAAGAGGTCTGGTAAGGGAAGATTCTGAATTAATTTGTGTGTGGTATTGACTTTTAAACCCTCGATCGATCCATGCCGCGGGATAGGGATACGTATCTCCCAATCCTCCTTGTTTCGTTCTCGGCGCAACAAAATATTAAGTTAAAAAAGAAAATAACGCCAATGCGGTTTCGTTTTGAAGATGCTAGTAGAGTGGTCGATTGACCTTGATCCTTTCAGTGTCCCTTCCGCTTTTTTGCCCATCGATCGTGGATGGTTGATTTCATATGCCATACAATTGTGAATCCCATAACTGATTTGACTGCCTCCGATCCTTCTATCAGGTTTCGGGTATTCCGCTTATTTGCCCTTCCCTAAGCCGGTTTCACATAATACACGGGTCGAAAAAGAAAATTTTCATCGAGGTACTCTCACACGAATCGAGGCAGACGATGGCCATTACGACCCCGGGGCTAACGTCTCTGTCTCTTCTCGGTAGGACCTGCGCCTGCGAATTCTTCACCACTTCGACGCTTTCGAGGTCGATCGTCGCCACCTCGCGATTCCCGGCGATCGTCACCTCCACGCGGGCCACCGCCCGTCCCGCCTCCACCTCGACCACGGCCGCCATACTCCTCATGCCTTCCGCTCCCATCGCCACGATGACGAGACTCTCGAGGGCCATCCCGGCCGTTACCCATCAAATCTCCTCTGCCGCTACCAGGCATTGTCTCGCGACCACCGCCTGAGGCGTCTCGACCAGAGCGACGTGGCGGCTCCATCTCTCCGTGA
Organism: Hypoxylon sp. FL1150; assembly: GCA_022495205.1. NCBI lineage: Eukaryota > Fungi > Ascomycota > Sordariomycetes > Xylariales > Hypoxylaceae > Hypoxylon > Hypoxylon sp. FL1150. Next base: position 16,057 of record MU376175.1, read on the forward strand.
CTAAGTGGTCCGGTGTTCGATTTGCGATCCCTGTACTCGCGATGGTCCTTCATTCGGTCCTGGCTGCGATCCCGGCTGCTTCGCCGAGAGGAACGTAGTGACCGATCACCGTTACCGTGATCTCTACGTCCTCGCTCGTGGTCGTTTCGACCAGAGCGTTCTCCCCCGTTCATACCGCGATCATTTGGTAACATGTTGAGATCCGGCCGCTCTTGAACGGGTGTTGTAATAGGAGATGCACCTGTTAGTATCTGAGCGTCCGAACCGACGAGGTTAGAGCGAGAACCTCTCGATCGCATAGTGGGACTTTGTCCTTGTAGAATAGTATTAATACCCGACAGCTGTCTTCTTCCACCAGTCCTGGCGCGGTCGTTGGCGGCCGACGGCCCTGTGGGTGCGGACATGAGGCTATTAGCATCGGGCCCGGATGGCATAGGGTGATTTGCCGGTGGCTGACGATGACCCGATGGTCCAGATATAGGAGGCCGATCGGATGTTTGTAAAGGCGGTAGAGCTGGGCGGCCACCTTGATGAGAAGGCCCGGAAGCCGTCGGCGCAATATGACCCATTCTATCGGGGTGCACAGAAACCGGGCTTGGCGTAGGTGCTGGGTAAGGGTTCTGTGGAGACGCATTTGGTGCGGCGTTACTTGGATTGAATTGTCTCAATCTTTCTGGGTGTATTCCCGCCGGACCGCCGGTATTTGGAGACGCGGCTGATCCTCCTCCCTGGCCGTATTGAGTTCCGCCCTGACCTCGACGTGACCTGGACGACGCCGGGCCAGTGGGTGGATGGTGTCTCTCTGGTGATGGAGGCCGATGAGCCTCACTACCTGTGGGCCTTGGATCCGGTCGTCCTGGTGGATTCATCGGAGCACGAGCCGAGGTCCGCCCACGGCCTCGAGGACCCTCTGGAGGATTAGCTGAGTCACCGATCGAAGGAATCGAATTCAAACGGCCATATTCCGGATCTTGATTTAGTCTCCCATGGTCGGATTCGCCCCGCGGTGCTGGAGGCGGTCCCTGAAATGTGACAGGCTCGCGCATACCTCGGTCGCCTTCATGGTCCACAGCTCTGCTGCCTTTCGGTCCCACAGACGCTGGTGCTTCGTTCCAATGTTCCCGAGGTGTGTGGTCTGCACGGTGGGGTCGACCAGATCGATCATCACGAGAATCGACTGGACGAGAGTCAGAACGTTCACCACGCCGAGGAGATACGGGTCGAGGGCCATTGCGATCTCGACTATCGTCCCTGCCAGGGCGACTTGCAGGTCTCGTCTCGTTGATCAACGCCGCTCGTGCTGGGTTAATTATGTTAGAACGTTCCTCGGGGCGGTCTGCGTTGATAAGTCGAGCACGTTCGGGGTTCACCGATGGCCCCTGTACATCTGGTTGCAGAGGTGGTGGCATAGGGTTTGTGTTAAGGACAGTGTCGCGTGGCATCCTGTTCGGATCAGGCCCACGACTGGCGCCACGGCGGTCTCGCGAGGCGCGACTATCACGATCTGGCTGGTTGCTTTCGCTTCGCCTTGCAGAATCCGATCGATGTGATCGTTCTCTCTCGGATCTTGGAGCTTCTCTCGGTATAGTTTCGGGGGCTCGACGATCAACGGCCTGCGGCTCTCGTCCCCGAGGTAAACGTGGATCATCAGGTGTCCTGAATGATCTCTGGTCCCTTGTATCTCTCGACTCCCTAGAGTCACGAGTATCTCCTCGAACATCCCGTGTTCGTGTTTCTCTGATATCCCTAACGTCTCTCATTTCCTTGAGATCGCGGGGATGTGTAGACGTTGTAATCTGACCATATTTGTTGTGGGTAAAGTGTGCAGGAAATGGAACTTCTGGTCGGCTAGGTAGCCCAGGTGCAGAGGCTAAAGTGGACGGGCGAGATGACTCCGCCCTTGGACCAGGTGCTGGACCTGATATGGGCGCTGCAGACTTAGGGGTCGACGAGCGACTGGGAATCGGCCTCGGGTCTGGCTTTTGGGTAGTAGGCGTTGGTTTCTGTGTAGCATCCCGATTCGAGGGTGTGGCCCGGGACGGGGTTGCGTCCTTCTTACTGGGTTCGGCACCAGTCAATGTTTTCACATCTTTGACCTCTCCATCTTCTTCCTCCGCATGCCCTTTGGTCCGCGTGGTGGAGCTATGAACTTGTAAGAAAGGTACAGAACCGATTTGAATGGATGTAACTCACCTTGTCGAACCAGGTTTGAATTCTGGAGCGCCTGGTCGAAGACCAGAGGACTGCGCAGCTTTAGGAGGTTCCGCTAGTTTCTTATCCTCCGCCGAATCGCCACTCTGTGAGAAAATTAGCACATTACTTCATGCTAGCATGACTTGTAGGACTTACAGTGTTAGAACGGAAGGCTTGAACCATAACCCAGTTACGTGAATATTTCTTCAGGGCCGATGTTGCCGTATTCGCAGTGACCGAAAGATCCACTCTATGACTCTGCCCATCTTCGTCATCTTTCTTGCCCGCGGCCTCGCGCTCTGCAATTTTACCAAGTATCTGCAAAAATTGCTTGCCCATGAAGTCAACGGCAGGGAAGTGCTCAAGACATGCTTTTAGCACTGTGATGGCATTTCTTATGTGCATCCATTCCATGCCTCCGAGGCAGGTTCGTAGGGCCATGGACAGGTTCCGGTGCCACGCCCAAAGGAGATCACGGAATTGATCATGCTCCATGAACGCCAGTGGCTTGCCATTGTCGTCGAAGGCCGTTGCAAAGCCAAGTTTTCCTTGCTGGGTGGCCTCTTTTGTGTACGCATCTTTATCCTTGTGCCATCTTGCAAGATCCCCTAAAGTGAGCTTGATAAAACGGCCAAGGAATTCGGCTTCTCGAACAGTACAGCCAAATATCATCATCCGCAGTCTGTTTACACCAAAGAAGCGATCGTACAAATCAACAAGCCTAAAATTCGGCACTCGACTTGAATGCATGAATTTAACCATTCGATGGCAAAAATCGGCATCGCCAGGCGAGAGTAGGATTCGAGGAATAAGACACTCTTCGAGAAACATGTCGGCGATTGATTCTCCTTTCGCCGACGAGCTAAACCATCGCGAGCTCTGCTTAATGAGCAATAGTTTGGTTTTGCTCGCCCGTTCTTTGCAGGCACTGGCCTCAGCAGCGAGGTCTTTATTAAGCTGGACGAGAGCGTCCAGTGACTTCTTCTTGTTACTCATGTCGCCTCGCTCCCTCTTCAACTCGGAATATTGCTTCTCAACTCGTGCAATTTCCGCCTCGTAACTAGCAATCGGAACCACAAGATCGCCAGTTTGTAGAGACCAGAATAGAACAAAGAACTCGGGACTAATTTTGTCCCATACTTCTGAAGCGAACAATGGTTTTATGGAGTTGATGATAGGACCAAGGACGTCTGAGAAGCGATCGGCTTTCTGGCCATTCCCAGTAGACGATGGGGCTGATTGCCGTAAACTGCCTTCATCCGTGTCTGGAACGTCCACCGCCATGCGATCGTCAACGTCTTGGGCGCTGGGAGACGGTGTTGCAGCTTCGCTACCTTTTGCGTCCGCTGCTATGTCTGCATCTTTCGGGGACTCTGAATTGGCCACTGGAAGCTTTTCACCCGGGCCCATCATGAAGTATTGAATGCTGGCACGACCCACCATAAAGGCAAGATTCGCATCAAGGCCGAACTCTGTCATCAATCGGGGGATGCCGGGTATGAGTGCGTCGAATTGCTCGGGTGTCAGATTATTTCGCAGTAGTTCTATATACTGAACTAGAGCTTGTTGTGAGTCGTCGATTACAGTCGCCAGGTATTTGATATGTGTCTCGTTTTCGGGCAGACGATAGATAGCCGATTGGCGGTATTGGGCCATATTTGTCAGGAGCCGGCAAGCGAGATCAGTGTGCACCAAGGCTTTCATGAGGCGAGCAGCACTTTTCGTGGACTCATAGCGCTTATCGCCCAAGCTGACTAGTGTTTGTCGTCGTAGGAGTTCGCCGCCACAAAGTGCAAACAATTGTGCGTCTGTGAAATCGATGTCCGAGACAATTCCACCCATTGATGTGATAAACTCGCGCAGAATGATCAGGTCGGTTGAGTTTCCATTGGAAACTTGGTCGTTAACATAATATATGACGGGGGTGGGATTCATGTTACTGTATCGTCGGAAGACTCTCCCAGAGAATTTAGAGAGAGCTTGCAGCCATCGACTAGTCAAAAGTACGGATGTCTCTTGAGTCCTGCTCCTTTGCTTGCCACCCAAAGAGCTCAGGAGAGACCAAACAAGAACGTCGTGACCCATTTCAGTGAAGTACTTGGTGCACTCCACAAAAGCTTCTATGAGATTCGTATACGCTTCGATTTGGTCGAGGGCAACTTTGCAAACAACGCCAGGTGACGACAGGGCCACCTTGGCAAGTTTCTTGGCAGTGCTGGAGATATTCTGCAATGACAGTCGTTTCAAAGTCGCCAGTGTTTCCAATCTAGCGTTCTTGAAGGCCCTTGCCATGGCAGGAAGTCGAGATATTTGTCCTTCATAACACTCCGAGTAGATATTGTAGCGAACTTGTATCGGGTAGTGCTTAAGAAGATCCCAGACCGCGTTGACAGCATCGGCGTTAGCATCGCCGAGGCATAGAGACGGAACAAGGGTCCGTCGAAGCAGATCCTGCCAGCGAGAAACATTCTCCGAAGATTGGTCCTGCAGAATACTCTTAACGCCAATGGCTGCTAACTTCTTGACTAGGGAAGGCTCTCTTCCTATGTTAACGCCGGAGATGTTGAGGAACGTGCTACAAAGGGTGAAAACGTCGTCAACCGTTTGGCAGATCGGAACGTTGTCGGCCCATTCATCAAGGTAGAATCGGTAGAGTGTCCCCTTGTTGATGCCATCAGCGTGGGGCCACTTCAGAATCTTGACAGGGGAGCTTTCGGTGAGCTTCAAGTTGCCCTTGGTCATTCCAGACTGATCCTGAGCGATCTCTGGCTTAAGGGGACAGCTGATGACAGGTTGAAGTTCAACTGGCCGCGTTTCGTCAAAAACTTTGCCAAGACTATGCAATAGAATGCGATTGACGGCCGGGTAAATCTCATCGGGGTATGCCTCGGGAAGCCAAGGAAACCGGCCCAAAATGAACAGAGCTTCGGGGATCGCGCCCACAACCAATAGGTGGGATACTAGATCTGCCTTATGCGCTTCTTTAGGTTCGGGAAGACTTGTTTCGTCACCTTCCTTGGTAGTCTTCGCGTCTTGCTGGCTACCATCTGCGTTCGCCGCTGTAGCGTCTCGCGATTTTGGAGGCAGCGGTGCAGTGTCGTCGGTTAGAGCTCCGGCTGTGAGGAGAGCATTTGGTTCGTTGCCTTGTCTCTTAACCCGCTCCTTTTCATCCAGCTCTTGCATTCGCCGCTCCCTCAGAGATTCCATCTGGCCATCTTCCGGCCAAAGATGAGGATATAGATCGGCGAGGGAGATAAAACCAATCTTAATGAAAAAGGCCGCAAGATAATACAGATTCGCAGGTAGTGTTTCACCTATATCCCGCGCGTCGGATGCATAAAATCGGAACTTAAACCCCAACAGCTGAGCTGCCACCTTATTACCACAGGGTGGAAGGGTTTTTGTGATTCTCTTCCAGTCGGCACTGAAATTGCCAGTCGGGCTGGCCTCTGCAGAGTCATGTAGACCCGTTTCTTCAACCATTCTTCCGCCAAGCTCAAAGAAAGCATCCAGATGAATATCTCGAGCCCTATCCCAGAACTTCAGATCGCGTTTGAGACATTGCTCGGCAAGCTCAGCCCTGAGCTCCTCGGGATTAGTAACCTCATGTCCCGGTAGAGCCCATTTCGGCAGACCACCAGCGAAGACCTTCTCAGAGTGTTCAATCTGATTGCGAGGCCACCAGGAGCTAATTCGCAAAAACCTGGAGAAGAACACAATGTTTCTCAGCATGGTGGCGGAGAAGACGTCAATGACGACATCTAATACTCTTCCAACATCGAGGTCAAATGTTCCAATCAATCCCTTTACGCGTTCCCAACAAGCTTGGACAAGCTCGAAGTCATGGTGATCTCGGGCGTTGTAAGGTGTTCGGTAAAGTTCTGAGGCAAGCTTAGAGTATCCTTCGGACTCTTCTCTTAGCAGGTTGTAATTAGCTTGCCGGTAAAGCTGATTCGTGGCGTAACGGATGCCCAGTTTGACAAAGGTATCCCGAATCAAGCCAAGCTGCTGTAAGGCTGACGTGTCTAAAACACTGCGCAGAAGTTCGGTCGAAATTTCTGTAGCAGCAACAAAGTCTCGTAGTCGTGGCCGAGAGCCGCTCTCATCAGAATCGATGAAAATGGAGAGGGTATCGAGAAATAGTGTCTGCGCATCGAAGCCGAATCCAGAGCCGTCGGCGTTTTCAACCGCTGGCCCGAGGATCTGCTTCATACATTGACCTGCATCTTCCGGGTGCAGGCGGCCCTCTAGAATGGCACGTATGAATTCTTGGGAAATAGTTGATATTTCTTCGACATCTTCGTCGCTTCGAGATTTGATACCGTGATCGATTACTTCCTGGCGGCCACTTTGTTGCCAGCTAGAGAGGCGCGAGTCGGTCAAGACAGCATAAGTATAGTTCGAAGGTGGAAGAGGTTGAGATTGGGTGGGTTGTACGGGTTGGGGGACGGACGGCGTGGAAGGCACCGGGAGTGCAGCAGCTTGCGACGATGAACTAGATGGTCGAGCAGCGGATGGGGATATGGGACCTCGATGGCCGGAGTTGGCACTTAGATGGCTGATTGACGAATCGCGACGGTCGGGGTTTCTCCTTGTGTTCCTGCCGCCGGACGCACGACGATTCTGCGGCGGTCCGTCTTGGAAGTCTCTGTCGTGCTGGCCTAGGGCCGTATCCGAAGGGCGATGAGGCGACGGCCGATTTGCCCCCATGTCGGAGGGCCTGTCGTTCCTCTTTCGCTTAGGAGGCATCGTGATTGCAGGCGACAAGGCTGGCGCAACAAAAGATCATCGAAGATGAAGCTAAAGTCCACTGATTACTGATGACAACGTCGAAAAATGTAAAGTAGTGGATACGGGATTTAGGAAAGCATACTTAGGACAGTCCCAGTATGTTGATGGTTGCCCTGAAGTATTGTACAAGAGCTCTGGAAGATCCTTTGAGGCGAGGCACGTCGTGTTTCGCTTAAAGGAAAGTGTTGACCTGATAGTCAAGAAGTCGTAAAATAGCAATCAAGGTGAGGTTTGCATTGACTGCATTGACTGCATTGACAGAACAAAGATAGCGGGCAGCGCTAGAGTTGTACAACCATCCTTCCCTCAAACAATCGACCATCTATCAAAAGAAGATTTGTGGGCGATGATTAGAGAGAAGGCGAAAGGGGAGAATATGGTTGTTGGCTGTTTGTTTGAAGGAAGAACAGTCGGGAGCGTAATCGCGTTGGAAGAAGCTACCGCGTGGTGGATATTCTGGACGATGCAGCCTCAAAACCTTGCCAAACGGTAATGGTAAGGCTGCATGCAGGGAGGTAACGTAGTGGGTACTTCTACTGACAGTCGTGGTGCCACGTGTGCTCGGAGTACTCGATACTTTTGGCTTGAAGGCCCGCTAAATAAATGTCGCTCCCATCCATGTGCCTTATGTAAGTGAAAAATCTGTAATCTCTAGGTACCCAAGTACCCAATGACGTTCCAATTCATATAGCAAATAACTTTTCTAGGACCTACCTACATAAGGTATGAATATCTGGGTATTACATAAGTGACGAGTTATTCCTCAATATTCAGTCGCAACTTTGTTTCACCAATTCGTTACTCGGCAGTATCACGACATTAGGTATTTATGACCTCGGGCTTGTCCATCAAGCGGCAAAGATGACATCCAAAGACGATGCTAGCAAGCATCCAAGATATGGTCAGTTTATCTCATCCTAATAACCTTATAATTTGCATACTCTCGATGTCTTCGTCTACGGCTACAAATCTATTCCCAAACTGTCCTATTGTTCATGAGAATGGTAGCTGAATACTTCCAAGGAAGAACTCAGCAACAACCTGAGAACCCATTTGCTAGTCTGATTCCCGATCAGAAAATTGCCATCATTCCAACTTTTACTCTTGAATCCGGCGTCACCTTGCACAACGTACCTCTAGCGTACACAACGCGAGGGAAGCTATCCGAGGGCGCAGACAATGCTATGGTCATATGTCACGCCTTGACAGGCTCGGCCGATGTAAGCGACTGGTGGGGGCCTTTACTCGGTGGTCCTGGTCGGGCCTTCGACACCTCGAGATTCTTCATTGTCTGTATGAACAGCCTTGGTAGTCCTTACGGCACTGCAAGCCCGGTTACTGCTAAGGATGGCAATCCGAACAATGAGAGATACGGGCCTGAGTTTCCCCTTACTACTATAAGAGATGATGTCAAGTAGGTAATAACCTGGTCCAACTATGTGTTCTCATCTGACGTGAGACAGCTTGCACAAACTGCTGCTAGATGACCTGGGGGTACGCCAGATTGCCGCTGTGATTGGCGGTTCTATGGGAGGTATGCTTGTACTCGAATGGGCATACTTCGGCAAAAATTATGTTCGAAGTATTGTCCCGATCGCAACCTCGAGCCGGCACAGCGCCTGGGGCATTAGTTGGGGCGAGGCTCAGCGACAAAGCATATATGCGGATCCCAAGTATGATGATGGGTATTACTCTTTCGACGACCCGCCTACCACCGGGCTCGGGGCCGCCCGCATGGCAGCGCTGTTAACCTATCGAAGCCGGAACTCCTTCGAAGCACGATTTGGGCGCAATATTCCAGACCCAACCAGGCGTCAAACTATCCGGGAGAGCTCTCGTCCAAGCACGCCCTCCGAAGCTCATTTTCATATACACAATGATGGGCACAAAACAACACGTTTGTCGAGAAACAACTCCTACGCAGACAAGCAGTCTTCCGCAAATAGCCCTGCCGATACGAGCAATCCCAGTGATGCCAAGGGAATATCCATTGATCCTCAATTTTCAGGCCCAAAAACGGACAGCCTCGCAAAAGGAGAGTCTCTGCCAACGACGACCTACTTTTCAGCTCAGTCGTATCTTCGCTACCAAGGCGAGAAATTCGTGAAGCGTTTTGACAGTAACTGTTATATCGCCATTACGAGGAAGTTGGACACGCATGACGTTTCGCGGTACCGTGCCGACAGCATTGCGGAGGCCTTGGCCTTAATCGAACAGCCCACCCTAGTTCTAGGGATTGAGAGTGATGGTCTCTTCACTTTCGCAGAGCAACAGGAGATAGCGGAACATATCAAGAACGCTAGGCTTGAGAAGATCGATAGCCAAGAAGGCCACGATGCCTTTCTGTTGCAGTTCGAACAGGTGAACAAATACATTTTGGAGTTCTTGAAGGCCACATTGCCGGATATCATGGCTAGGGAGGGCGAAAACGTTGAGGCGGCCACCGTCGGGCAACTTACCAAGTCAAGTACATTCGGAGAGGCCGAAGTAGAAGATATTACCGCATGGTAGTTGGTCGACTCAGAGACTTATTACGGTTGATGCGAATGGTTTAGCAGCATCTTTACAAGAAGCGTCGTGGGAGAGAGGCGTGCAACAGCGCCTGCTTTCATTTCCAAGAAACTTTGTCCCAGAGCTGGACTGTATGCTCAGAGGTACTTTATTGTCCCATATAAGCTTCTGAGGGATGTCAACATCAACTTAGAACCCAACAGTATTTATATCACATAAAGTAGCTGATACTAGCCTTCATAGGGGCACTCAGCAAAAATCGTGTATTCCAATATTCATCACTAAGCAGGTATCTCGATACTGACATATCGGTGCCCCGCCATAAGCTCTACCCCTCGCCCCACGTAAAACTTCTGCCCCACGTTGAACAAGTTGTGACTCGATTTTGCCGTTTTTTGCCGTGAGATATCATTCAGTTGACGCTGGAGTAGTCGTTTTTCTCCGTCTCTAAGCTCCATCGCCAGAATATCACACCCGGAAGACTAAGCCGGCACCGGGATAGGGTACAAGCATCATGGCCGACATCAAGCCCATCGTTGACGGGCTTCAAAATGCAGCCCTTAAAGATCTTAAAGGTTCGCGAATCCTCCCTTCTACTCGCATCCCATAACTAACAGAATTCCAAAGGCACTGAAAAGCGAGACTCCCTGATCGCCATTGAGAAGAAATACCAGCAAGAATGGGAACAACAGGGCCTTTTTAACGCCGATGCGCCATCGACCGCCGATATCCCTCTCCACTCCATCACGGCGGCCGAGCTACGAGAAAAGTTTCCCAAATTCTTCGGAACCATTGCCTTCCCATACATGAACGGTCGCCTCCATGTCGGTCACGCGTTTTCGTTTAGTAAGGTTGAGTTCCAAGTCGGTTTCCTTCGCTTGAATGGCATCAACGTCCTGTGGCCTCAAGGCTACCACTGTACCGGCCTGCCGATCAAGGCGTGCGCCGACAAGCTTGCCAAAGAAGTCAAGATGTTCGGTCAAGAGTTCGAGAAGTATAGCGAGGATGAGGAGTCGCTAGTAGAGACAGCTGCTCCAGTCCAGAAAGAAAGAGAAGATGTAACCAAGTTCAGCGCCAAAAAGGGCAAGGCTGCTGCCAAGGCAGTGAAGGCGAAATACCAGTTTCAGATCATGCAGACCATGGGCATCCCGAAACAACAGATTCACCTTTTCGCCGATCCAGCCTATTGGCTCGAGTACTTCCCACCCCTCTGCAAGCTTGATCTTACCAACTTTGGATCGAGAATCGACTGGCGGAGACAGTTCGTCACCACAGATGCCAATCCGTACTTCGATGCCTTCGTCCGCTGGCAGATGATCCGACTGAGGGAGTTGCACAAGATCAAGTTTGGCAAACGTCACACCATCTACTCCATTAAGGATGGTCAACCCTGCATGGACCACGACAGAAGTGAGGGAGAAGGAGTCAATCCGCAAATATACGTGGGCATCAAGATGCAGGTTCTCGAGTTTCCTTCGAAAGCGCAGGAGGCTCTACGGGGAAAACTGTCTGATGACGCCAAGGTGTACCTTGTCCCAGCCACTCTTCGAGCGGAGACAATGTACGGCCAAGTGGCTTGCTTCGTTTCCCCCAAGGTAACCTATGGGATCTATGAAGCTGCCCCTAACGAGTACTTTGTCATGACCGAGAGAGCTGCCCGAAACATGTCCCATCAGGAAATCTTTGCGGAAGAAGGGGTCATCAAGAAGACAGCTGAAATCCTGGGGTCTGACCTCATTGGTGCACTAGTGAACGCTCCTCTTAGCTTCCATAAGGATGGTGTTCGCGTTCTACCTATGGAATCAATTCTCGAAACTAAAGGAACAGGAGTAGTTACTTGCGTACCTTCGGATTCTCCCGACGACTATGCCACGATAACGGACCTAGCCAAGAAGGCAGACTACTACAAGATTAAGAAGGAGTGGGCGGAGCTGGAGATTCACCCCATCATTCAGACACCTACCTCTGACCTGCTCGCCCCGGCACTGGTCAAGAAGATGAAGATCGCATCCCCCAAGGACGTCAAGCAGCTAAAGGAAGCTAAGGAAATAGCCTACAAGGAAGGTTTCTACCAGGGTCACATGCTCGTAGGAGACTTCAAAGGCGAAAAGGTTGCGGATGCAAAGCCGAAAGTTCGGGGACAGCTGATTGACGCCGGCCTTGCTTTCGAATACGCAGAGCCCGAGAACAAGGTCGTCAGCAGAAGCGGCGACGAATGTACAGTGGCCCTAATGGAGCAGTACTATATCGACTACGGAGAGGATTCGTGGCGCGAAACTGCTACCGAATTTGTCGAGAATAAGGATGGCAACGGCCTCAACACCTATTCGAACGACACTCGTAACGCATTCTTGGGAGTACTCGACTGGCTTAAGCAGTGGGCTTGCGCGAGAACATACGGTCTAGGCTCAAAACTACCATGGGCGCCGGAATTTCTGGTGGAAAGTTTGAGCGATTCGACAATCTACATGGCCTACTATACGGTCGCTCATTACCTCCACAGCGACAACTTCGGACGAGAAAAGGGCAGAGGCAACATTACACCTGACCAAATGATCGATGAGGTCTGGGATTATATTTTCTGCCGCACAAATTTTACCGATGACCTACCCGTGAAGTCGAAGATCTCCAAGGAGACCTTGGAGGCTATGCGTCGCGAGTTCGAGTACTTTTACCCTCTTGATTTGAGGGTCAGCGGCAAGGACTTGATCAACAATCACTTGACATTCGCCCTCTACACCCACATCGCCATATTTCCACGAGAATACTGGCCTAAATCTTTCCGACTAAACGGGCATCTCCAGCTCAACGGAGAAAAGATGTCAAAGAGTACTGGCAACTTCATGACTCTTGATGATGGTGAGTTTATATCCTATCTGCGTGCTACGAAGGCGTCGCTAACTTGACTTATAGCTGTGAAGAAGTTCGGTGCGGATGCGTCCCGGATAGCCCTCGCAGATGCCGGAGATACCATTCAGGATTCCAACTTCGTTGAGGATGTCGCCGATAGCACCATGTAAGCTACCTCCTATTTTGTCATGTTGATATTACTCCTCGATTAACAATATGTGTTCGCCAGTCTCCGATTACACTCTCTAAAGGAATGGTGCGAGGAAATGGCTAAGAGTCAGGAACTCCGAGTTGAGAAGAACGATTTTGAAGATGCGTTATTCGACAATGAAATGAACACGCTTGTACGAGAAACTCGACAACATTACGAGGACACGAATTACAAGATGGCCCTAAAATCATGCTTCTACGACTTTCTCAATGCCAAGGATGTCTACAGAGCCACTTGTTCAGCGGCAGGAATTGCAATGAACAAGGAGTTGGTTTCCAAGTATCTGAGACTCCAAGCCCTCACTATCTCGCCAATTGCTCCTCACTGGGCCGAATACATCTGGCTCGAGGTGCTCAACGAAAGCAAGACGATACAGCTCGCCCGATGGCCCGAAGTGCCGGAAGCTAATGCAAGCCTCAGCGCAGCCCGTGCTTACGTACTGACAACGCAATCTAATATTACGTCTGCTGAGGGGGCGCAGATTAAGAAGATGGCTAAGGGAAAACAGGTCAATTTCGACCCCAAGAAGCCCAAGAAGCTCACGATATTCGTAACTAGAGAATTCCCCAAATGGCAAACGGGCTGCATCGAGCTGGCGAAGGAGACGTGGGATCCCGCAACTAAGACGCAGACCTGCAGCGACAAGGAGCTAAGTGGCCGCGTCGCCAAGTTAGGCAAGGTAAAAGACGCGATGCCGTTTATCCAGCGTCTCAAGAAACGTCTCCGTGACGGAGAGCCAGCTGATGTTGTGTTTGATCAAAAGCTGGCTTTTGACGAGTCCAAGATCGTCGTGTCCATGGTGCCTGGTCTCAAGCGAGCAGCAGGTATCTCATCTATCGATGTCTTGTTGGTGACAGAAGGTAGCAAGACAGGTTCCGATGTCATAAATGGCGGCGAGGTTGACATCAAGTCGCCTATTGCCGAGCTGGCGGTGCCAGGTCAGCCATCTTTCCTGTTTGAGAACATTGAAGCGTGAACCGTAGAGATGGGTCCATGCCAATGAATAAAAAAGGGGGCTTGTGTTCCACATAGCACGATGAAGTGATGAGTCAAGACGTGCAAATGTTAGTCCAATCCTTAGAGAGCATTATAACGGTACTAATACGGGATAGGAGGTAGTTCAACAGCTTGCCTTAGATTTTTCAATATCCCAAGCAATCCACTCTCGCGTCACTTTAGTTTCAACTGGGCATAAAGGGGCCGGCCGAAAATCGCTTGGAGACCTCTCCCATAGCCGAGGGATCATTAACGGAAGAGCAGATACCTAGGTAGATACGTGAGCACTTAGGGGCAAAACTCATATTTTCTTCTATTGATAAGTCGCAAGGTAAAACATGCCAAAACGCTGCCCAGCTTTATAGACGTATGAGAGACAGCTTGGCATCTCCCTATACCCTATAAAGACAGCGGAATAAACGCCATGAAAAGATGAGAGATACCAAACGCATATGACGCTGTATTTAAATCATTACATCATCTCGCCAATTAAAATCCACATACAACAGAAAGGCGGCGGTATAAGGCGATATCGGAATCAGGGACGTTGATTTTTGACCGAAGACTTTAACAGTTTAATCGAAGAGTTTACCAGTTTAAACATTAGTGTTTCTAGGTAGTTCTAGGTCGTCGCATCTTTATTCCCTATCACATTACGGACTGCTCTAATTGCTTCTGGTATGAACGACGGTCGATAATCACATCTTCAATCATTATTTTATCGCTTGCCCGACTCCCTTCCTATATATTGAACATGGCTGGCAGCAACACACCGCTCAAGATCGCCGTGATCCCGGGCGACGGGATCGGCACGGAGGTGACGCCGTACGGGGTCCGGTGCCTGGAGGCGGCGGCCAAAACATTCGGCCTCGAGCTGTCGTTCGAAACCTTCGATTTCGCGAGCTGCGACTTCTACGAGAAGCACGGCGACATGCTGCCGCCCGACTGGAAGGAAACCCTGGCGCGCTTCGACGCCATCTACTTCGGCGCCGTCGGCATGCCCGACCGCGTCCCCGACGACGTCTCCCTATGGGGCAGCCTGCTCAAGTTCCGGCGCGAGTTCGACCAGTACATCAACCTACGCCCATGCCGGTTGCTGGCCGGCGTGAAATCCCCGCGTACGTGAAGTCGCCTTGTTTGATTCCCCCATTTTCCGCCGATTATCTTTTTCTTCATCTTTTTTACTAACAGGCCGCGAAAAAAAAGTGGCTAATCGCAAGCCTGGCGACATCGACTTCTGGATCGTGCGGGAGAACACGGAGGGCGAGTACAGCAGCATCGGGGGCAAGATCTTCGAGGGCACGGACCGGGAGACGGTCGTCCAGGAGACGGTGATGACGCGGACGGGCGTGGACCGCGTGCTCCGCTACGCGTTCGACCTGGCGCGGACGCGGCCGCGCAGGAAGCTCACGAGCGCGACCAAGAGCAACGGCATCAGCATCACGATGCCGTACTGGGACGCGCGGGTGCGGGAGGTGGCCAAGGCGTACCCGGACGTCGCCGTCGACAAGTACCACATCGACATCCTGACGGCGCACTTCGTCCAGCGCCCCGACATGTTCGACGTCGTCGTCGGTAGCAACCTGTTCGGCGACATCCTGTCGGACCTGGGCCCCGCGTGCGCGGGCACCATCGGCATCGCGCCCTCGGGGAACATTAACCCGACCGGCGCGTTCCCCAGTCTGTTCGAGCCCGTGCACGGCAGCGCGCCGGATATCGCCGGCAAGGGGGTGGCAAACCCGGTCGGTATGATATGGGCCGGCCAGATGCTGCTCCAGCACTTCGGGTTCCAGGACGCCGCCGACGCCGTGCTCGGGGCCATCGAGGCCGTGCTGGCGCGCGGGGACTCGGAAGTTGTCACCGCTGATATGGGTGGCAAGGGGACGACTAAGAGCCTGGGTGAGGCGATTGAGGCCGAGATCCTGGCGTCTAAGAAATAGAAGTCTCGCTGTGCTGCGTGAGAGGGAGAAACCTTGTTAGAAAATTTTAGGAGGTTAGTACCGGAAATAGAACTGATCATCTTTAGCACGACATGCCGTGGCATCCAGTTACACGGATATTCGAGTGATTACCTAGGGTATCGGCATTCCAAACTCTTTTCAACATTCAACCCTTCTCTTATTTCCCTCCTTCGTTTCTGTCCGTATCGAATTCTCATCAACTCCTACGTTAGTAAAAACACATCCACCAACATTTCACCAGACATCTACCGACAAAAAACCATCACCAGATACAAAAAACGAATTGTTTGGATCTTTACCATCTTTGGGGTGTTTTTGTGTATGTGTGTATGTGTGAAACCATCAATAGAATTGAACCCCTCCCACAGTGCAATGGATTTCCCATGAGGTCCTCACCCTAACAACATCATATTCGTCCCCGTTGATTAGGTAAGATAGGCTTTACATGCCGCCGTTGTACGACTGCATGTAGAAGTGGTACGAGCCGCAGTTGCTAGCGACGTCGTCACAGTCCGAGACGACGCCCGCCATGGCCTTGCTGATGCAGGGCTCCACGATGCCCGGGTCCATCATGTCGGCGATCCAGCTCCCGTCGCCGGTCCACTTCTCCGTGCCCTGGCCGCCGCAGACGCGGCCCAGGCAGCTGCCCTCGTACCAGTTGAGGCAGTAGCCGGCCGCCACCGAGATCGGGCTCGGGTTGCCGCGGATGTCGTCCAACACAGCGCGGCAGTCCTCAGTTGATGCGCCGGTGCCCTGGAGGTGAGGGTTTTAGTTAGCTTTGTGGGATGGTTTAGGATAGGGTGGGTTGGGATAGAACGGGTTAGGATAGGAAGGATGAGATGAGATGAGTGAGGGGGTAAGGAAGTGTAAGTATATCCAGGTGAAAGAGAAGAGCATACACCCAGGCAGGAGTTGTATAGGCCAGAGGCCTCAGTGGCTAAAGCGTGCGTGCCGCGGAACGTGCTGAAGTCGGGACTGTCGTCGACGGTGAGGAAACCCGTGGGACCAGTGCCATTTCGGGGCAAGGCGGCGGCAGACACGGCGCAGAGGCCGGTCAGGAGAGCCATGGCGGAGTGGAATATCATCGTGATTGAGTGGGTGAGTGTACGTGTGTATGGTGTCTTGCGTATCAAGCAGTAAGTGTTTGGTCCAAGTCGATCGACTGTCGTTGTGTTGCCCGAGGACTTATGCAAGATCGACGGTATGGGAGTGAAAGAATGAGAGGAAAGAACTGGCTGGAATGGCTGGTATTACATAGGAAAGGAGCAAAGTCTCGTTTGCACTAGAGTTTGGTAGATGGTGGAGGGGTGAATGTGCTGTTCACTAATGTCTATGTGTTTGGTGTCCATTAATCATTCGTTTTTCTCCATGTTTGCTTATATATAAATGCATCTGGCAAGAACGAAGGATGGAATAGACGAAACCATGCCTGCTTTAGGCCTTATTAGTTTTATCAAGCTGATACCTAAGGAAAGCTTCGAGGCGTTATGGATATTACCTTAGGTAAGATAATAAGACCCATCCACCACGTGCAAAATCAGGATACCGGGGCCCTTCAGAAGTTATATTGAGGAGTAAGGCACAGATGTTTAAATCGAAAACAGCCCAAGCATTCCATCAGCTGATAGTTAAAATCCCATATAACAGTAGGTTAAGGCTTATTTCATATATGTAGTACCTAAGGTAGTTTCTAGAAGGTACCTAGTTGCTTGCCAGATATCTTCCCTAGATATGTACATACCAGAACTTACAAGCCGTGATAAAGATGAAATACGGCATCAGCAAAAAACAACACTCATCACCATTTACTGCTATGCTGCCTCAATACATAACTCACCGGGATCTTGTATTATATCCAGAGTCTAAATTTGCTTTACTTTAAGCTTACTTCAAAGTTACGGCTGTGTCACCACCATTTGGTATGAATCCCGTCAGATTGTGTGACCATGGACAAGTGGCATGGCATATATGAACTTTATAGAGATGGGAGCATGGTCAACCTGTTAAGAAAGAAAAACTACGCAGTTAGAAACGGATTCTCAACGTAGACCATTCTTGGGGCAGTCTCAGCACTGGAGATCCAGGTGGATTTCCAGGTGGATTTACGTTCGAATATAAGGCAGGTCCGGCATTCATTTGTTCATTCATGCTATTTACCATAAAGTCGCCATGAACTCAGGCCACCGTCATAGTTAGCCCGTACTGCTTGTAAACATCGATATGTATGCATATCCCGATGTACGCATATGCCGAAGACCGAAACACTGACATCCACTGATTCCACCATGATGTTCATGATCTCCCAATGCATCACAGAAAGGACCTGAGCGACATCCTTAGCTAGAAGGGACCCCTTCTGGTCTTGTTGCCCATGTACTCGAAGCAGCCAAGGGTGCCGTTGCGGTTGTAAACCAAGGTGTCTGACGGTCTGTTAGTACCGGCGGTCGCTAGACAGGATCTGCAAGTATGGCAAACTTACTGAGATCGTAGGTGGTGGGAGTGAAGTAACCGTTGTGGTCGAGACACTCGCAGTACAGGATGAAGTCCACGGGGCTAGGACGGATGGAGCAGTTGCCGCAGGTCGTCCAGTAGTTGCCACTATGTTATGTCTTATGTTAGCGTGCATATGATGTATGGCGAAATGTTAGGGCCACTTACCCATCATAGGGACGGAGCTGGCCATCGTAGTTGGTCAGGCAGGCATTGGTGTCGAGCCTTGGAGAGGGTCAGCAAAACCAACAGCCCGTTATCTATGGAAGAACCTTCAATCCGCCTCGGAGATGCTTACCAGGTCCAATCGTAGCTGAAGTCGACCCAGTTGTCGTTGTTGCAGTACATGCCGAGGAAGCTGTCCTGCATGAAGCCGTTCTGCCAGGTGCAGTTGCCGATGATGTTCTGGGCGCTGGCCAGGTGGGCGACACCAAGCGCCACAGTGGTGAGAATCGCAGTTAGGGACATTGTTGCGTCTGCGAATGAAATAGTCGGCAATCTTTTGCTTGCTGGTTTGACACTTCACGAGTGTTGAGAGGCAGTGTTGCAGAAGTTGAGTTGCGCAAGTGGTCTGGTGCTGCCTGGGCTAGAGTTTGTGAAAGTTGGCGCAAAAAAGTCACGCCGACAAGTTTGAGTGCACAAGGAATAGCTGCAAACAACACACGAGATCGAAAATAGGTAGTTAGGGCAAGTACAGTTAAAAGTGGCCAATGATTGTCGGTGCACGCGTATCTTCGCTTTCGCGTTGCTGGGCACCTCGAGAGACGAACGGACCGCTAAGGAGTGGCCGAGTTATTGGGTGAATGGTGAACTCTCAGTTGGCAGTCGGGCTACGAAGAATTTCCAATTTTTTCCAATTTTCTGATATGGGATGATTTTGAGTCTGGTAGATGAAGCAGCTTTTCACGATGAAACGTCTGCTTAACCCCTACCGTACTGACTTCCTTCAATTCGCACATGAATAGGAGTACACTTTCCTTGCCGCCACGAGTTTCAGAACACCTGCAGTCTATGTCCTCGGATATCTTCTATAACCTTTTCTCTTCTTTTTGATACTCGGTGCAGCAAATTCCTCCTTCTCAGGTAAATATTATATAATTGTACAAGATGATGAGGCTGACATACCTGGCAGGCGCTACTCGAGGCATGCCCATCGAATTCCACAATACCTACCTAGGTAGGTACTTATGAAAGCCTAGAAGGGCAACATTAACCAATGACTATTGGCCTTATACCACATAGGAGTCGACGTTCGGCCTCCGTGTAAGAACAGCGCGGTCCCTTTAACGCCATGCAATGTCAGTTGACTACAGCATATAATAATGCATCCCGGCCAGCGGGAGTTCAGTTCTCATCGGTTTTCGTAGGATGGTCCTTAAATCCAGCGGTAATGCCGTCTCTATCAAGCAGATACAAGAACTTGTCGCGATTCGACAACAAGGCCGACGGGATGTCTTTGTTGTTGGCGATCCTCTCGTACTCCTCTCCCTCGCGGTCCCACAGATCCTTTCCGTTCCTCACGCGATCAGCGATACGGTCGCGGTCGCGAAAGACATCTTGATTCAGCCAGATGTGGGAGAAGGACGATAGCTTGTTCAGCACCTCCTCTATAGTAGAGAAGCAAGTTGAGCAGTGCCACCCCGCGCTCCACAGGTCGCCTTTCTCCAGCTTGATAAGAGGCTGCAAACCGCCGTCCGAGTTGCGTAGATTTACGGGCAGGATGGTTCGCCAGCCCTGGTAATACGTTGCCTGCGGGTGGGCCCATTGGGTGCCTTTGTGCAGGTACTGGAAGCTGTAGTAGTAAAAGTGGCTACGAAGTGTAAGTCGTCGCGGGAAGTTGCAGGCTTTTAGCACCACGAGCGTCTCAGGGCGGACGATCTCGTCGACGTCGGCCACGATAATGACGTCTCCTAACGCGGGTGCCTTCTTTCCTTCCAGCCTTGGAAGCACCTGCTTGTACATGGCGTCTCTCTGCAGGTCTTCCCAGGCCCATGACGGGTTGGAGCGGTCCGAGTGGAAACCCTCGGGAATTTCGAGTTCGTGGTAGATGATCTTGTCACGATATGCCGAAAACTGGTCCAGATTATTTTTTATCACCAGAGGCTTGTCGTGATTTGTGAAAGTCTTCCTGGACTCGACAATGACAAAATAATCGACATAGGGGTATGTGGTGTTCAGACGAATCTCCAACCAATCCAGTTCGGTATTGATCATAATCAGGTCGTAGACCTTCCTTGCGCCAGGATTGGAGAAAGCAGTCCATCCATGCTGCTGACATAAACCACGCGCTTCCGGAGCATTGGAAACTCGCACTTTGGCCGGGTCAAAGCGAAGGACGTGGTGCATGGACCGGTCGGTCCAATTGGGGTTCAGCCAGAGCAGTAGCAGGAAGACGGAGGTGAGGGTGATGGCCAATCGGGTGAATCTCCTTCTGTCTGGGCGAAGCGGTAGTATCACCATCTTACTACTTGCCGCCGGGTGTATCTGCTATGGTGTGGCGTGTATCGTAGTATTCCATGCGCGCGTGTCACTTTACTGCGTCGGCATTGGTGTATCTGTATCTGTTTGGTATGATAGGTTCCGAGGTAAGCTGAAAAGGAGGCTGTAACTCCGGACCATTTTAGTGGTCTGTGCCCCGGTACTCAGGTATTTATTCCACCTGGAATGATGCATTTTTAGGTGGGTTAGATGAGATGCTTAATTCAATGTTATGCGCTTGAGCGCTACGAATATGTACCTAAGCAATGGAAAGTTACAATCGTTAACGTTAAAACGATCCACTTAGATCTTAGATCTTATAGAATTTGACGAAAGCAGGCATGCCATCAAGGGACTATTGGGAGGTATGAGGTGTTTGATAAGGAGTCCCCAGCTCAATGTAGCGCTCGCTGAAGCTATACGAGCCGGTCGCTCCACATGGCGACATCGGCCGGCAAAGATGTTGGCGACCCCGCCGTTGCTATCATCCCGATCCGAGCCGTGGTCTAGCCGTTCGAGAAATCTTCATACCTCATCAGCCCTGCTCCGTCCTCCTACCATGGCCCGTCCCGAAAGTGAGCCGGCCAGCACCTGGCTCGGCGAAAAAGGCGCTGCCGCCTTTGACCTGAGAAGTAAGTCAATGGCCCGTCGTAGAGGGTCTTGATTCCCATGCTCATGCGTGCCCGTAGGCGACACCATGACCACCCCAACTTTGGCTATGTTGTCCGCCATCCAGAACACAACCCTGCTGGACGACGTCTTTGAGGAAGACCCAACTACTATTGACCTGGAGGCCCACGTCGCCTCATTAACAGGCAAGGAAGCCGGTCTATTCGTTTTGTCCGGCACCATGGGGAACCAGCTAGCTCTGCGCTCCTTGCTCACACAGCCTCCTCACAGCGTGCTAACGGACCATCGTTCGCACATCAACAAATACGAAGCTGGAGGGTAAATATATCCCTCACTCCCCCCCTTTTCATGGCTATGCCCCCCTTCCTTAATGACCTGACCGCGCTTACAACTGCGCCATACAGCGTGGCATCCCTCTCCGGCGCCCTCATCACCGCCGTCGTCCCCAGCAACGGCCGGTACCTGACGCTCGAAGACGTCCAATCCGCCGCCATCCTCGGCGACGAGATCCACTCGTGTCCGACGCGCGTCATTAGCCTCGAGAACTCCCTCGGCGGCATGATCCAGCCGCTCGCCGAGGTCCGGCGCATCGCCGCCTTCGCGCGCGACCACGGCATCCTCGTGCACTGCGACGGCGCGCGCCTGTGGGAGGTGGTGGCCTCGGGCGCCGGGTCCCTGCGGGACTTCTGCGAGCACTTCGACACTGTATCGCTGTGTTTCTCCAAGGGCCTAGGCGCGCCCATCGGGAGCGTCGTCGTGGGACCCGAGCGCGTGATCCGGCACGCGCGGTGGGTACGCAAGTCCATCGGCGGCGGCCTGCGGCAGTCGGGCGTGGTGACGGCGGCGGCGCGCGTCGCCCTCGACGTGACGTTCGGCCGGGGGCCGAACGGCGAAGGCGGACTCCTGCGGGAGACGCACGAGACGGCCCGGCGCGTCGCGAAGCTGTGGACGGACCTGGGCGGCAAGCTGCAGTATCCCGTCGAGACCAATATGCTGTGGCTGGACCTGACGTCCTTGGATTGCAGCGACGCTCGGTTCGTCGAGCTGGGCCGCGAGGTCGGGCTGAAGCTGATGGGCAACCGCCTCATCACCCACTACCAGATCGGCGAGGAGGCCATCCGGAAGCTGGCGGGCGTCTTCGAGAAGATAGCTGCGGAGAAGGAGACGGGTAGCCGCGTCGATGGTAATGAGACGGCACAGCAGAGCCAGTACAGGAAAACCTGATGAAATTCAGCGTTGAAGCAGATCTGACGATGCAGAGTTCTCTTCAGGTACATAGACTAGCCCCTTAAGAACGCCTGAGGAGTCCAGACCGCTACAGATGGAATTTAGCTGGGCACTTTCGAAGAGACATAGAATTATGGTAAAACGCTCAAACTCGTCCTTTATCTGGGGCAAGATTAGAGACCCTTTTTAAAAAATCACCAAGCTTCTCTAAGAGCTAATCCGTCAAGATCATTTCTCAGAATCACGCATTTTTGTTGGGACAATTCTGTGCAACTCCCTTGCGTTCCCGTCTGCGTCTTATATCGATCGCGCGGGGTTCGTGGTTTATGTACAACAAAACAACGGACGTGGGCCTTGAGGGCGTGCTGGATTGCCTTTTAAGCGCCCCCTCATATACATGAGATTTCCTCCACGCTTGACCATAGCCTTCTAATTGTGCATCTTCTTGATCCGCAGCTCGTCCGATATTGGCGGTATTTCCTCGTGAAGGGGGTATTGTGCGAAAAAAAGGAATAATTCGGTAACCGAATGCAAATTACGCCCCGAATCGTGATGCTAGAATTGTAGACAATTCTGTTGCTTTTGTTGGATATATGCTGCCACCAAACGCCGAGGAAGTCAGAATGACACAAACCGTAAACCACATTACCCGCTTCCGTTTAATTCTCTTCATCCATTCCTCAAGCTCTCTTGTGGAATAGCCCCCTGCTTCTTGATTTGCTGCGAGCGCGCTTCGACTTTGCGTTACCTGCGTCATCGCTGTATTTCGCCTTGTGTATCCTGCAATGCTCATGTTAGCCGTATGGACGTAAGATATTCAATGGAGGAATACTAACCAGCTGTTCCCCGGCATGCTCATGCCTTTAGCTTCGGCCATGCGATAGAATTTGGCACTTTTCTTGAGATCCTTCTTACAGCCGACACCCTGAGCATAACAGAAACCGGCCTCAGCAAGGGCATCAACATCTCCCCAACCTAGAATCCAATTAGCGTAATTCGTGACATTATCGGCAGAGAAATCAACTTACTTCCAGCTATCTCAAAACACCGCAGTGCTAGGGCTTTATCTTGCTCGATTCCCCAGCCGTTCATGTGACTAACGCCTAATTCATATATACTCAGGGCAAACTGGGCCTTGCGAGTTTTCCTCTCCACAAAGTCCACGGATTTACCCTCTTTAACGTGATCTTCGTCTTCTGCGATTTCCGCGCTTGCAACGTCGGCAGCCTTCCGCAACCACTCGACGCCTTCTTTTTGGTTCGGCCGCATACCCCATCCGTGTCGGCAAGCTAGTGCATACAGTAACATCCCTGTTGGATCGCCGCCTCGTGCAGCAAGCCGCAAATGGTAGGTCGATTCCTTCACAGACCCTTCCTCGTGACACTTGATTCCCTTGGCCAAATGTTCTTCCACACTCATTTCGGAAGACGAAGGGGTATGAGAGGGAGCGTGAGAGTGCGCCGATTTTGGTGGCTTGATAGTACTGGCTGAGTCGCTGGTGGTAATAGACATTGGTGTCCGTCCTCGGTCTTGGTCATGAAGAGGCGACGTAAGAGGTCTACCTCTGGGTGCATCCTCTGATGGCCGACTTAAAGTAGCCGAAGGCCGACTCGGGTCAGGCGACGGTTGCCTTCCATCCAAGGACCTTTCGTTGGAAAGTTTGCCTCGTTCCAGGGACGGACGGGCGAGTAGAGACTCACCTGCATGTGAACCCTCTTGAAATCTCGATGAGGAGCTTGAAGGTCGCGTGGGCGGCGACGGTGGTGCTTGACCACCTCTAGGATAGGTCTGAACATTGCTGGGAGCAGTGATTGGCTGCTCCCAGACGAAGGAAGACATTTGCTCGGGATCCCGGAAAATAACCGAGTTTCGCTGCAACGACTTCCCTCTAGGTAACGAATACTTGGAGTATATATATGAAGGAGCGCCTCTCCCGTCATCTGTCATACTGCTGTCTAAGAATGAGTCGCTGTGCATACTAACTGGGGTATGAGCAGTGTCGTCAGCAAAAACAAAAGACGGCTGGCTGTCCGATGATGCTTGACGAGATGGTGCTTCTAGACCTGGTGTACCAGCCCGACTTAGGGGGCGCGAGAAGTTGAAAGAAGGACGTGGCAAGGGCGCAGAAGCTTCGGAACTTATGGAGGGAGATCTCTGATAGTGAGCGATCGGGGACGCAAGAGCTGGTCCTGAAAATGCACTACTCGAAGAAAGCTTTCGAGCTAGTTGCGAATGGAATGAAGCGCCCAGCGTTTCGTCGCTATTGCCGTCTAAAGGCGCCGACATTATACTCGACGACCGTTTGGGAAATAGAGGCCGTGGAGGGACTAAGCTGGTAGATTCACGAGATATGGTCTTTGCAAGTTTCTCTGGCGATGGGGGGAAGCGGCTGCGGCTAGGAGAAACATCTCTATCTGCCACGCTCTCTATGTCGCTCGGCGACTGTTCTCTGCGAGCGCCGTACATACCGCCATCTTCATCAACCTTGCCGAGCTGTCGACCGCGCGCGTTTTCGAGGAAAGGGTTTGGGGGCACAGGTATCGAATTATCTGGGGTGGGAGGTATGCGACTCATTCGAGGATGCATCGAAACAGGACGCTCTGATGGGTCGACCTCTGTAGTTAAACCAAGTCCGGTATGTTGTGGTGAGAGTTCGGGTAGGTCTTCGGACGAGTCGTAGGACATGGATCGAAAATAATCGGAACGGCCTTGAACGATCAAAGGGCTTTCGGTTGTCAACGGTGGAAGGCGACTCATTCGCTTTCCGTCCTTCGCGCTCTCTTGGAGCTGCTTAGCCAGCAAACGACTCTGAGCAGCGAAGGCATCGAGGGGAGACAGGGCAGGTGGAACCTCCCCTGCGACATGCAATCGCGGTGATCTTAGAGGACGGGAAGAAGAGCTATTGACCGAGTTCGAGGAATCCGCCCTCAAGTCGATAAAGGTAGGTCGGTGCGCCATAGCGAAGAGAGGCAATCGAGTTTGAGGTCCGAGAGTATACGGAGTGTGGTACTGGTATTAGGGTGGACCGACTGATCTGTCTCCCTATCCACCCAGGAAGTTGGCGAAAGGGGTACCAGACTGGAACGGCTGGGAGGGCAAAATGAGACGGACTTCAAATGGTAGCCGAGTTCTAACCGGTGTTTGTAAATCGAAAGCAAAGCTGCGGCTGATGGTATCGGGCGGGCGCATGAAACATGAAGTCGGCTTGGTCGAAAGGTGTGTGGAAGATGCGACAGGAATGTAGGATCGACGTAATGGGGGAGACGTAAGTCAGTCTAGGAAGGCCGCTATAACTTGTATTGTTTATATGTATACCGTAGGATCAGGTGTGTTGTATACACGTAGGCGGAAGAGATCGTGATCAGGAATGGGTCTATTCAATTGAGGGCGATCAATTAGGTAGCTTTGCGATAGATTTGGGAATAATTATTTGTTCCAGCGAAGATGACGAAAAGGGTGAAAGGGAAAAAAAATCCTAGGAAAGTGTTACGCTGGACAGGTGTGAATGATAACTCGCTTGTACGTGAGGCAAAGAGTGGACGATGACTGGTCACCAAAAGGGTTACCTTGGCTCAAGAGCAGGATGCAGAAGGAAGGGAATAGAACGTGACTTTGTCTACGCGAGTTGTCTGCGTATTTGCGTATGCGTATGGGTGGGTGATGGAAAAGGAAGAACAATCAACGAGTTGAGACTGCCCCCAAGGTTCCATCATCAGAAGCAGGAGAGACCTAGCCAGCTTGCTCCTTGGCTCGGGACACGGAACACGGTGTAATAACATGCTGAATATGAGCATTACTAGCTGGACTTAGCCATAATACTAGCTAATTCCAAGTACTTCTCACTGTCCCCGCACCGTATCCCAAAATTGAAAGGAGTCGGGGTTACCTGCTCCTGATTGGGCGATTTTGAGGAGCTTGCACTGATTTTTTGGGCATTGCAGCAATTCCACTGGCTACAACCGACATAAGCCACCATGGTGCAATATGCTAAAGGAAATAAAGTTATATATATACCTATTTTTGAATAATACTCATATATCCTACTTATTCTCGTCATTAACTTACTACCACATAGCGTTGCACATACAAATAATTCGTCTGTTCTTTTTTTTGTTTTTTTTTTTTCATTCAAAGATCAGAAGAAAAAAATAAAGCTACAAGTCACATGACAAAAGAAGAATCTTACTTTCATTGCTCAAACAGGTTGACAAGCCTAGTGGAACCCGAGGCCGCTTGCATGGGACCTAAAATGATGCGGGCCTTGGCATCTTGTCCCAATGGGGAATGGCGTATGGGGAACACCAAAATACTGGCCAATCTACGGCAAGATCCCGGTCAGGTACGAGAACAAAATTAGACATACCCCGTATTTGGCAGCATTCGTACGATTTATAGACAGTGTACTTCGTATAAACAAGTTGTTTGTCCTAAATACGTGGAATTAGATAGCAAAGCAAAATGTGTCAACAGGAAAGAGAGCCAGATAGATATCTTGCAATCCTTGTCATGCAAGATTTAGTTATTCGACTGAACCCATATAACCCATACATCAAATCAACCAACCAGATAGCGAGCCCAGCGCCCGAGGGACTTGCTCCTGGAGGATTGACGTCAGGGATAAGACATCGAACGAATAATAAATAATCGCTAAGACAGTTCGCATAAACAATGATTTGCATAGTACCTAACAAGTCACCTCGCAAGCTTTAACTTGTTAAGTCTACGAGCCAACGCCTCAGCGCCTCAGTGGCAAACCCCTTTACCAACAACCTTGTTATGTAGCTAGGTACCTAGGTACTCAGGTATCCGTTGATAGGTTCAATGTGACGAGGGGCAAATACGGGAGGGAAAAGGAATACATATTGCAATTACTATAACAGCTAGGCTCGTCAACATATGTACCTAGGTACCTAAGTAACCCTTCAGGTACCTTAGGTACCTACATAAGGTAATCTTATATATGCAACCTTTTTAAGCTATCAAAGTAAGATCTTAGATGGGAGGTACAACGAAGGAAGGTGCTAGACACACTGTGGAGGTATTTTAGGTCTTGACCTACTGGAGGGTCTTACAACAACACATCCATACCTAATTGCAATCTACCTCTTTTTATCTTAAGGGTACATCATTTTCGCACGTTTATCTCACTCGGACTTGAAATCGAACCGCTCAATTTAAGACACAGTTTTCCAAACTAACCAGCAACTCCATGTTCCCCTATGCGTTACCGATGATGAATCGATTGGTTCATCATGAAAAGGCGTTAAATTTACAATTGAGTTGGTAGCCCAGCGGCCCACTCAAAGGTTCTTCGACTGGAGCTTCTTAAGTCTCGTCGCGCCTTCGTATACACCCCTATCCACAGCTGCGGCCACGGTCAATGTACCACCAATTACAGCGCATAGACCGGTTAGGAAACCGGTGAAAGTCTTAGCACGTTCCTCGCGGTTGATAACCTTCATGGGCGAAATGTCCTGCAACATGTTAGCAGCTTACCCCTCAGGGTTGCCAGGAGAAGCACTTACATAAGAGAAGAAGACGCCTGGAATACCCCCCCTGGCGTGCAGTCTTTCTTGGTGGCCCTCAGCCGCATCATCACCGCCGGCTAGACTTCGCTTGTGGCTCGTGACCGAATATTGGTGCGTCTCCATGCTACCGTCGATTGCGTTGCCTAGATTTCCCAGCCAAGCCGAGTCCTCGTATTGTGTCCCAACATATTTCGACTTCGACCAACTCAAGGGAAGGTAGGCGGTTGGGACAACTTTTACGAAGTACATGAAGTTGAAGTTGGGGTCGTCGGTGAGCTGCTTGACCTCATCGAGGGGGTTAATGTGGTGGTTAGTCCAGGGACTATTTTTGGCATGCTTCCGCGTAACGTCCTCGGGGATCTGAGGACCGAACCGGAGCTGATGAATCTCGTGCTCGAAGGAATGGCGAACGGGGCTATCCCAGTAGTTTTTCAAGTCATGCACGTGCAGGTTGCCATTGCTGAAACTTCGACCGGGTGCAAAGTGAAAGTTGCCAATGACTTTGTTAACGCGGATATCGCCCTCGATGCGGCATCCTTCGTTTCTTTGCTCGTCCAGCTTCTCGGCGTAGTGTTCTCGCGTGCATTGTTCGACACCTTCGCCCTTACCGAAAGCCCAAGATGCTTGTGCATACGCTTCTCTAACCTCGTCGCAAGTATTACAGCAACCGGGTTTGGTGGCGGAACTCGGGGCGGGTGCGCCGTAGCAGGGACCACAGTAGTTCGGGTCTAAATGTGTTGCGGCTTCGTCCTCGCTGTGTCTAGACAGATTAATTAGAATATGCTAGCAAAGATAGTATAGGCGCATAAGAGTTTACTTACAGAGCTAGGGCAGTCACATCAATGACACCTCCTCCTTGAGAAGCGGGCTGCAGCCTGACTTTCTTCACACCATGTAGCACACCATGCTGTTGCTCGCCAGAGACATCCATCACATCGAGGGTCAGGAGTTCGCAAGGGATCTTAGGGAAGGTAACATTCATGTGGATTTCCATGCGCTCGCCTGCAATTGAGTTGTGAGAAGCTTGTAAAGAGATGGGAGAGTCGCATCGGTGTCGAACATACCTCTGCCCTTGTCGACAATAAGCTCGGGATGGATAACTATTCTCCTGTAATCGGACCATTCTCCCCAAGCAAGCCAAAGGACGACAATCAAGGATACAATGGTAACAATTCCGCCAGAGGTAGTTCGTATCCGCGCATCCTCGACGGTTTTGGTAAAGGCATCTAGCCTTGTGAATCTAGATTTCGGAGGCATTTCGAAACGTTGCGCAAGGTCGGGTAGCTCTGGTAGCTTTGGTAGCTCTGGGCGACTTGAAATTTGCGCGACAGGAAAAAGCCTTGGCCCGGGTTACGAGCTAATAGCAAGGTAGCAGGGTGGCAGGGTGGTAGCAGCTCGCAAAGAAATCAATTGACGAAGCAAAACCCAATAGAAAGTATAAAATATCACCGTAGGCGCCGCATTGGATCTGGGCCTGTGGTAGTAGAGAATGCGAGTCACGATACCTGGCTAGCAGGGAGAAGTCGAAACTCGAGATACAGATACGTGTACGGAATCACCAAGCACCAAGCGCAAGCCGCAAACTAAAAGGCCACCTTCACCTTTCGACTCTCCATGGCAAGGGTGCTAGCTGGAGCTACCTATTGCGTGTACCTGGGGGCTTGGCGCGGGCTAGAATCGACACCTATGCACGTATCTGTCTAGCGGCTCCGGCTTACTTAGTAGGTGCATATAGATTACTACAATGCTTTGTGTTTGACTCTAAACATATTATGTTCCTATCAGCTTGTAACTTCTCAGGTGATCACACATCACCATACGAAAGGTTGTGTGAATGAAGCACTATAAGTAGTAGTGAGAATACCGCACTTAGGGCTTCATACATGTGTATCGGTACTCTCATAATCCATATATCTAGCATATTTGACAATAAAAGTAATAGCTTCACTTCCTTTCAATCCAAGGCCCTCCGGGTTATGAGCCCGGCGCGCTTCCACTGCACCATGAAGCTCTGTGAAAGGCTTTGCTACGGGTGTCATGTATTAAGCACCCTCTTAGCAAAACATATGTTTTATTTACAGCTGGTATGATTAGATCTATGGTGTCTATACCTTGGCTCAAATGAGCTGGTAGTTGTTACCATCCTAAGTCTGTCTCTCTCACTCGGGGCGCGGCGCCGCGGAGAGCGGCTGTCAACGACAACTAGGATTCGCCTCGTTAGTCCTCCATCCCCCGAAGCCACGATTATAAGAAGGCCAACTCTCTATCAGACTTGTAGTCTGTCATGTGTAGCCACAGAGTGCCGTCGATGGAGCTGTCGCTCACAAGCTTCAGCGTGATCGCGTCGGAGAACCAGCAGATGTTACCAGCGCTATTTCGAATCAACAGCTGCGTCTAGTATATGTCCGCGTATACCGTGCCGAGGGCCTCCGCTGAAAGGTCGTCGCAGTTGCCGGAGGCGGTCCAGCTTCCATCTTTTATCAGGCAGCCGACTTCTTACGCGCCGGACCAACTGTATACTCACACCTGGCTGTTCTAGGTGCCGGGGGTGGGCCGGGCAGAGCCAAGAGCCAGGGTGGTAGTAGCTGTCGATAGGACAAGACGGAGAGGGCGAGCCCTTGTGATGATGCTAATGCCTCTGTGAAACGCTCGTTGTTATTGCTGTCCCTGTACTACTGGCCTAGGTGAATGGGATCTCCCAATTCCCTAGAGACGAAGACATTTTACAGGCATCACTCCGTGTGTTTAGAAACATCATTCGGTCGTCTGCTTAGCAAATATTCCTACTTGGCTAAGTATATGATTCAGTCAAGTATTCGACTATGTATTCCGCAGTCTTCCTATTTAAGAACTTTAGGCTAGATACCTAGCGGAATCGATCAAAAGGCCCCCGTCTCGGAGGCGTATAGGATGTCCTTGGGTAAACCCTTGTTTACGAATGCTTTCGGATATTCCAGACGCAGCCCTGCCATAACAGATCCAGAATTCCGATCGTAGGATATTTCAGTGAGCTATATCGTAGTGATCTATCACTACCTCGGTTTCTTACTGCCACTGGATGATGGAGTATACAAAAATGAACGCATAATAACTGTGGCTTTCAACCCGCTAGAGACAGTTCTAGTTCCGTGGTTCATGCACCTGTGCTTCCACCTAGACCGTCCTAAGTGATAAATGTAGTCAAGTAGGAAGACCATTCATTCGTATATCAGACATCATATTCTATAGGTAGCTTACATACAGGCGACTAAAGGTTTGCACTCGTCACTGAAGTGTTCGTCGGTCGAAATGAGACAGCGAATAGAGAAAGTTGCATTGTTTAGTTGGTTAGGCCTATCCTTTTGTATTTTACCAATCAACTGGTATATTAAGACTTACAAATGCAATCATCCAGATGTGTCTTGGTACATATCTGGACTGATTGGTGGGGATTGCTTCAGCTTTCGAAGCCATAGCAAATAAATACGTTGTTAACTTGTCGTCTGCGACTAACATGTAAGTCTCGACAAGGCACTGTGCATGCTTGGCTGTCATCAGTCCCATGCAATACAATGAGTCACCGGCAGTACGAATGAAATATCATATCTTAAGTATAATGTAGTAAAGACGAAATTGAGGTTTTGTATGCATAATTTAGCCAGAGGGTGGTTGGAATAGTATCCAAGCTAGCCATTTTAAATGCCACGTCAAGATCTGAGCTAGCCTATTTCTCCCTACCTTGAATTACCTATATGAGAGTCAAGGCTGAATATGGTAGCGAATATTCAGTCCGTGGCGGTTGCAAAATGGATATACCGAAGTGGTGTCTTAAAGCAACGTAGGTTGGTCTCAACTGGCTTTTCCTTACATGTACATAGGCCGTTTTGACGTCCTGCGGATAATTCCGGATGCCTTCAGAGTGTATATCTACTTCCTATCAAATGACTTTTTACAACCACCGAGACCCAATCTCTAGTCATCCTCTGCGTTCACCCTTACCCATACGTCCCATCATTAAGTATGGAGAACTAAAAGCATTGGGTATGTGTATGATACCCACATCTTGCCGCAAACAAGAGTAGATGAATGGGGATATTTCTTATTGTATAACATTATCTATTTGGTCACTCCTAGCTAGTATATAAATCAGTTATAATTTATATACATTGGAACCTTGAAATGTTATAAAATTCTTCAAACCTTTCTCGCCGCTCGACCAGATTTAGCTATCCATCGAGCATCATAAGGAGACAATTCGACAGCCCTCTGACCAAATTCAGCTCTATTTTCGCCCCTCTTCTCTATATTCGCCGCTGTTATATTTCCGCAGTCGGGTCTCTCTAGCTTGTTACCGAAAGTATCTACTGCCCATATCAGGACGCCGTTTGACCAGCCGAATCCCTCTACGACTTCGTATTCGCCTCCTCCGCCGGCGACGTTGGTCGCATTATCAGCATCTGCTTAGGGTTAGCGTTCCATGCCCAAAATATAGAATAAGGGAGAGACGAGGGGAATGAAGCGCTATCTGCGTAACAAGAAGTATCATGACGTACTAAGACGAGGTTAGCTTTGGCTCCAAAATTACGCTTCCAAGATCGTTCGCAAGGCTTACCATTTCTCAAACATAATTCCCGTATCCTCCGGTCCGAAGCCCGCCAACTGCGGAGTCTCGTCCGTAGAGCCGCCCGTCGCGCGCCACGTACAGAACGTGCTGTCTAGGTAGCGCTGCGCCAGCCTGAGAGATAACTCTTGCGTCTCGACGTAAGACGGATCTTCTTCCCCAAAGGTCGCCGGCGTCTGGAGAAGGCCCTTCATCAAGACGTACATGAGAGGCGGCCAGACATTTGGCTGATCCCACTGCTGACCGGTTAAGTAGTTCGTCGCGGCGATCGCACCGTCCTTCTCGGCGAGCAGATCGGAGACCCGCTGGAAGGCAAGCTTGACGGCTAAGGGGTTATTCTTAAGCTGCGCGGGTGCGGCGCCTAGCCAGAACGGATAAAATTGGGCGACGTGGAAGAACACTTGCTGCCCTTCGGGAGCACCGGCCTTCTGCGCCGCCGTGGCGTCTGACTCTGCTGGGACATAAAGGTTCTGTGAGACGGAGGTGAGATTGTAGTCAAAGTAGCTGTTGTACTCGTCATTCCACATCAGCGCAAACATGGCCGCTGAGCGGTTCTGCGCCAATTCTTCGAATTCCGCGGCTAAAGTGCCACTCCCTGCGTCGTTAAGGTATCCCGCAATGGTAATCTCGTTGGCATATAATATCGAGTTGATATCTACGCCGATTATATTCGCGGTGTTAAGTGAGCGCAGCGGGAAGTAAACATCGCTGGCAGCATCAGACGGAGTGGTCAGCCAGCGCGAGGTATAGTCCCATCCCGACTCAGCCCCTGAGGCGAGATTGGCGTAAAGCACGGCTTTCTCAGTATCATTCAATTGATGCGACTCGGGATATATGATGCCGGAGGTAGCATAGTAGGAGTTATTATTGGCCGTGATGTAGTCCTCGCGGTATGACTGTAGCATTCATATCAGCCCTATATGTGCGAGGAGATCGAACGGTCTGAGGTAACCGTAGCACTGGGGTTTACGTACCTCCGGCCGCGGTTCAGTGTTTTGAACTCCATAGCTATTGGGAACGCAAGAACGCGTTAGATCTAGCTTCAAATGCCCGATTCGATGTTACATACTGTGCGAGTCGGAATGTTTCATTCCCTGACGTTATATCTACCGTTCGGTTTTCTATCCAGAAGCTGTGCTCTTTAATCAGTAAGGGCAGTGCGCGGTCTAGAATGCTTGTATCATTGGTATATTCGATGTAAGTCTTGACCATCTGAGTGAGCAGAGGTGGCTGGGATCGATTGAGATAGTCTATTGCGCGTTAAAATCCATGGTCAAAGTCATGTCTCAGACGAAATAAAATAAGCAGACGGAGATCAGAAGAATGATCACATACTAGAGACGAGTTAGTCTCATACAGTCAGACAGCTGTACTAGCATCGGATTAAACAATAAACACCTTATACATACCATAAGCGTGCGCCGTTGGGTACAAATCCAAATTGGTTAACGAAGTCGAGGAAATTTTCGATGATATTTCTAATAAGCATGTTAGTGCTTCGAGCTCAATCTTAACAGAGCAGTCTTGCTAACCTGGAGATCTGAGTGAAGCTGCCGCCGGTCCTCAGCAGGCCCTCGATGATCCAGAACGAATCCCAATAGTAAGGCTCTCTAAATCGACCACCGGAAACGACGAAAGTGCGATTAACCGGGATGAAGCTGTTGACACATCCCGTGCAGTTAGAACCGCCCACATCTAGAAGATGAGATATTAGTGCCGCACGGAGAATAAGCGCAATCTACCTCGGAAACCTTATCTTGTGAGGTGTCTTACATGTGCGGGTTAGATCGGGCCAGATGTCGATGACCTTCTCTACATATTGCTTGATCACATCATCTTCAATATTGTCTAAGAAGACCGGATCGGTCTCTAGGTCGTCCCTGGAAACCTGGGCTAGCTCAGACCCAGCCTCGCCAAAATAAGTCGAAAGAAACTCATTCAGCTCTGTGTTGTTGCTCAGAGGCTTGGAAAGCTTATCGAACGCGGCCAGAACTTCGTCTAAAGGTGCCTTTGTTGGCCTGATGCTGTTTAGCTGACATGATACAAGCACATAAGCAATAAGCACGCTTACAGGTCTACGAAGGTCTTAGAGTCGGAGAAGGGTTGAGCAAGCTCGATCTGCTTCAGGATGTCCCCTTGACAGTATAGAGGTGAGTCGCAAGGCGTAAAGGCCGAGCCATTCTGGTAGAGGCCATGGACCGCAATGGACGAGGCGAGAACCAATGCCGCCGTTACGCGTTGTCGACCCGTCATACTATTGACCTCATGTTCTGTCAAGATTCCGGTTTGGTGGTAGGGGATTTCGGGTCATGAGCCGGACGAAAGCAAGATAATGGATCACGGGGATAACGACGAAGACGACGACATTGGAGCTTGCGAGAACGGCGGAGAGCCGCCTATATATAATGCTAACGAACAAAGACCGACCTTGCATGATTGCCCGACCTACTGGGTCAGCTGCTGAAAAAGGCTGCTATTTGGGTAACATCAACCTTGGCTGCTTGGTAGCTCTGGAAAGCTTTGGAAGCTGAGGCTGCTTGCGGGGTACTCTGCATATACCCTGGTTGAGTCGGTGGCTGGGCAGGATCGTGATCGTAGATCGTACTTGCTACGGGTCAACGAAGTCGAACTCGGTACGCTAGAGAAAAGACGAGTTCGATGTGGAGAAGCTATATCTGCACAGTTCAGATACTATGTATAAACTTACTTACTTACTGCAGTCATGTCGGTATATGTACCTCGTGTGAACGAGTAGGACCGAGCGGAAAGGTTGAAATTATAAACAAATACATAGTAAGGCCGAGATGTGGTCTTATTAGCAATGAGAGATCCATAGTCTTGTGGAATCCCCGGCTTTCCCCCGCGTTTTCCAAGCTCATCTTGCCTTTTTGGGTTACTACAATGTAGGCACAAGTACGGTTGGATTTAACGGCACATCTCCTCCCCATGTCAGGTACGAAGTAGGTGATAGGTAGCCTGGTAGCTCGATAAAGTTTTGTTCGAACGAGACCTTAAGTTTGTAAGCTAAACTGCAAATAGTCAAATATTGCGATGGATGTTAATTGGTCTTTTTATACCCATGGTTTTCTTGTAAAAGCTGAAAAGGTAGACTGTTGGTAGAGTTACCTACAAATCCTTCGCTAATATCTGTCGAAACGTACGTGCTATATATAAGGCAGTTTGTCGTCCCTTGCGTACACTCCACTCTGAGTGGACAAGAATGGGGCCGCTCACCGCTACACGCGATTGTTATAAACTGTGCAACTTGACGAAGATGCCTCAAGTCTCGGCATTATTACGTTGCCGTTAAAACACACATGTTCCCATACTTACTTCACCTCGCTTAGTCCGAAAAACAACTTGGGATAGGATACGAGTGTTGGAGAAGGACACTTCGTTGCCAACTGTTTAAGATAGGTATTGTGAACTCTTATAGTTCAAGTGGCATGAGAAGACATGGCACTGCTTCTCGGCGGTTCACTTCGGCGAGCATATTAAGGTTCACATCCGGACGGCAAGGTTAGGAAAGGATGTGGAACGGCCGAACCCGCCACGATGGCCAATATCAT
This sequence comes from Hypoxylon sp. FL1150, assembly GCA_022495205.1. Lineage (NCBI taxonomy): Eukaryota > Fungi > Ascomycota > Sordariomycetes > Xylariales > Hypoxylaceae > Hypoxylon > Hypoxylon sp. FL1150. Next base: position 52,092 of record MU376175.1, read on the forward strand.
AGCGATGGGTCCAGTATTTTGGAGAGATGGATAAAACCACGAGGCTCAAGCTCGCATATACGCCGATTATCATCTATCGACCATGTCCTTAATTATCACAGTAGCGGTACAGGGGCTCTGCGCCGGATCTTTTCCATGAAAGGTCATTTTGCTTACGGGTCGACTTCCATTCTCTCTCCTTCGGCTGCTTCTAGCTCCTGTACGCTGACGTACTTCCCAATCTCATCCTTGGTGATAATCTTCTCGTTGAGCACCGCTGTAGTACCGCGTTTGAACTTGTAGTTCTTCAATTTCTGACTTCGCTCGTTGGGCTTAATGAATCCACGGTGCAAAGTGGTCTTGTCGGCCGTGATGACGGCCAGATCGACATTCGAACCGGAACCCAAATCGTTGAAGATACCCGCTTGGATAGCTTGAGAGCAGAGCTCCATGGCATCCTCCTTGGTGCAGTTCGGCTTCCATTGGGATTCGAAGACAGACATGGCGGCGAGCGATCCGGAACCCATGGTAACGTAGGGAAGCTTGTCCGTGCTACCGTGAGCATGCACAGTGAAGAGGTGAGTTCCTGTAGGATCGACACCGGCCACAACTAGGTACGCTCCGATATGGCCTTGATACCGGAAGAGGTGCTGCTTGAGGAGGGTCATGCAGGTAACGACGCGGGGCTTTCGACCGGTCGAAAGGGAGTGTAGTTCGAGTTGGGAAGATATGAGGGCGGTGGTGAATTCGGTATCAGCAGCGGTACCGGCACCAGCGCACCAAATCTGAGGTGCTATGTAATGCAACTTCTCGCAGTTCTTGTCGGCGACGATGGGACCGCTTGTGGCTCGAGTGTCGGCAGCGATCTATGGTATTTGTATCAGTATTGGGGGAGTGGGAACGATAGAAAGACAAAACCTACGACGACACCGCCATCGTATATGCACCCAACGATGGTGGTACCTGTGCTAGTGGCCTTGGGCAAAGGCACACCTCTCGCGTGCAGAGCCGCATTGCGGTTGTAGTTTGAAAAGTCGAAGCCAGGCATACTGGCAGATCCGGTACGATGATAGTTGTCGGAATAAGAGGAGTAAGCGAGTTGTCAGGTCTGGGAGTCAAGTCAACCTGTCGGCGGATATCGTAAAATAGTGGTGAGTTGACGAGGTTCTAGTAGCTTGAGGTGTGTTTGAATTGCAATAAGGCGGACGAGGATGACGACCGGGAACTAGCTGCCTGCGTTGGACGTGGTAGGAAGGGTACTAGATGGGAGGCTTGGAGTACTTGATTGGTACGCTCCCTGCTGCTGTAAGCCACCTAGGTATTTTGAGAGATTCTAGGTATATGCGAAGTAAATGGTAAAGTACACTCACTGGCCAGAGATACGAAAAAGTGGGCTAACAGTGCGGATGTCACTGCTAGCCTTAGGGGGCTTGTAGTGCTGCCAGATCATACCAAATCTCTACAACAAGAACTCAAACAGGCAGACAGGCTATTAGCTCCAGCAAGGACGTCCTTCGAGAACACAGTACCGATAGGTGACATTCTCCTACTTGCACCGTAGCCGATACATCCCCACATATGCAAGACTTATCGCCCGAACCTTCGTAGCTCCGTTGCAATTGACAGGGGTACGCGAGCAGCTGTAAGGCACCCCATAGCAACCTAGCGCATTTCCTGCAAAAAGTTGAAAGAGAGCTTTGATGCGCGCTACCGTCAAGTGAGCCTCATTATTAAGTCAATCGTTGCATACTTCCTTTCTTGACGATATGTCTAACTTGCTTAGAAGCTGTCTTTAGGTTCGAGAGTCATCCGAACACGAAACACGCAAATCCCCATTCCAGAGCCAGCTTTTATCTATTAGCTGAGCTACCACATCACACCCAGCCAACCGATCTCTTATAGCGAATCCACCACTTCATGAACATCGCCCAGTAAACGAGCAACTCTCCAGCCATCGCGATGGCTTTCGGCTTCGGAAACACGGGGAATGCCGATGGTGGCAGCGTGTCCCAAGGCCCTGATCTGGCTGATGTCCAGACTGAAGCTTTAGGGTTCTTGTCGCTAGCTGGTGATGCTAAGCTACGTCTAACATCACAATGGTCCCAACCTCCCTCCGAAAATGCTTCCCTTATCAGCATCGCGTCGGAGCATGGCCTTATTGCCGCTGCCGGCCCTGACGGCGTCGTGCTTGCCTCTACCGAATCCGTCCGAAAGGCGTTCGAGGGTCCCAAAGACGGCGACAGCGAAATCCGAGCCTTCCAACCACAGCTGAAGCTCCCTCTACCTATACGAATATGCCAACTAGCATTTACGACCGACGAGGCCTATCTCATACTATCAGCCGAACAAGGAGGAGGTTTGGCGGTATACCAGGTCCAAGCTCTCCAGCAAGGCTCAACCGAGTCTGCTTTCCAATTACCCACGAATGGCGAGTCGCTGCGGGCGTTAGTGCCGAATCCTAGTCCAGACTTTTCACATTTATGTGCTGTTGTGACTGTCGAGGGCAAGCTCCTGATGGCGAATATGAAAGAACGCAGCTTCACATCGGGTTCCAATGGCCAGATATTGAAGGACCAAGTGAGTTGTGTTGCTTGGAGTAACAAAGGGAAACAGTTGGTGGCTGGGCTTGGTGATGGAACTATGCAACAGATGACCCCCGATGGCACTGTGAAGGCCCAAATACCTCGTCCACCGGACCTAACTCCAAACTATTTCGGTGAGTTGCCCACTTACATCAGGCTATGTACTTTTTCAAACTAATAATTATTTAGTCTCTTCTGTGGCATGGCTAGAGAACGATGTATTTCTGGGTTTCTACGTCTCGGCATCCGAACAACCGCCCCAAACTAAGTGCCGCCTGATCACGAGACAGAAGCAGGAATTCCAATTTCAGAAACTCAATGATCCCGTCGACCCTTTCGGCAGCGAAAAGATTCCGCATCATACGGTGGTACGACTCAAGGACTTCCCACCAAATCTCCAGGACCTCCTCATATGCTCGTCGACCGCTACTCCTGACATTGGCTTGGTCTCGAGATCGAAAACACCGCTTGCTCCAAACGCTCCTTCGAATGTCTTCACCATGACTGAGTTAGCTGATGATTCCAGACGCGCCACTTTACCAATGGGCGACAGTATGGACAACCCTGTAGTAATAGGTGCAGCTCTTGACTTATCCAGTCGAGACAATGTTTACAAACCTATACCTACCGACGAGTTAGACCAATCCCCCGGTCCACTGCCGGGTTACTGGGTTCTCAATGCTGAGGGTGTGCTCTCCGTCTGGTGGATTGTATATTCCGAGTCTATTAGAGGAGGGACAGCGTATCCTGGACTTGCCGTTGTAAAAGGGAACGCTCCGAGTGCTACACAGACTACCCCTAAACCAGCTCCATTCGGTGCCTCGACTCGGTCGACCTTCGGAGCCCCATCAGCAGCAGCTGGGTCGGCATTTGGCAGTCCTTCGGCTATAGGCTCGAAGAGTTCACCTTGGGGAGCTCAGCCATCCCCCGGTGGTGCCAGTGGGTCTACCTTTGGTTCGAGTAGCTTTGGCATGGGGGCAGCTTCAGCGGCGCCGAAATTTGGTGCTCCATCATTTGGCACGCCGAGTGCACCGGCGTTTGGTCAGTCTGGGGGACTCGGTGCTAAGTCTTCTCCTTGGGCCACTGCATCTGCCTCGTCCAGCCCTTCAGTTTTCGGTCAGGCGACATTCGGGAACAACGCCAGCACAGGTGGGACTGGAGGAACATTTGGAAGTGCAAATGCTAGCTCGACGAATTCGACTGGCGGATTCGCCAACTTCGCTACTAAGGGTGGCTTTGCTTCCGTTGGATCAAATAACAATACCAGTGGATCAAGTATATTTGCGTCCGCAAAATCAGAAGCGCCTGAAGTATCCATGGATACGGGCAGTTCATCGTCATTTGGCGTTCCTAGTTCTAAACCCGAAACAAGCTCCGGAAATGTTTTTGGTTCGCAGCCATTCAAGCTCACTTCTAGCTTCCAGCCGGATTCAAATGCGAAAGACGATGAAACCAGTCAAAAGGAGCCAAGTAACGAGAAGTCGGTGTTTGGTTGGGGAGGGATCAAGTCGACGATAGATGAATCAGCGAAGCCAAACCCCTTTGCTACGGGAGCTACTGGAACGCAAAGTGCTTTTGGGCAGCTGGCACCGTCCGCGAATGTGGAATCAACTACACCAACTTCAACGCCTGCGCCGTCCAAATTTATGTCACCGACGTTGTCAGCGCCACAAAGCAAAAGCCTCTTCGATTGGCAGCCGAAGACTCCGAGTGCTTTGAGCGGTGTTTTTGGATCTTCTACTTCCCAAACACCAACAGCTGAACCACCCCAAGAAGTCAAGGTTGAGGCGGAGACTCCTAAACCGTTAAAGAATTTCTCGGATGTGCCTCTGCCTCCGGAGTCTACCAGCAAAGCGACATATCCAATAGGTGACTCGTCGGCATCATCTGCCGCCAATACAGATGCTTCGGATACTAAGGGAACGCCATCTAAGGCCCAGGATGCACCTCTGCCACCAGATTTCGATGATCCAACTCCTAAGCAAGCGGAGAAGAAGGTCTCACGCGAGCCGTCGCCTGATGCTACTGCTGATGCGCCTTTGCCACCTGATCCGATTACGAATAAGAAGGCATACGCTGCTCCTCTACCCCCATTGCCTGGAGTTGCTACCAAGCCTGCACCTGCACCTCCCGCTGCTAAACCTGCACCTGCTGCTGCTGGCGACGCACCTCTTCCGCCGGACCCTGTGAAGCAGCCGAAAGCCTACGAAGCCAAATTACCTCCGCTCCCCATTTCTAACTTTACCAACGCTGCCAACGCTACTGGTTTCACCAAGCTAGCCTCTGAAGTCCCCGGTCCCGGGTTCAAGTTCCCCACCAATCCCCTTCCAGTACAGTCCGATAGTGACGACGATGACTTAGATGAAGAGGATAATGAGGACGAAGGAGAGGGGGACGAGGAGGGCACCGAGGCTAACAGCGAAGGCAGCGGTGTCGACGTTGCTAAAGATCTCAGTCCTCCAAGTGCTGGTATAAATAAGTCTCCGGGTTTCACCCCCCAAAGCTCATTCGATGGCTTAACCGGGAGCTTTTCTACAATATCTCGCCCGGATCAAGAAAGGCGGAACCTGTTTGGTGAATTGTCGCGTAATGCGCCAGTTTTTCCTCAACCTAATCCCCTTAGTCCCCGTTCTCCAAGCCCCGTACGTGGCGCGGTACCGACAAGAATGTTTGGTAAGGAGCAGTCGCGATCATTTAGTGCGCCTGGTATAGCATCTCAGATTCTTGGCGCGTCTGGAAGACGACAGCCTGGGCTAGGATCTTCAATTGTCGGCAAGGAGGCATATGTTGAAAATGCCATCATGGAGCAGCAGAGGAAAGCAAAGGCGAAGAAGGAAGCCGAGGAAACTCAGTTACTACAAGACGAAGAAGACGACGCCATTCAAAGTATACTAAGAATGGAGATGCAACCAACGCTAGAGCTTGATGAGTTTGTTGCACACTCAGGGGTGGTAGCACCCGCGGGTAACAGCGTGCCGGCACAGGTGGAAGCGCTGTACCGGGATATCAACGCAATGATTGATACACTTGGGCTCAATGCACGCTCGCTCGCAGCCTTTATCAAAGGCCATAAAGAGTTCAATAGGAACTACACCAGACAGGACCTAGCGAGCCCAGATGACTGGACGCTTGGTGGACTCGACAAGCTAGCCCAAATTATTGAAGGAGACCTGACATCAGCTCTCAACGAAGCGAGGGTTTCTAACATAGAGGGAAAGCTTGAGGAATGCACAGACATCCAACGCGAGCTGATTCGCGATCGCAACAAGCAGGCTGATCTCAAGAAAATTACTGCCTCACGCATAGATCCCGAGCAAACGTTTGCCAACCGCGTCCTGCCGCTGAGCACGGAACAAGCCGCGCAGCAGAGCGACCTGCGGCGCGAATACGCCAAGTTTACGAAACTACTGGCCGAAGCCGAGGAGAATCTGACGCTACTCAAGGCCAAGGTCGTCTCCGCCAACAGCGCCAACGGCAAAGGTGGCCCTACTCCAACTATCGAGGCCGTCGTGCGCACCATCACAAAGCTTACCGGTATGGCCGAGAAGCGGAGCGGTGACGTCGACGTCCTCGAGAACCAGATGCGTAAGCTGCGCGTCGGTTCGTACGGCCCCGGCAGCCGCGAGGGCTCGCCCCTGACGACGCCCAACTCCAAGAGGATGTCAGTGTCGGTCTTCTCGCCGGAGCGGTCGACGCGTGAGGGCACGCCGCAGCGCAGCAGCATCCTGCGACACTCGATGTCGGCGTCCGTGTCGAGCCTCAGCGGATTCCCCCAGACCCCGCCGCGCAAGAAGCTGAGCGGCTTCGGAGACGTGGAGAAGAAAGCTGTCAAGGAGAAGCGGGAGCGCAGAGCGGCCGTGCTCGGAAAACTCAAGGCAAGCCTTCAGAAGAAGGGCACTAGTGTTTGGGCCGTGGATGATATCGAATAAGGAAATGACTGTTCATACCAGATGAAACGAATGGATGGGGATTGATAAGGAACGGTCCTGTACAGGAGGAAGACGAGAAGGAAAGCCCTTTATGTTCCGAGCCATGTAGACAAGAAGCCTGTGCGCTCTGATATGTTTTATTAAGAAATGCATTACTACACTACAGCGAAGAGAGGTAATCCTCCCCTAAATAACAAGAACAGGAATAAGTATGCGTTCGATCGATACTTTTTTTCGTAGTACAGTAGTTACTTAGGTTAGGTAGTTTAGGTAGCTTAGCTAATGCCAGAGACAATGATCCCTCAACCATTCATCCAGCCGGCCCCAAGTCCCGAGGTTCCAAGATATCTTGGGCAACTAATACACGAACGTCTTGTCTCCTGTATACTCGTAGCTTGACGAATGCTCCCCATCGCAATCCATTTTTTTCTTAGGCCGGGTATAAAGATCCACCTTCAACAAGGCAAACGCCCGCGGAAAAACATCAGCAATTCTCACTACTCCTGAATAGACAAAGCTCGCAAGGGTTTCCACCCCTCACCCCCCTAGCCCTTTAACAGGAAAGAAGTCGGTTCCCTCCCCTTCTTCTACTCCTACTCCTACTCCTACTCCCTTTCCAAAGTCCCAAGCTTCCCTCTCCCTCCGCCTCCGCCTTCTTCACTTAATCCACCTCATCCCACCCCTCACGCGAACCCAGCCCCGCCCGCCACAGCCTCGAGCCTCGCAACCAGCTTCTTGACGCTATTCCACTCGTCCGGCCTGACGGTGTCCTTGCCACCCAGATCGGGACCGACCTCGAACACCGTGACGGCGGCGTCGATGCCGCCGGTCGCCAGCCTCCTGCCGTCGGCCTGCTCCCACGCGACCTTGTTGAGGCTCTTGCTGAGCAGCGCGCGCCCGTCCTTGCGCGGGGACGGGCTGATGCGCGCCGCCGGGATCTCCGTCTCCAGCGTCAGGTCCCAGAGCTCGAGGGCGCCGGCGCCGTCGACGAGCGCGAACACGCCGGGACGCACGGGCGACCACGCCGCGTCGTAGACCACGTCCTCGCGCACGAAGTCTAGGAGGGGCGGGACGGCGTACGTGCCGCCGACGCCGCCCGCGTTGCCGCCGGCGCCGGTGCCCTTGTCGTTGGAGCCGCCCGAGACGACGGGCAAGGCGATGGTGCTGGTCGCGGCGGGCGCGCGCACTTTCCACAGCTTGACGGACCAGTCGAGGGACGATGAGAGGACCAGGTCGCCCAGGTCCACGGGGCCGCGCGCCGGGTGGAAGCCGACGCTCATGACGGGAGCCGCGTGACCCTTATACGAGACGCGCGAGTCGACGCCGGCTTTGGCGCCGGCGCGGTCGTATCGATGGCAGGGATATATGGGGCCTTCTTCGGAACCGACGAGGAAGTACGTTGGGTCGGCTTGGGGGAAGGCCATAGCTGTGGGTGCGAGGTCCTCGAACTTGTTTGGGGGCGGTGTGGTGAGAGTCAAGGATTCCTGGGGCTGCGAGAGCATGTCTACGCTCCACACGCAAAAGGCACCGTCGGTCGAGACTGAGATGATGTTGTTCGCGTTTTGGGTGCCAACGATGTCGACCGAGTACACTGGATGTGAGTGGCCCGAGCCCGTTAGGGGCGTCTTTTGCACGGGCGCGGATTTGGCTCGGGTATCCCAGAGAAGGACCTGGCCGGAGTAGGTACCACCGATGATTAGATTAGGATGGAACGGGGAGAACTTGGCGGTGAGGATGTCGGACTGAGCGTGGAAGAGAAACTCGGGTCGGTCGTGGAGATGTTGGTTCCATACTTGTACGATTCCATCCGGGTCGTGAGGAGCAGACGGATTCTTGGTATAGGAGGCGAGTAGAAGTTCGGGGAACTTCGGCGAGAAGTCAATGCTACTAATCATGCGCTTCTTCGACCATCGTTCGTCATAGAACTGGACCACCTCCTTTACCCGTCGTCGGCCCTTGCCACCTGTGTTGCCCGCCTGCTCATCGTCATCCTCGATATCGGCGGCTTGGAGTGAATAATCCGTCAGAATATCGTATTCGTTGCTAATATCGAGAGCTCGCTCGATGACTTTGGTAGAACGTTCGACAAAATCGACAAAATCGTCGGATGCCACGACAGCGGCGAGCTCTTCGTTACTTAACGCTCTGGCCGGGAAATTTGAGGTAACGACAGAGCTAGTTTGTAAAGGTCCATCTGTAGTAACTAATTCGCGAGCAGCCTTCAATTCTTCCTCGATTTCCAGTCGTAGATTCTCTCGTAACTCTTCTTCCCTGTCACGTTTCCATCTGCTCATCCGCTTGCTGGGAGTGGAAGTTGTGCCAGGAGGAAGATCATCTTCGTCAGGTGGTAGTTCCGAGATGGCTCTGGGTCGGGTTGCAGGGGCTGACCATTCATCTGCCGTCTGGACGCCCTTGCTGTAGGAGAAGACTTCTTTCACCGGTGACGGCGGACACTCGAATATGGTTTGGAGGGAGACGGTAGTCAAGACCTGCGGTTGTGTATACGCAGGGGGCGCGCCATTTGCCTGGGAGGCATATTCGGAATGTTCACCGCTCTGGAGGTCGTCGGCGCTGAAGACGCTGTTGGGTCGGCTTCCTCGCGGGCCAGGAGAAGCGGCGCCTGTGGTTGAAGAGGCAGGTCTGCTGTCGCCTACTAGACTATTAATCAGGGACTCGATAACTTTTCGATTGTCGCGACCCGGCGTGGGAGAAACCAACTGCAATAGGAGTTAGCAAGCTATGGAAGAGAGAGAGAGAGAGTAGACAAAGTAAACTGACGTCGCTGGGCCCGCCTATGCTTGTTCTAGCAGCAGTAGCCGCATGGTTTGCTCTTAGTTCCCGTTGTCGTTTGAGCTCGGCGAGCTTCGCTTTCTTTGCTAGAATTTCATCACGTCTTTGTTGCATCTTGTCCTCCACCAAACCCCATACCGGGGTGCTTCTCCTTCGATGTGGGAATGCCCCTTAAAGGGATCTAGGTCGGATCAGGAAGATCGGTAGTTGATTGTAGATTGATAACCGGTCGAGCTATATGTTTTCGCGGTCTATTCGACGAGGCGCGGTGATTTCGAAAAGGATTAGGGGCTTGCGTTGGTAGTGTTGGGTATAACAGAATTCTGGACTAAGATCTTAATGGAAATTTGGAGTTTAACGATGCGCGTTTCCTTTGTCGGGCATCGCGACGGCCGGTGCAGGTACAGCTCATGGAACAGGTACTTAGGCGAGTACCCGGAGCTCATCACTAAGAAGGGACGTGATTGGACGGTACGGATACAGCCCGCCCACCCCTTGTCCCACTTTACTAAGCTCAGCAGGTATCCTGGGTGTATCCGCGGCCCCCCTGTCAACTGTTTAGCTGTGGCAGACCAGGTGGCTTGCTTCTGCGCTTGCAAAAAAATATGCCTGCGAAATTTCCCGACGCCGTCCATAGATCCGTAACGCCTCACCATTTCCACCTCATATCTTGAACCACCAACTCTATAATACCTCCCCTCGGAACAGGGCCAATTGGCATCCAATCGCCTACTCGTATATCGCTAATTGATCGCTCGTTCCCTCTCCAAAGCGTTCGCGCTATTTACCGGCTCAATGTCTACCACTTCAGGAGTCAACGTATGTTTTCCCCGGCAAGCTCCATTCCCGTACACCCGTACACCCGTACACCCGGGCATCGTCAGAGTGAGACTAACAGCATTGCTTTCAGGTGCTCCGCTACTCGGCTCTTGCATTCGGCGTCTTCTACGGCTTCACGCACCAGAGAACGATCAACTCGCACACACGAGCCGCCGCAGCTAAGAGGGAATACGAGCACAAGCAACAATTAATAGAGCAAGCCCGTGCCGAATACGCCAAGTCCAAGAACCCGGCACCCCGGACAAAGAGTCCCCGTACGTTTTTTTCTCTCTCTTCGAATTGGAGGTGGATATACTGACAAGAGACCACTAGTGGACCAAGACCCGATGGATCCCAACTTCGATTTGGAAGCCTACTTCAACGCATTGGCAGCGCAGAACCCGTGAAGGGTGTTAATAATAATATGGAACTCGCTGCACACAAAGGAATACGATAGAGTCGACGGGGAGTGAGAGGAGGTGGCTGGGAAAAGGGAGCTCACTGAAAGTTGGATCAAGGTCGTTCCTCGGATGACGACTTTGCGGGCTCTGTGTATCATACGATTGCGATGCCGTCCGAAAAAAACCACCTCATAGATTTCATTGGGTTCCCGCTGTACATGTGTACAATACCAAGATTTATGCTAACCTAGACTGGGACTACCAGGTCTGATATATCATTCATGGCATTTGATAGCTCTGCTCAGCTTCGTTGAGTGAATTTGTGCCCGTCTTTTAGCTAACAGACTTTGCACATTGTTAAGTATTTGCGTATGTTTATGGATAAGACGAGAGAAAATGGACTTGCATGCATGTTTCCATAGCATTCGCACGATACGTTGGCTGTGATGTGTAATACTATGGGGGGAGGGATAGTTTGAGGTAATATTGGGAAGATGATAACCAGCACCCATTGAGCAAATCAGACGATTTAGATATACGGTTACTTCATCTTAAGTCTTAAGACATTGGAAGAGGGTAGTATAAATGCTAAGTATTGCTAACATGCATGTTTATTACACATGTCTTAATATGAATTCGTCAGGGCCAGAAGATTGGCACATCTGAGGAAGTACCAAATACAGTGTACAACAGAAATCACACGTTGGCATGAATACTATTTTTTGTTTTTCTTGCTATTATTGTTAATTTGGTTATTTTTGCTGGTCTTGCTCTTCTTAAATCATATACTCTTTTGCAGATGTGCGAATCTCTTGGTAACAGTCTTAAATAGTCGTCGGGCACTTTTATCGATGTAAAGATACTTGTCTCCTTACCTCGATTGTGTGGTTATGCATGTACTTAATAGGCTCCACTTATACCATCACTGATTGGTTAACCCTGTGTTACCATTTACATCAATTCAATTGGGACCCCTGTAAATCCTGTAAATAGACCGCTGGAGCTCTTGCAGCGACGCGCGGAAGTTTTGTGAAAGCTCCAGCTGTCCTCTCACTCCTTAGATCCTTAGATCCACGTTTTATTTCCAAGCCAAGAAGGAAATTCGACAACGCCGTTCACCGTCCACCGTCCACCGTCCACTGTCTACCGTCAACCCTTCGCCGAACACCTGACATCCTTCCACAATACTCATCTTCAAATGTTGACCACATAAGCCGCATTGTCCAGACGGCAACCTTTTCCCACAATGGCTGTCGCAGCAGACGCCAGCTCGCCCATCGACCTGCTGGTCAACGTGGGCAAGAACCAGAGCACTAAGACACTATTACGGGTTATTATTCTCTGTTTCATTGCCGGCGCCGCAGTCGCAAGTCGACTTTTCTCCGTCATTCGTGGGTTTTTGTTCTTCCTCCTGAATATCGCACTGCTAACCTACCATCTGCAGGTTTCGAGAGTATCATTCACGAGTGTTAGTCAACTTCCCATTCCAGCAGCTCCCTCTCCAACCCTTCCCTTGACGTTGACGTTGGCGTACTAACAATGGCCTTCTCCATGTGTAGTCGACCCGTGGTTCAACTTCCGAGCTACCAAGTATCTCGTCGCCCACGGATTCTACGATTTCTGGGATTGGTTTGACGATCGAACATGGCATCCCCTCGGTCGAGTTACCGGAGGTACCCTCTACCCTGGTCTAATGGTCACAAGTGGTGCTATCTATCACGCCCTACGAGCCCTTACCGTTCCCGTCGACATCAGAAACATCTGCGTGCTCCTCGCTCCAGCCTTCTCCGGATTGACTGCATACGCGGCCTACCTCCTAACCAATGAGATGACCACCTCCCCGTCCGCCGGTCTTCTAGCCGCAGCTTTTATGGGTATCACTCCAGGTTACATCTCGAGATCCGTTGCTGGTTCATACGATAACGAGGCTATTGCCATCTTCCTTTTGGTTTTTACCTTCTATCTCTGGATTAAGGCCTTGAAGCTTGGTTCCGTGCTGTGGGGAGCTTTGTGCGCCCTGTTCTACGGTTACATGGTGGCTTCGTGGGGTGGATATGCCTTCATTACGTGCTTGGTTCCTCTGCACGCATTCGTCCTCGTCTGCATGGGCAGATTCAGCATGCGTCTCTACACTTCGTACACCACGTGGTACGCCCTTGGAACCTTGGCTAGCATGCAAATTCCCTTCGTTGGCTTCTCGCCGGTCCGCACCAGCGAACACATGCCCGCCCTGGGTATCTTCGGTTTCCTCCAGCTTGTGGCATTCCTCGAGTACGTACGCTCTGCTGTCCCAAGTCGCCAGTTCCAAACCTTCCTCTACGCCGGTCTAGGTGGCGTGTTTGGTCTTGCGGTGCTTGCCTTGGTAGGTCTCACTACCTTTGGATGGATCGCCCCCTGGTCTGGTCGATTCTACTCTCTATGGGATACCGGCTACGCCAAAATCCACATCCCGATTATTGCGTCCGTGTCTGAGCATCAACCTACCGCCTGGCCAGCCTTTTTCTTCGATCTCAATCTGTTGATCTGGCTTTTCCCAGCTGGTGTATACCTCTGCTTCCAGAGACTGGAGGATGAACATGTTTTCATCATCGTGTACGCCCTGTTTGGAAGCTACTTCGCCGGTGTCATGGTGCGATTGATGCTTACCCTCACGCCGGTGGTCTGTGTGGCTGCTGCTATCGCTTGTTCCCAGCTTCTTGACACGTTCCTCGTCGCCAAGTCGCCCGAACCCGTCGAGGCAGAGGAGGAGAGCGCGGAGAGTGCATCAGCGAAGAAGAAGCACGGTGTGCTGCGGACCGCATCTCAGCCTGTTGTGGGTATCTACAGCTACTTGTCGAAGGCCTTCATAGCTGCTTGCATGACACTGTACCTCCTCATTTTCGTCCAGCACTGCACCTGGGTGACTTCGAACGCGTATTCGTCTCCGTCTGTTGTCCTGGCAAGCAAGATGCCTGACGGTAGCCAACATATCATCGACGATTACCGTGAGGCCTACCAATGGCTTCGACAGAACACGCACGAGGATGCCAAGATCATGTCCTGGTGGGATTATGGTTACCAGATTGGTGGTATGGCCGACCGTCCCACCCTCGTTGATAACAATACCTGGAACAACACCCACATTGCCACCGTCGGCAAGGCCATGAGCTCTCGGGAGGAAGTGAGCTACCCGATCATGCGCCAGCACGAAGTCGACTACGTTTTGGTTGTTTTCGGCGGTCTCCTTGGCTACTCGGGTGACGATATCAACAAGTTCCTGTGGATGGTGAGAATCGCCGAAGGTATCTGGCCCGACGAGGTCAAGGAGCGCGATTTCTTCACGCCCAGAGGTGAATACAGGGTTGATGACCAGGCCTCGGAAACCATGAAGAACAGCTTGATGTGAGTTTTGGCCGATCCTTTCTTGTCGATGCGCATTTTGCTAATTACATCCTCTTCTCCTAATTTTAGGTACAAGATGTCTTACTACAACTACGCATCTCTCTTCCCTCCCGGACAGGCGCAAGACCGTGTCCGAGGAGCCCGTCTTCCCGACACGAGCCCCGTCCTCAATTCGCTCGAGGAGGCGTACACCAGCGAGAACTGGATCATCCGAATCTACAAGGTGAAGGACCTGGATAACGTGGGCCGAGACCACGCGTCGGCCGCCTCGTTCGAGCGGGGCCACAAGAAGAAGAAGGCCAACAAGAAGCGGGGACCCAGAGTTTTAAGAGTAGACTAAATTGCAGCTCAAGAATGCAATTTGGACGCGCCATGGTTTTCGTAGAAGAAAGGAAGAATAAAAGGGATATGATAAGCATAAACTGAGTGATACGTGGCGACTGCTTCTCAAATCACACAATCGGATTTGTACACGCCTGCTGGTTGGGGCTGAAGGGGAAAAGACAAAAAATGCACAGCCCTCACAAAAGGGTTGGCCATGTACACATACCAAAAATGCGAGGCAGGAAATCAAAAAGCATTTCCCTTTTTCATTCAAAGTACCATCCTGAATGTGATTATGATACAACGTGATTTCGCGTAGAAAGAGAAAAAAGAGCCGATAGTATAGCAAGGGTCATTCATTGCAGACCGTAAGATACCTCCGAAATGATATGGTATAAAACTCCAGGTAACGCCAAAACATTATCAAAAAGACTTCAATTATATATAATATATAATATATTCCTTAGGGATAGATAGGTTGAAAATAACCATGCTCTAGTAGATAATTGACGATAGGAGAAAGTTGTTAGAGGAAAAATTCACAAAAAGAGCTGCCCACTACTGGAGTCGAACCAGTCATCTCCTCATTTGCTGTTCTCAGTAGAATCTTCTGATACTAGTGAGGCGCATTACCGCTGTGCCAAGCGGGCCTCTTGTCAAGATAATCAGCCAGTGTTAGAATTAACGCCGCCAAATTCGGGCTAAGTATAAAGTATAGAGAGCCCCCACGCTTATCTTGATCGCCTCTACCTAACGTATCTCACTCTGATTAAATTGGATACTTAGGTACTTACCAGAGTCACGAGAGGAACATCATGTGTGGATCATTTACAACCTCTTATGTCTTCACCAGCGTAGACTTCTGCTAGACTCATTGATGTCGCGTCAACTTGGTATTCATTTGGCTACCTAAAAGTACATTCCACAGCACACCGAAGTGAGTGCAATTAACTAAGCTAGGTGCCATCCATCCATCCGCAAAATGGATCAAGCCCGCACAATGTTACAAAGCAGCGTGATAGCTACATCCTACATAGAACAGAAAGAGTTCAAAAGAACAAGAACAAGCAGTGCCGATGTCGGCAAGGTATCCAGCCCCCCCAAGTCTGACTTTCCTTCAATTCGATCAAAATCACTGGATCCTATCGCCAATTATGCATCCGGATTCCATCGTTGTCGAGAGCAGTCGGTAGAGACGTTGCTGTGATGAGAGCAGAGCTTTGGTCGGATATTGGAGATGACATCCTTTGATGCTTGTTTTATTAACATCGAAAAAAGTGCAGGCTTCGTAATAGTCGGTGATTGTGCCAGCTTCGCCAGCATGAGTGTGTGCAACGAACAATGAATCGGTCCTTGGAAATAGAACCTCAGAGATTCGATGTTCAATAACAAGTGTGTCCCCTACATTCGAGAGGGTCGGCGGACACGTCGGCGTCGGCCGGCGTCGGTTGGAGAGTTGTCTTCAGGTATATTCTCAGATTTGCCTTCTCCAGATAAATCCTCTGCAGAATGTCCCGTATGGGCAATCGTGGAAGACTCAACAGCCAAGGGCGACGAGTCTCGCGGGTTCTTCAAGTCTTCTGCAGCAGGGTAGTATATTCTCTTATTCTTGTGCGAGGACTTGGATGCGGAATTGGACTGGCTTCTGTGGTATCGTGCTTGAGAGCGAAGGTCATGGGTCGAGGAGGTTTGGTTGCGATGATGAGTACGGGCACGTGCCGTCTTTCGGTCTCGATCTTCTTTGCTAGAGTATTCTGCATTCGCCGTTAGTTGTGGGCGAAGGAATTTTGCTGCCAGATACCCTAATATGAAACCCGGACTACGCTTACCAAGCTTTTTGAACGGCCTATGATTTCTGCCCTCAACGGTCTCGCCATCGGTTTCCGAAACCTCATCCAGCCTATAGGTAGCACTAGGAGTGCCCTCGTAGCCAAGACCCCCTCCATTGGAACCGTAAGACTCGACTGAGATTTCACTGCGCGATAGGAAACTAGGGACGACACGAGAGAAGCCAGTCGCGGAATTCGGCAAGTTCTCAGAGGGTTTACTAGTTGATGCTGGATCAGGCCCGGCAAACGCATCCTCAGCTCGAGGCTTAGCTTGGCCAGCATCCTCCGGCTTGATTCCCCAAAAATCATCTGTAAAGGCTGGTATAGGACCCGTGTTAGCATTGAACGGGTTAGGTGTCGGTGTCCAATCCCATTCACTGGTGTATCCAGGCTCCTCCATTGGGCCTAACGGGACTTCGTCTGCAAAACGGAGGTGTGCTTCTCGGTTTCTTCGACGGTCGTCTCGATGTCGTCTGGTGGGGCTATGATCAGGGCGCTCTTCTTGAGCGGACCCTGGGAATTTAGGAATTTGTTCCGTTCTCGTCGTTCTGGGGACCATAGGTGAAGGTCTTTTCCACTTCCTATTGTGGCGGTGGTCCCTATCTTTCTTCTTATTCTCATAATCAGGCTTATACTGGTCTGTCTCACTGAATGGCTCCCCTACGCGGGATTTGCCCCAATGAACATGAGAAACAGGAGTTTCGATCCTTCCCGAAGTTTCAGTACGAACAGTAGGAATGGCAGGAAGTACGACATCCTCATCCTCTTCATCTACGACGACAGGTGCTTTATATCGAGATGGATCGTGCGTGCGCGCAGGTTCTGACGGTCCCGGGTCATCATACTGAGATTGGTGGTACATGCGAGCAGCTTTCGATGGTTCAGGGGCCTTTGCGGTTGTAGAGACCTTCGATGTTACTTCGGACGAGTTCTTGCTATTGGTGGGCCGTGGAATTTTAGAAGCTCTTTCGGGTTTCTTGGCTGCGGATGGGATTCGCGTTTGATCATTTGCCTTATTTGAAGAACCAGTCTGTTGCTGTATCTGTGCGGCCGCTCGTTGCTTCTGTCTCTCGGGCTTGCCTAGCGAGCTGGAGGTTTTGGTCTGAACGAATGTCTCCGAAACTTGTCCCTCATGTTTGTCAGGAAATCCACCTCGAGCGCGACTGGGCACATCTACCGCTGCCGGCAATGTATTAGCAGTGGCATGAGACACAGCCTGCCCGCCAGGCGGTGCTGATAACCCAATCCGATCAGGTCCCGCTTCCCAGAGCGGAATGGGTGCAGAAGGCACATATTCTGACTCGGTGGATGCTATCGTCGTCTCAGATGGTTGCGTGAAACCTGCTGAGGCTGTCGAACTCGGAAGAAAAGTCGAAAAAACACTAAGACGCCTCGCCTTTTCTGCCCAACCGCGGCTTCGGCTGTTCTTCTTGTGCCCCTTGTTGTTGCTATGGCCAGAATGATCGGTGTCAGCCTTGATACCAAGCATAGGGTCTCTAAAACTGCTTCCGATAGCTCCTTCGGTGGTTTTGTGATTGTCCCTCTCTCTAGCAGCAATTACTTCGCATTTATGGCAGTACCCTGGCTGTGGTCTCTGACCCTTTTCCAAAGGGTGTTTACTGTGGTATGCCTTCGATCGCATGGCTCCACAGGCTGCGCAGAAATGGCGATGCTGGAGATGCTTGCTAAAATCATCGTCCTGGTCACCCCTATACTTGTCTTTTCCTTTCTCCTCCTTTTTCTCGGCTTTTCGTCCCAAGGCCTCATTATAATGCTCCTCAAACTTCTTGGCTTCATTGGGACTGTATCTGAAAGGGCTGGCTGAGCCTTGCGGTTGATGCGGAGCGAGAAGAGGTGGTGGCGGAGGGGGGATGAACGAAGTTCCAGGTACAGCATGAGCGGGTGGCTGTACCTCCGGATACGGTGTTGGAGATGGCCGTTGCTGAAAGAAGATGGGCATTGAAGAAGACCGATAGCCGGGTGATACGGGAGAAATTGGACTAGCCACCAATTGAGGTGGTGGTGTCCAGGCTGGAAGGTTATTCAAAGGCCCAAACTGAGCAGCCTGCCCCTGGGGGCCTCCAGGAAAATTTATCGGAGGCTGGACTTGGTTAGACGCCGTACCAGGTGTGCTGGGTGGCTGAAAGTTCCACCCGGGAGGTGGACGAGCAGATGGCACCGGTATTGATGATTTTCCTGGTGTCGATAGGATTGATTTAGTTGGCGTGGGCTTGGGCATAGGCTTGGGCGTAGACTTGGGCGTAGGTCTGGGCTTCAAGGTCGCAGCTGTTGCTTCGGGCGCTTCATAATGGCATCGGTCATGATGGAGGACACAGTTGCAATGGTAGTGATGTTTGCAGATGACGGAAGAAGCTGAATCGGAGCGAATATGACGCTTACGACGTCTTGTGGGTGTTGCATCTTCCTCTGAAGACTCGAATGAGTTGCTGTTATACTTGCTAAGTTTGCCACGTGGTGCAGATGAGTAGGGGGTGCTGGGTGCTGGGGTGGGAGAATGGAAGCTTAGTCGGCGACGAGCTTTCCTCTCGAAGTCCATACGAGAAGGGACCCCAAAAGCCTGGCCAAGAAGGTCAAAGCCATAGTCTTCCAGTAAGCTCTTTGACTTCTTGCGACCAAGAGCAGGCTTTCCACTACGAGTCCGAGTGACGAAGAGACCTCCCCCACTAGGGATATAGAACTCATTATCACCATATTCGTCTTCCTCGTGTGGAGTGCATCGCTCTGAGTGGTTGTGCCTGTCCGATTGAGCACCGATGCTCCTGACAAGGTATTAGCAAAAGTTCCATTGTGACGATGACTGCGAAGCACCTAATGGCGCAAGCAAGATAGGATAGAGGCTAGTCTATAGTGTACTCCCGTGAATACGGAAGCCTCGAATATCCTAGACTAAATATATATCGTACTTACTTGGATCGATGTCGGCCCTTGTACAGACTCATGCTAAATACGTGTTCGTTGGGCATACAGGGCGAATCCGGATTTTGATGAGACGGCGCTTCAATGCGGATGAAAAAGGATGCCAGAGCGAAAACAGGCAAAATAGTGCCTAAGTGCAATGCGGTACCCGAGTGAGGGAATGTGAATGAGATGAATGCCCAGTACCTAAGGTAGCGAACAAAATAAGCCCTGGAAAAGTGCAGTGGTCCAAGGCGGTCACATCAAAAATCGGCGTTGAAGGGGTAACCACTTAGAGGCACGCAAATTTAGCGAGTTTTGATTGTGGACAGAAGAGGGAAAAAAGACCAAACGTTGACTGGGACAACAATCTGATCTACAGTGAATGACTGCCGCGTCGTTCCTGAAAGGGGAAGAGCGAGTTGTTTCCTATGGGGAGAGGGGGACTGAGGCAAGAACGAACCAAACACTTAGATATGTACGAACCGATTGTCGATTTATTACAGATTTGTAGATTCGGCTCTCTTGGAGCTAGAACTTGATCACGGAGATAATTATTTGGTACTGTACAGGGCTCGTGGCAATACCACAATATGGTAGTGTCGAGCTTGATTTCTTCTTTTTTGGAACAAGAGAGAAGAAAGGGGCCTCTCTATCTACCTGAGATACATATGGTGTCATGTGTTTCCCATATATCAGTATCGCCTCCGAAGATTGCATATAATATGCTTCGCCATTGCCATGTATTAGGTATATTAGATATCGCCTTCAAAGCTAGACCAGAATATGGTTATCCCCCAAGAACCTGTCCAGGGGGTTATGAAACTAGGACATCTTATTAAAGCCTTCCTTTGCGTAAGTTCTTAACAGCTCTCTTACCCGCTCTCCTTAGGGTTTGTTGTATTAGAACAGTGATACACACGACGGGATTCTTTCTCCCAAAGTTCCAGCCTCTCCCTCCATGATGTGCCGATACCTATCTCATCGCCATATATGGTCAAGGAAATGCTAATTCGAATCGCCATCGTATATACCACAATATGGAAGTGACGAGTAAGTTTCATTCCATTTCCTGTTTTCTGCCACCATCAATAACCTCACCTCGATTTGTCCAGGGGTTCGATTAATTACCTAATCAAGCACATTAGGCTCGTTTCTACATAGGCAGAAGGTAGACAGTTGAATCACAATCAAGCACCACCACATGTTAATTACTGGTCTGCTATATAGATATTTACTGTATTATTATGAGGATATCCCCTACCTAATCCCCCCTATACCATATAATGCTGGCCAAAACATATTGGCGGTTCCATACTACATACATATGGATTCCACATGCCCTTCTCCATCATATCACATACAGATGTCAGCAATGGGTATATAGATACTTATCTAGTCCATATCAGGAGCCACTATCTCCTTTTCCTCTGCTTATATCCTATATATAATTGATATAACGCCTAAGAAGTCAGATTCGTCTCGTTGTTCTAACACTCGACCAAGATCGTAAGGGGACAAAAATTATGGAAGTTTTCCTCCTATCCGCTGCTCTCAGAGAATGACGACGCGAGGTTATGGCGTATCTGCGGAATTATTGTCCCTGCGATTGGTGCGGCGCTTGCTGGAGAAGCTCGTCGGGAAACACGTAAGGCAAGACTCCTAACTGCTTCAGCGCGTTTTTCCTCAAAGAGACGGCTGCGCTCGATCTCATCAACCATACGTTGCATTCTGATCTCCTGTTCGCGCAGTGCTTCGGCCTTAATATTATCGTAGCGAAGCGTGCTGACGGCTTTTGGCCACAGGCGGTCGAGCTTACGGGCCAGCAGCTCGGGCACATACGTAGGTGGTTCGTTCTCTGGTCGCATGCCCGACGATCCACCCCAGTAACACTCAAACGTGAGCTTCGCCTGGTTGTATACGCTTTCATTCCCCCAGAATATTATGGTGTCTCCGTGGTATACCTTCATCCAGTATTTACAGGGGGCGGTGTTATTCTTGGGCTCATTAGGTTGCAAATGATAACCATTGATTCGTATGCCATTGGTAGCTTTGGTGGAGATGTAGAATCCGTAGGAATCTGGCTCTGGTGATGCTCGCATAGTACGACTAGCCGTTGACCGCCCAGGCTCCCAAGGTCGAAACTCGCCCAAGGAGGCAGAATAACTCTCGCTCCACAGTAGGAGCCTGAAAGCATTCTTGGGGACCTTCGATTCAACGACTGGCTCGTAAACAACCGTGTTATTCCGGTCCCGTCCCCATGAAATAAGAGGGTCATTTAATTGAATCGATATTCCTGGTACCAACGACCCTTGAGCCGAGAAGAAAGCCCCGACACTTTTTGGCGTCTCACTGGTCTGCGTCGGCTTCTGAGTTTGAGTCTCTGGAGGTAGCGTGTCGGGAATAGATTCCAGTTCGTCATCAAAACCCGGATTCTGTGTTGGGATTTGCCAATCGCGCGCCTCGCTGGCAGACCGACTATCGCGCTTAAGAAGAGCCGGTCTTAGCTCGAGTGCTCTTCCTGGCTCGCCTGGAGGATGCCGATTTCGTGAAGGCGGAAAGTTACTCATTGCTATGTCCCAGAGACGTGTCTTCCCCGGTTCAAACTCTTCTTTTCTTGTCTCAGTGGCAATTTTGAACGCATTGTACTGAAGATGGGTCATTTCGGGATAGTCTAGATGCCATGTATCCTTATTGGAACTGTCCCAGTACGTCGTTTTGGGAACGGGGAAATCTATTTGACGCCCCGAATCATTCTTCACCATCTGAGGTACGCTGGCGAGCAGTCGAGTCTCATCTTCCTCGTCATCAAAGTCGTCAATGTCGCCCTGTGACTTGAGCCTTTTGAATGATGGCTTAAACTTAGCACTTCCATTCTCATATTCGTCGCTCGTGTCGTAATTCGGCTTTCTCTTGCTAGTGTTAAAGTCGTTTGCCTTAGTGTAAAGACTCGGGTCGCTATTGACGTTCAAGTTCCCAAGGATTACGGAAGCGCCACCAAGACTTTGTGAGCCAAAGCCCAATACAGGGCTGTCAAGCCTGCCCTGTGAGGGATTTCCGTTGGGATTATTGTTCTGTCTTGGAGTAGAAAAGTCGTCCGACTCTTCGAAGCTGTCATGAATCTCAGTTTCCAATATGTCAGTTTCACCGAGACTCGTGTTCGAGATTGGAAGGTTCAGAAGGTCTTCTGGAATGACGCCAGAACTGCCAATTGCCGAGTTGTTTACCTCTCCAAACAATCTATTGGGCTGACCGAAGGTGTAGTTCTCCTTTTCCGAGTCGAAGTCAATAGAGAAGTCTGGCTCCGGCTCTTGGAATGCACTTGCGCCAAGATCGGAAAGTTTGACTGATTGCCTATCATCAAGACTGAGCTGTGACGCTGCCTGACCCAGATCCTTGTCCTCGGATGTCACATTCTCCGACTCTGCCGTAAGCCAAGGATGAGACTGAAGTTCCGAGATGGAGGCCCTACTTTCCGGCCGTACGTGAATCATCCTCTGTAGGAAGTGAATACCGTGGGACGATAAACCTACTCGAACTAATGGTGAGATATTGACCGGCACCTTGATGATGTGATCGAGGAGTTCCGTATACGAGACCCCGCTCTTAACGGGGAACGGAGGACTGGTAGTGAGAGCATAGAATAACACGCCACCAAGAGACCAGATGTCCACAGCGTGGCCATATCTCTCCCTATCCACAGGTCTATGCGTATTTCTATTTGTTCGCCTGCCGTTGCTGTCGTAGTGGGAATACTCGCTGTAGACTTCTGGTGCGCAATACAGCAGAGTACCACAGAATGTTTTGAGCCAAGTCTGCTCAGTATCTACCATCTTCGACAAGCCAAAATCGGTTAATTTGACCACAAGGGGGTTCAATGATTGTATGAGAATGTTGTCGGGCTTTACGTCGCGATGGGTAATCTTGTTGTCGTGAAGATACCCAAGTGCATCCAGTAGCTGATTCGCGATGATCTTGACATACGGCTCTGCTATCGCGCCGTTTTCACTAACCAGTTTGCCGAGATCCCCGCCAGGAACGTACTCCATGATGATGAAGAATTGGTGTACATCCCAGTCGAAATGTTCGATGTATTGCACAATGTTATCCTTTTCTTTGGTCAGAAGGATTCGAGTAGGTGGGTGGGAGTGTCTTACATGATGTACCCGTTGCATGATCCTCATCTCATTTTCCACCTTTTGATCTAGAACGCCGTTCTTCATGAACTTCCGCTTGTCTAATTCTTTGGCAGCATACGGTGAACCATCGTATTTTGAAGTAACCTTGTGAACCGTAGCAAAAGCACCTTTCCCGATCACACCTACACGCGCATACTTCTCGCCTCCACGCCATTCTCGGGGTAGGCGCTCTTGCGCTTCTTGTGTGATGTCCCACGTATCATCAGCAGGTTTCCGCCCGTGTTGAGGAGGCGGGAAGAGGTTTACCTAGTCAAACTAGTCAGTAAAGCTAAGCATAGCATTCTCCCGAGTGTTCTCTTACATGACCGCCCGGCCCAGGACCAATAGTCTTGTTAGCCTCATCATTATGCCCCTGCATTCGTCGAAGATAGGCACCAAGCTTCCTCCTATATGCTGTCTCGTGATCCCCGTCCCGGCGGGGAATGCGAACGAGGAAGACAAGATCTTTCGTACTTTGCTGCATGACAATTTTGATCGTAGATCCACTCTCCAGGGTCCTTCTAGGCTGGCCTGGTCCATTCTTCTTCCGGAGTAGCTTACCATCGACAACCGTACCGTTGGTTGACTGGTCCTCCAGCATGACTGTACCGTACTTGTTGACGAATATGCGGAAGTGGATATTGCTTAGTCTCTTGCCTGGGTCGTGGGCAAAGCATAGATCACACCTGACTTTATTACGACCGAAGGTGAAGCCTAGACGGGGATCCTTGACGGCAGACGACAGCTTGATCACCAGAGCATGGTCGCCAATGCACCGAACCCGACCAAAATCCTCCACATCATCTTCCAAGTATAGATCTGAATCGACAGCATCGGCCGTGTACTTCCCAGTAGTGTGTTGGGCATATTCCGGGGAACGTGCGATCTCCTTTACTTCGCGACTTGCACTGTCTGAGTTGGGGTACAATAAGCAGACTATATCGGAAATATCCTCGTCGGAGAAGCCAGAGTTCTGCTTTCCGAAGCGTCTAGGGTCCAGGGCATTCTGTGTGGCTGTTGAGACGAATTCGTTAGTGAACATGTCTAATAAGTAGAT
This sequence comes from Hypoxylon sp. FL1150, assembly GCA_022495205.1. Classification (NCBI taxonomy): domain Eukaryota; kingdom Fungi; phylum Ascomycota; class Sordariomycetes; order Xylariales; family Hypoxylaceae; genus Hypoxylon; species Hypoxylon sp. FL1150. Next base: position 76,277 of record MU376175.1, read on the forward strand.
GATGCGATGACTTGGGAAGCCACTGACCTGGCTGGGTGGCCTGTGAGTCTTCAGTCTGGTCCATTGGTAGCAGGGAAGGGGGCGCAAGGCCACCACTGGCCGATTAAGTGGCAGGAATGACTGATCAGACCGACTGCAAAGAACGTCTATTCACGTCCAGGCAGCCGGCTGGAGTCGAGTCGCTCTGACTCTCGGCTCGGCAAGCTAGCTCGAAAGCTGTCGTGTAGATCGAGTTGTGGTCATTCAAAAGAGTTTGGGATTGCGCCTTTGAACCGTGAGTTGAGACGAAAAAAACGAAAAAAAAATCGTTGTGGTTGCACCGAAGACCGTTGTAAATTACGAGCTAACTGTGAAACAAAGTATTTGACAGGTGCCGCTCCAAGCAAGATTCAATTACGTGAACGAGGGTGTAATGACAAACGATGTGAAATGCTGGAATGCGGCGTCGGCTCAAATTAGACGGGACATGGAGCAGGCCTGAAGGAAAGTATCAGATATCACAAGAACGCGGCAAGTTTCCAGAGAAATAATCGAACGTGCACGAAGACCTCAGGCCTCAGGCCTCTGGCGAATGCACGAGGGAGCGGCAGGTTGCATCAGTTGCGGCTGCCCGTCCAACCCACCCCAGCCCACCTTGTGCCCACCATGTACTGTACCCCACAAGGCCTCCCAGCTCGGTTTCTCCCTGTCGAGTCCAAGCGATTTCAACCAGTCAGCCAGTCTGATAGTTGATCCCCCCACTGAAGTTTTAGCTGGTTCGGTACGTGAACTAGGGCATTGTGCTACGACCGATTTTAGAAGAGGTAAACGGCCAATCATTGTTTGAACGAGCTGGATAAGGTCGGGTCAACCCGTTTGTCAGCGCACCCTAGCGGTCCATTATCCTGGGTAGCACAGCAATTTTCAGGGGAATAAAGTTGCGGTGACAATGCACTGGTCTCCGAAGCACGTCGTGCCCTTAGAGTTTGTGCTAAGAGAGATGAGACCAATGCTAGGTACATATGTAGGTTATATGTTTGGTACTTATGACACTCAGGACAAAGCATATGGTCATTCGAGCTCGTTTTCCGTTTCAGCTAAGAATACTAATTGAATCAAGAAGTCATTGTTTCATTATTAGTACCTGCATACCTAGGTAGGTAGGTATTCAAACACCACACCTCTAACCTCTAGCTAGAGAAAAAAAGTAATACGTCACCTGGTGACATCCTTCATGTGACTATCAGAGTACAAGTACAAACCCCCTGCTCTCGGGGATTACCAATGTGATATGCTTAGCCTCGACCTCAGCCGGTGTCATCTTGTCATCGAAGAAATTCTCGAAGAATAATTCGATACCTACCTGACAGATGGCGATTGTAGTATGAGAAGAAAAAACCCCGTATTATGCATATGCCATCGTATATCATCTTTTCCGCCACTCTTTTCTTTTTTTTTCTGCGCAAGTATATGCAAATACCAAATTTACCTAGTGAACCGTCTAGTTGAACCCATGCATGCTTTGGACTCGAACAATCCAGTCAAGTTTCCTGCCAATCCCCTTGAACCACAAGACGCAAAACCGTAAATCGTAAGAGAATTTGTTTTTCCATTAAAAAAAGCCCTTCTTCTTCTTTGGCTTCTGGTCCATGTCTTTTAAAATGTCATCAAACGTGCTTCCGCCAACCGAGCCTTGTCGCGAACCACTCCGCGAGTCTAGATTCCCTTGCGACTGGGATCCTGCGAGACCGATGAGGTTGCCTGATGATCTGCTGCGATTCATCATGCTCATGCTGCTAACCGGTCGCTGGAAGGGAGAGACGCCTCTCGCACTAACTACACGTGAGCCCGGCAGTGGCATATCTTCCATAGGAATCGGGACGGGCTCGAGCCCGAAGGCTATGCTGCTTCGATAGGATGAGTTTCTCGACCCGGCTCTAAGTGCTGCGCCGGGAGGACCGGATAAAGGAGATCCACTACGATCTATGACTGTGGGGCTTGAGGATCGGCCAGGATCCATGTCTTCGAATACGGATTGTGGCGCCTGTAGTGGCGACAGGTTCTCCTGCAATCCCGGAGGAGCCGTTTGGTCTCCAAGTTCCCAGCGCTTGGCTGCCAGCCAGCAGTGGCTGCGATGGTAGATACCCTCGATGCTAAACTCCACAGCGTCGGTCGAGAGCTCTACGAGACCACCTCCGCCGGCTACCTCGTACCACCGTTTGCGTATGGTGGGCGCATCCTCCATCCACGGTGGGTGACCCTTCGGCGGTTGGCACAGGAAATATTCGACCCCTTCCGTGAACTGCAGGCCGGGAGCATCTACAACCAGCATGGGGAGCGATTGGATAATGATATAGAGGAACAACCAGTAGCCGATGCGCTGGTCCGCCATCTCCGCGGCCGTCTTGCCCTTCGCTTCTTTGTGTTCAAATTCCTTGAACTCGTCAAGGAACGGCATTTTGAGCTTGAATGTTTCAAAGTCGTATGCCTTGTTTAGGATTAGTAGCATCTGGTATTCTTGCAAATTCCTATCCAGCCGCACTTGCTCCTTGACGGGAAGCTCGTAGTAGTTCTCCTTAACGCTCGTCATGTCGGGCAACTTGGGAAGGTCGAAGGGAATGGGAGGAAGCACGGGTGGTGCGGACTGATCGAACTCGCCGAGCACTTTGCGCAGAGCAGCAAGGTGAGGATTTCCATGTTCTTCGATTTCTTCCGCTGCCTGATCGATCACTCGCGTCGTAATAGATTCGCGGTCGACGAGCAGATCATACAGCGCGCAGAAGTCCGAGTAAAGTATTTTCAGAACTTGCCTATTCAGCCCACTCTCCGTAAATGGATTCTTTTTGCTACGGGCCTTCGGTGGCCAGCTTCCAAAGTTGGATTTATAGTAGCCGAGAACAAACTGTCTCATCTTACCCCATGATTTTTTCCAGGTGTTGAACTTGACGTCCTTGTAGTCCGGATTGGAGGTCGAACTGGCAGTGCCAGAGAATAGGGCCGGGAATTCAAATGACTCTAGCCTATTATTGACGCTGTTCTGGCGGGTCACTAATTCGAAGTATGCTCGTTCGAGTCGCTCACGGGTGGTAGACGATACTTGGCCCCACAGAGGAGAGTTCAGGTCTCGAATTGCCGGGTATTTTCCCACCGCATGAGCGAATGCTTCGTTGTAAAGGTCCATCGAGCGCATTCGTTCACCCAAGATAAGTGACTCCAGCGTCTTCTCTCTGCTATGTCTCACGTCTGCGAGAGCCATCTGCTCCATGAAAAAATGGAAGCTCATATCGACAGCATCTCCAAAGGTCGAACCATCGGCATTCGTGAACTCGAACTCCTTCAGTAGAGCCGAAATGTTAAGGAAGACGCTGAAGAGATTGGGTTGCTCCTTAGTGCACACTAATGGTTGCCCTGTCAAAAAGGCAAACATATTCCGAATTGATAGCATACGCTCCAAGTCAGCAGGTGACCTATGGCCTGGTGTCGACATGGAAACTGGGAGGTAGAGACGTGCTTCCCCAAGACCTTGTGGCTCTGGTAAAGGTGGTGACTGAACTCGTCGCGTTGCGTCGTCGATGGATAAACTATCCCGTCCAGAAAAACTTCGCGTGTGTCCTGAGCTTGTTGGAGATGTCATCTCAGACTCCATGAGCTCGACGAATACAAGCGAGTAATCGACAACAAACGATTGGACCTTGAAAGATGGTCCGGCGCCGCTTCCCTTAGGATCCAGGTAGACCGTTACGGTTCCGCTCTCGTTCCACAGCTCTGGTACCTTCTCGCCATTGGCGATGAAGGATGTGTTATAATCCACGTTCTGTCCAAGAATCCATGCCGCCGAAGTCGTAGCTTTTGTTTGGTTCCGAGAAACAGATCTTGACCTTCCTCCCGGAAGCCAGCTTCTTCTCAACCGTCCCCGCCTCTCGCCATCCCGAGTCGGACTCTGGCTTCCATTGCTTGATCCCGGGCGCGAAACTGCCGTAGCGGCAGCAGTAGAAACACTCAGGTTTCCTGAAAGCGGACCCGATCGAGAACCAGGCGGTTGTGCAGACGAACTTCGGCCTCTGGGGTCGGGGATCGGTGAATTTGGTTGGGGTGCTAGGCTTGCTTGAGAGATGGATGACTTGTGCATGCTACTATTGACAGAGCTGCTTCGTCTCCTTTGCTCTTTCGTGAGCCGTAGAGCCGGCTTAGGTTCTGCGACGGGAAAGGTTGATCGTTGCGAAGGAGCGGCGAAGTTTTCGAGTGGGGATGGCTTCTCTGTCGCCGGGGCAGTCTTCTTTAGCTTCCCCATGGTAGGGGCTGGCGCACTGGTTTCGGATGAATTCTTGTTGTGGCTCGGAATGTGTTTTATGGTGGCGGGGGCGTTGGCGGTGTCATTTGAATTCGAAGTGCCGAGCCCGCCTGTTTTCTCGGTTGAATCTACAGATGGTATGCTTGGTAAACCGGGTGGTCTGTCTTGGTTAGGGGAATTAGGTAACGGCTTGCGGTGAAGGGCCCCCGCCGAGTGATCTGTAGAATGCGAACTAATCAGTGATGGGAAGAAGGCCGACAGGCGGTCAAACCGCGACTTTGCATATAACATCAATGCTAGTCCTTTAGGTTTCCCAGGCAAGTCTGACGATGTTGTGCTTGCTGTACTTGTTGCACTTGTGTTTGCCTCAGGTTCGCTGACGGATGGGCTATGGTCGGACGACTTGTCCAGCTTGTCATCCCTTTCTTGGTCTGGGGAGTGACTGGGCGCACTCAAAGAGGAAACAGAAGTATAAATGGAGGCTTGACTCGCCGACTCACTTGAAGAAGCCATGTTTGATTAAAGAATGGCCAAGCAGACGCAGCCTTTTTTTTTCTCCAGGACAAAAGATGGAGGCCGAAGTACCTAAGTACCTCCTGGGTATCCGAAGATGCGATGGGAGTGGTATACGCGATTGTCTTAATTAAGCCGGTACAAGTGGGATAGCTCCACTTAGGTAGTTCATAAGTGCGTCCGTCGAGCAACGGTGAACCCAGGGGGTGGCTCTGAGTGACGAGTCCCGGATGCGTAGGTAGACTCGATAGTGCGGAGCGCCTCTGTGGGTAAGTGGTAGGATGTCCAGGATGTCCAGGATGTCTCAAGTGATTCTTATAAAAATGAGAATTCCAATCAATATTCGCTTCCAAGACAATACAATAAAGGGAAGGGGAGAGCAACGAAATGGTGCAATGGCCTAGGTTATTGGAATTGTGGGAGTTGTAGGAGTTATGAGACGCAGGATTCGTTATATGTATTCCCGAATACGTCTTTGGAAGTGTGAGCATCAATACGATGCTACCCTCCATCTACATAGGACATATATGAGGGGTGACGTCGGCTGTGTGTGGAGCTGTACCAGACTGGGGACTCCTCAACTGCCTAATACCTACCTACATAGTAAGTGTCTATCTTGGTAAGCATATGTAGAAGTCCTACTTCTAGAAGCCAGCTTAGATAGAATCATCACATACGATTCGGCCTACGTACACATGGCCCATGCAGTGCGTGATCTGGCTAGGCAATGAATAATTTCCATCGTGTACATGTAGGCCAAGAGGAGACCCGCGGAGCAGGGATTCGTATGAGAACCAGGGCTAGCGAGAGGCTCAGCCCGAGATGTTTCGCCAAGTAAAACGACAGCCCTATAATCAGACAATACTTGGATAAAATAATGCAATCGAGGTTTTCAGCTTTACGAAAGTCGCCCAACAAATCCGATTATACGGAATAACGACATTACTACTAGGTAGACTTCTCGACCACATGCTTGATGACGTACCCTCGGCAGACGAGCTGCAGGGACGGATTCGACCTTTGGTTCTAGGTAGGTTCGTCGGACGAATTACAAAAGCTTCAAAGTAAAGGTAAGGATATATAGAACAGATGTTTTTACGATAGTAGTGCCAAATTAATAGATGCTGGCTAGTAGCTAACAATAGGTGGATTATCAGGTATCCCTCAGGTGCTTCATGCTTTTTTACCATTGGAAGTCCTATGAAATCTCCCGATCTAAGTGCCGCGAGCCAATTTCAGCCCGAATCGCTCAGGAGAAAACCATGTAGACATAATCAAACACGATGGTGAGGCTGCACGTTAGATTTGATGTCAGGCAATTGCATATTACGATATGTCAGTAGATTTAGAATTTTCGGGCCGCTGCGAAAGTCTGATCTCTCGTCCCTTAAATTCTATTCTTAGCATTGACCTCCTGCGCCCCCGATTTCCTTGAAAGTTATGAAAGCGATGTGTGGCTAACAAGAACAGCGCATCCATAGCACAAGACCTACAAGGTAATGCTACGCGAGCTAATGCTAAGCAATACGGATATTGGTCCGACGATACGGGGTATGACACACACCACGCGAAGATGCTTTTTTCCTTTCGATTCGTATTACAGTTCTAGTTCTAGAATCCCTTTTCTTCCGAGTTGCACAAATCGCGATCCGTGAAACTTTGCAGACCTCTGGTCACACCTGGTGGCAAAACGTATAAAATTTTCGAAGGGGACTTGGGCTGGCTCATGTGAACACGTCTAGGTAATTCATTCCAGGTATATACAAACATCTGGTGTCCTATTGCCTGCGTGTCTCAGATATAATGAGATAATTAGAAAGTGAGCCCTTACTTACCTTAGACCTAAGGGGAAAAGCGGGTGTTTTCCAGGCCGAGGTACAGTCAGGACCCCTTGTACCGCCGATAAGATACGGGCTAGATAAGATTAGATTATCAAAAGTTTAGCCATGTGGGCTGGCGGAATGCTTATGCCCCTTGTCTTTCGCATTGGTCACGGTCACGATCACGATCCAGAATCGCGCTCGTGATACACAAAATCGCCTGCTTGCTGGATCGCTTGACATGTCATTATTCCGGCGCGCGATTAGAGGCATCATGACATCCGAACCGAAGAGAGTCCCCATCCCCCGCAATGGTGTCGACTACAGGGGCAAAATCGTTCTCGCACCTATGGTTCGCTCCGGCGAGCTGCCATCGCGGCTCCTGGCGCTTCACTACGGCGCCGACCTGGTATGGGGTACGTCCCACCCCGAATCAGATCGAGAATAATACATAAAGAAATAATACAATTAGCTCACCATTATAATACCCTAGGCCCCGAGACCGTCGACAGATCCATGATCGGAACGACCCGCCGCCTCAACCCCTCCACGCAGACCATCGAGTGGACGCGCAAGCCCTCGCAGGGCGCCAAGGCCCCGCCGGCCGACGTCAAGGACAGCATCATCTACCGGGTGCACCCGGCGAAGGAAGGGCGCCGGCTGATCTTCCAGCTCGGCACGTCGAACCCCGACCTGGCCGTGCAGGCGGCGCGCCTCGTGGCCGCCGACGTCGCCGGCATCGACGTGAACGCCGGGTGCCCCAAGCCCTTCAGCACGCACGACGGCATGGGCGCGGCGCTGCTGCGAACCCCCGACAAGCTCGTCGCGATCCTCGAGGCGCTCGTAGGCGCCATCACCCCCGAGTTCGAGATTGGTATTAGCGTCAAGATACGCATCCTCGAGACAGCCGCGGAAACCGAGGCGCTAGTGAGGAGGCTGGTGGCGACGGGTATCACGGGGCTGACGGTGCACTGCCGCACGACCCCCATGCGGCCCCGCGAGCGCGCGATCCGCGGCCAGCTGCGGATGATTGCGGATCTATGCCGCGAGGCGGGCGTCGCGTGTCTAATGAACGGGGACGTGGAGACGCGGGACCAGGCGCTCTCGCTCGTCAGAGAGTACGGGGTCGACGGCGCCATGATCGCGACGCAGGCCGAGAAGAACTCGAGCTGCTTCCGGAGCGGGGCCGAGGGCGGCATGCTGCCGTGGGAGCAGGTCGTCGAGCAGTACGTCCGCTACGCGATGGAGGTCGAGAACAAGTTCGGGAACACCAAGTTCCTGCTGTGCCAGCAGATCCCCGGCAAGTCGTCGGCCTACCGGAACATTGCCGCCTGCAAGAGCTACACCAAGGTCTGCGAGATGCTCGGTTTCGAGCACCTAGTGGAACGCGCAAGGGAGGTCGATTTGAGTCTTGATATCGATCCGGATAGCAACGGCAAGAAGAACAAGAACGCAAATAGCAGCGCGCTCGCGGCGGGTGGCCAGATGGCAGAGTCGCGGACAAAACCGCAAGCTAAGAAGGGTTTGGCGGAACGAGGAGTTGGTACACAAGAAGAGGCAGAGACGGGGATACAACCAGCAGCACAGCCGGCTGAGGGTATGGCGATACCGGTATAGAGACGTGCTTAGGTTATGCCACAGGTCCTGGTTAAAATAGCATTTATGGGCGTTAAGCAGGTATATCCCCTTTTCAGGATTGTGGAAGCATTTACACGGACATCCAAATGGTCGCGATTTGAGTCAGGTAGGGATCTAAAATACAGGTTAGGAAGCATTCGCGAAGATAGGCGGTTGGCTACACACACAAAACAGAACTGTTAAATGTAATACAGTTTGCTTAGAAACGTATTTCCAAGCTGGCTCAATATTTATGGGGTCTACTCGCAATGGCTCTCATCTATTACAACAGGTGACTGCTACACCCTCTTGCCCTGTTTTAGAAGATCCGATACTTTAGGGGGTAGTACGAGGGCAGTTCTATCGTTACGTTTGTGGAAATCCACGAGAGATATCGCCGTCTTCTCGGGCAAATCCTCGTGTATGAAGTGGCCAGCTTCTGGGAATACCTGGAGGGCGTATTTTCCTATCGTAGCAGATTAAGTTAGCCACTGACATTTTGAGGGAAGAGACTAGCACATGCCTTGCATCTGGCCAATCGTCAACTCTGTATCGAGCCTATCCGTCCCCGCGAGAAGCAATAGTTTTCCTCCTTGCGCGCTCAGGAATTTTTTGCTGAGTCCTATAAACCAGTTCTCCCAAAACGGTTGTGTAGCACCAAGATCCGTCCTCCACTTCCAGGGTCTGGGATCGCCCTGGGCTTCACTACGTGCAAGTAAGGCTGGGACGCTGGTGCGCGCGGATACCGAGTTACGGATCGTTCTCGACCGGACGTGCCAGTCAATTCCCGCTTCCAGTGTAGGAAACCCTGCGGGCCGTGATGAAAGGTAGGTTTGCATGCTCTGCAAGGCATTGATAGCCGAACCTTCGACCACGTCGAGCACGGCGTATCCTAAAAGCGCATTTCCAAGCTCTCCTCGCTTTGCGACCTCGGTGACGACGGCACCTCCGAGGGAATGCCCAACTAAGATGATGGGTGGCAACTCCGACCACTTCATTTCCTCCTGGGTCATGCGTATAGCCGAAAGCAGATCCGACGCGAGCGTCTCGAGACGTAAATCGACTTCTGTGCTGCCCTTGACCGTTGTTGAGCCGTGGCCCCTGGCGTCGAGCGATAGGATTCCAGCCGACGGGAGACGTTTCCGAATTTCAGATCCAATCACGGCGAAGGAAAGACCCGACGAGCCGGCGCCGTGGTGCATAACAAACAACGGGCCCTTGCCGACGGGAGACGTCAGGTAGGCGTGTATGGTTGGGTTGGCGGGGCTGCTCGGATCATGAAGAAACAGCTCCCTCTCGAAGTAAGTCGTCCAGGGGATCTGCTGGAGAGCTCGTCCTCTCGGCACGCTGTGGAACGAAGAATCAGCTGCCGCGGAAATTAAACAAAAATATTGAAGCGCAAACGGGATCTTTGAAGAGGAACTACCCCTGTGGCCTGGCAAACAGGTTCTGGCTCGGCGACGGGATGACGGTGCCCGTGGACGAAGCTGAGGACGCCGAAGACGAGTCGTCGTCCGTGGTGTGCTCGGGCAGTTCGAGGACGTGGTCGGCCTCGTCCTCGTCCATCTCGTCGAAGCTCTCGGCCGGTAGAGCGCTCAGGCGGTTCTTGGCCCAGGCCTTCTGGAGGTCGCTCATGGCAGCGTGGACGCAGCGCAGCAAGCTTTGGGCCTTAGCTAAAGGGGGCAAAGGCAAGGGCAAAGGCAAAACTGCCTAATCATGACATTAATAGAGAAGATTCTCTAGAGAAAAAAAGCTTAAACCACCTATCCGCCACGCTATGAGTGATTGAAAACCATGAGATATGTATGTATATCATTACTCGACTGGGCTATAGTACAGTTAGATCGTGTAGACAAAATGTTGGTCGATAACGAACAAAGCGCGGCTGCTTGTTACAAGTATGGGGGGTATGGTGGGGAAATGGGTATCGAACGGTTTGACATCACTATGCTTCCAGTGCTTCCTACCTCCCACTCTCCCGGGTCGCCCCACTGCCACTTTTGGGACATTTAGGCATATGCATCTAACCTTTTTCTATCACTTGTCCCAATACACATTAGGTAGGTATTTCCGTAGCCATCTAGGGGTTTTCTACATATGAGTCCTCTCATATATGAGTTTTGTGCTTAGTTGGCTGATTTGGTTCGTCATAGAAACATGTATGGTGATAAAGCTGCCGATCATCTTGATATGTTACCTAGGTAATTTCATATTCTTACAGAGGACTTCTGTCATAAGCTGGTGTTTGTCTAACGCAAGTTGAGTGGCTTAGGTCATGCATAGCGGATCAATTCAGTTTCTGAGCGGTATTCTTATCGACCTGTCAATTTCTTATTCTTAGAACCTGTTTCGATCCCCATGTAATACGCTTATCACAGTCTTATCAGATGACTACCACCACGCCGTACATATCCAAGCCTCTTGGCGCAGTAGTGACAACTGATCTGTTGAAGGATATATCACGTTCCTCCATTTGGCTTACAATGAAACCACAAGCCATGTATCTCATCAGCAAGCCCGCTTTGGGGAATCCTATCGGCGCCATCCCAGCAGAACGTTGACACCAGTCTTGCTCGCTAAGGTTTTGGTTTCCCGGGCCTGCAATATTATTCCTTTCTTTCCTATGCTTGCCAAGATGTTGTGTCACGTTCCAATGCATGCTCTTTCATGGCGGTTAGCAATCCCTGAAGATATTCCATGACGTGAACAAGGCTTACCTATCGGAGGTATAACCTTTCGTAGCTTCCCTGTGAAGCCAAGCCTAGACTTAAAGTATGAGTCAAACAGTGGCATCGTGGTGTCCACTTTCCCCAGGACCAATTAGTTCGGTTATCCCATTTAGATAGGACAGGATTGCGAGCCATTGGTATTAACCCTCTTCTCCTGGGAAGGGCTAAGCTTTTATATGATCCATACCTCCGATAGCTTCGTGTCTTGAATTAGATCCAAGCTCGTCTGCTTGAAGTTCGGAGACACCTGTGGCTTTGGGTGGAGGGTGCGATTTCACACAATCTCCGCGAATCCGGAATCCACCAACTCTTTCGCATCAGACCACCTGAGAATAACGATATCGCCGTTCTTGCAGTTCATGTCACCGTCTTCATCCGTTCCGCGGCCCTCGACGGTCGTGTCCCTGAGCAAGCGGATGAAGATAGCCGTGTCAAGGTCTGGAGTTTCGATCATGCTGCTGTTTCCCGTGGTATCGTTTAGGTTCTGCAGTGCAGGGGGGAAGGACGACAGGAAGGACGATAGGTAGTGGTTATGAAGAAGCGCCTGGTGCCGCGTCGCATACGCGAGTTCGGTCGGCGAGAGCCGCGAGCGCGGCTCTGAGCTCGAGAGGTAGTGTAGGGTATGCTTGTCGATCTGTTCTAGGCGATGAGCACCAGCGCGTGGGGCAGTAGGGGGTCTAGATATTTCTAGAAATATATATAGCGCTACCTACCTTGGCTATCCGGGCCCTTAGGTAGCTCCGCACCAGGTATTTGTAGCGCTCCAGCTCGGTCTGTATGACGATGAGGGCGAAGTTGGTCTTGGGATCCATGTCGCCCGTCATGTCTTCGATCTTTTCGATCTGCTGCTTTATGCGCTCGTTCACGCGCTCGAACAGGCCGTCGGCGGGCCACTCGAGCAGCTCGGGCGAGGATCTCTCTGCTACCCAGGCACGCGTCAGGGACTGCAGATCGCGTGTTTCGTCAGGGATCGAGTTGAAGGTGGGGTCGACCTCTCGCAAGATGTCGTCGATGTCCATTGCTAATGTATATAAGTCCTTCTCCTTGATGTTTCTGGTCTGTGCTTTGTATTGCGATCGGTAAGGTCTAGGGAGAGGCTTTTCTTTCGAGGTGTGTTCGTTCGCGGGTTGCTTTACGCGATAGTGTAACGCGTTTACCATCGTAATTTGTTGGTGGGGTAGCTAGAAACCCGAAACCCCGCTACGTTCAGGTAAGCTGACGCTAGGTACAGTGTTCAAACCCCACACTCCACATGTCGCACAAAATGGTTACCTTACTATGTAGGTACCTACCTAAGGTAGGACGCCAAGATGAATGATCTAGCGGCATACCCTTTTGCCAAGGCCAAGCAAGATACCCGAGACTCGTTCGGGATAAGGGGGATAAGGCAGGAAAGTGTCTCCAACAACCTGGTATATTAGCCTCATGAATACTACCCGATGGCGGCTGGGACGTCTGAGGCATTAAGAGCTATATGCAGATTACATATACATTGTTCTATATATAGCTGAATCACATGGTAGAGGTGGATATTGCGTGCTGCTCCCCTTGATATCGAATCTCGCACATTCCCACACCAGTTCCAAGACTTGCCTCTAAACGAACCCCTATCCTAGCTCAGACTTCAGCTCAGACTTCAAGAACAAACGGTCAAGATCAGTAGTATTTTATTAGGAAATTACATATGATTATCATAAGGATATAGAATAATGGTTCCTACATGCCTGACTTTGGTATATTATATCCAACTCCGGTCAGGCCGTCCATTCATCTTCGGGGTATTGTTGCACAGTTCAACAATGATAAGAAAAATCGTCACATCATCATCGATTTCCATGGGAGTTTCCCATAACGTATAACCAATAGCTTGGCTGCTGTCCTCCAGCATATTGCTTGCGTCCGGATCGTGTGTGCAAGTCGGCGTCTTGCAAAACGTGACCGTAGCAAATAAACATCGTGTTTAATTGTCATAAACATTATCCAATGAATTCCGTACTGACCAATGTCTCCCAAGGCTTTTGTGTTTCCCACACCTTTTGCATCAGTCGACGAGCATTATGAACCTTTTATGCTCTATCAGCAACCATCCGTTCGGATCTAATGAGGCTGTCACACTTACCTGGGTCATCCCATGATTCTCGGCAGTCAAGAACCTGTTGAGAATGAGAGCCCGTTGTCCCTCATCCCTAGCATCACAACCGGCAGTGAACATAGGAAATAAAAGACACGACTCTGCTGTCCCGCCCGGTTTAATACGGAGGAAGCATTCGACCATCTTCTGTACGGCCGTCTGGACCGTCCTATCTTCCGAGGGCTTCCCCATGATCCTGCGATAGAGATGAACGAGCCCAGCCCAGTGGAAAGCTTCGTTGGTTGCTTCCATCTCGCGCCGGTCCCACTTCTCTACGTCCCCCTTTTTATGTATGTGTTTGCAAGGCACCGGCGACTGGACCATGCTCTCGGTAACGGCAGCTTCGATCTTCGAGGCCTGCTCGAAGACTTCGTCGCTTGGCTCCCAGTCTTGTCGGATCTCGAGGTTTTCTCCGATACGTTCGGTATCGCACTTCCTAGCGAGGTCGGCAATCTTGGCGAGAAGGTAGATGCATCTCGTTGTGAAGCCCATGATGCAGTCGATCTCATCGTAGCCGTCAACGATATCATCGACCTCGTAGTCGAATATCCATGAAGACGAGGAGCCTCTGGGTCCGCCGCTGAGACTTCCTATAACGTCAAGGTAGGCAGCCCAACTCCACAGGAAGGAGTAGACTAGATTATGACGGAAGTTAGACTGCAGTCCGCGGAGGCCGCCTGGACGTGCAGTTATAAGTTCTCTCGCAAGGCTAAGATGCCGCTGCCATGGAATGTCATACCCAAACACCTTCGGCGAGATGATTTCGAGTGAGGCTAGCATGATGGCGGTGGCAAGGTTCGCATCCGAGAAGTTCTTACCAGGGTCATTAAGAGCCTGTCGAAGAGCGGGGAATATGTCGTCAACCCATAAAGCGATCCTGAACGTGGGCTCCGGGTGGTTCAGAACTCGTGCTCGATGTGAGGCTATCCGACTTTGAGCAAAAAGTGAGGCTAACAAGGACTTAGAGATCCTTACCTGAATAGGCAAGTAGAAGCGACAAGAGGTTGTCGTTCTTCACGGCCATCTGCGGCAGAACTGTCCGAAAAGGGTTTGAATGCGGATCATCGTAGGGAACGAGAACTTAATTAAATGTGAGTATAGATGTAAGTCAAAGATGGGGGTTGACTAACCTCGAGCTGTGTGATTCAAGAAATGATGCTATTTACGGGATCGTAAGCTGGAGTTCCCATTTTCAATTCAGTGGTATGACTTACGAAGTACTATAGAACATTAGATAGGCTCGTTCTTGACAAATATCTTTCAAAGGGGTTACTTACGAGAATATTCATAGGATTATCCGTGAGCCTGGTAAGGAGAGTTAGTATTCACAGGCTATAGAATCTCTTACCTCAATGCGCATTTTACTTACCTCGCTGGAAGGGGTTCAAGACTGCGAGGAATATATATCGGCACTGGCTTTGAATAATAACCACCCTCTTCATCACTGTACTCGTTAGTCTCAACTCCGAATCCAAATTCCGTCCAAAATAGTTCGTCGCTTGCTTCGTCAAAAGGGGCTTCTGTAAATTCGCGCTGTAACAAGGGCGACGATCCACTGATGGCGCTAATGTCATCATTCTTGCCCAAGTCATGATCCGGAAAACCTCGATCAATGCCGTAGTATGTCGCTTCCGTCGACAAGCGCGTGCGAGTGTCTATCGGTGGTAAGCCAGCCCTTGCGCGACTAGCATTCTCCTCTTGCCAAGCTTGAGGGCCAGGGGGCGCTGATAGGAGAGAATTCACCGAGAGCCTTCGGCTTGTGTGACGCTGGTCATCATCGCTAAATGTAGATGATGTAGTTGGGGTCAGCGGAGAGCCGGCCGACAGCCCAGAACCAACGGTAATTCTAAAAGACGCTACGCTCGAGTCCAAAGTTGAGCTGGCCGCCGAGTTGTGCCGGCGTTCATTTATGTGTGACGATTGATAGTCGGGGGACTGGAGATCCGATGCCAGCCTCGCACGCTTATTGGCAGGTAAGCATGACTCAGGGTCGTCAACACTCGTAGATGAGGGGTTGTCCAGCAGCACTGCGGGTTGCGGAAGTGCTCTGTTGCGCTCAGGTTTTGACCGAGTTGCTGGACTAGTTAAGGGTTCAAGCCTCCGCGTTCCCGGCGCATCAGACGAAGGATATTGATGAACCAGCTTGAACCCTCTAGGGGGTAATGGTGGTGAGACAACCTCTTGGTTAAAGTCGATAACACCGGGCTCAGGTCGTTTCCCCCTTCGGCCCTCCCAGTTCAAACGAATGCTATAGTCACATGTTTCGCCCGTCCTTTGGCAACTTTTCGATAAGGTGCTGTTAGTCCTACTAGGCTCCTCGTAATGACACAGTCAGGATAAGGAGTAGAATAAAGGTGTAATTACTTTAAGCAATTTGGACGCTCCTCGCCGCATTTAATCTTGCGATTTTTACACGGCCTTTTGGCAATACTATGTCAGCCAAGACGGGATCGCATGAAGAAATCGATAGAGGCCCTCGCTTACCAGCATCCATTTCGACTTCGCCGTTTCGGTTCTGGTGCGCCGGGTCTTTTCGGACGTGGCATTATACGCCGGCGACTCCTACTGACAGTGAATGACCTAAGTGTGGGAAATTGCACGAGCACAATATCCCTCGTTCCAGCGGCGACTGTGGCGCATATTCGACATGCAGGACTCTCGGCTTGAGAGGCAACTGTTTTTTCTGGGATGGATTGTTACACGGCTCGCTGACCAATGCAGGACAAGAGGAAGGATGAGATGGCACAGTTGCAGTTCCGAGGAGTCGGTTGCGAGAGAACACTTTATGGTGTGTTGGGCTAGTTGGGCGGCCTGGGGCTGGTCGGGATTGGGATTGGGATTGGGATTGGGATTGGGATTGTGATTGATATATAGCTCTGCGCCTTAACCCTTCGTCTCAGGAAGATGAGGAGTTTACAGGACTTGCTAGACTATCTATCTTTGGTCTAGCATCTAGCAACGGGCAAAGATAAGGCCAAGACCAGGTACAGTAGTCAGGCCGGCGGAATGGCGGGGCATGATTGCTCAGAGTAGAGTGGTAAGCACACTGGCCACACCAAGGGCACACATTTCTGCAAGACCCCGGGAATGCGAGACCCGGAATCTCATGCGATGCCTGGAATTAGTCACGTCCCTGTGCATTGGAATTGGAACGGGGGCAGGCGAGAAGGCGAGGAAACGAGGAAGCGAGGAGGCAGGCTGGATGGGGGTTACGTAGACTGTACGTTTCGAATAGGACTGGGCTGGTCTACTGGGCCCGACGACTCGGCCTGGCTCGCCTGGGTAAGCGCATCTTCACGAGCAGTGAGCAGTCAGCAGGAGAGCAAAGATAGTCTACAGTATCACACACGTACGACATACTGTATGATTGCACGTGCTACCCCGCTTTCCGCACCCCGTCCAGCCCGTCCTGGCGCCTGGCTGTTCCCGTCTCACGCTAGGCGAACAGCATCGACTGGCTCCCCTTCATCTGGTTCGTCCAGCATTCCAACATGACAAGCGAATAACATCGCTTGTTATAGGGTTATATCCGATCTACGTCCGAAGATGTTTTTGCTTTTTCCAATGCCTGTCTGCCTGTAGGTACAGTGCCTGACAGGCATGGTATTACTACACTAATAGTAATTCAGCCAGCGTTAAGGCCTAGCTTCCTAGTATTTCTGGTACATCATGAGGTAACTATCTAGGAACATACATGTCCTCCGAGATTGCAGATTACCCCATTGTCCCATTGTCCCATCGCCCCCAGCCCCAAGCCCCCTAGACCCTTGATACCCTTCTCGTACAGTATGCGCTCCTGTCTCGCCTGTCACCTTTCGGATCGTGGGGTGACGATACCGCCAGGCCGGAAGCTTCTCGGAAGTGGGTGCGGTAAACAAGGTTGGTCCCAGTTGATTCCACTTATCCAATTTAGGTACGTACACCATGCCTGTTTTGGGCTTAGGTGGTATATCGGAATTCTGAGCACCGATACGGCCCGGTTTCCCCAAAGCGTACTAGCCCAAGAGCTTTTGAAATTCCGAGCTACCCAAGCTTCATCGAAAGACTTAGATGGTGTCGCTATCATCGCCGCCATCATCGTCGCCTTGTCTAGAATACGTTACAAAAATACTTAGTCCACCAGCACTTTCAAAGAGATCGCTCACTACCGAACCCTACAAAATGGCGGAAGCAAACAACAAGAGAAGTCATTCGGACTTCGCGGAAGCCAGCTCTTCTGATGATGATATGGGGCCTCAGTTACCCTCAGCAACAACCGCGCCCAAAAAGAAACGACGTGTCCTACCGCATGAAAAGCTCTACATCGAAGCACTTCCGAAGTCAACGCGATATTCTAAATCTTTGATGCATAAGGAGCAATTATCTTACGTCAACGTGACGCGATCCGACTTCATCATCACAACCTCCGTCGACGGTGTTGTCAAGTTCTGGAAGAAAATCGCAGAAGGCATTGAATTTGTAAAAGAATTCAAGGCCCACCAAGGCGATGTGCGATCAGTTTCGGTTAGCCACGATGGCCGGAGCTTTGCGACAGCTGGTGCCGACAAGACTATCAAGATTTTCGACGTAGTCACCTTCGATCTTCTTGCCATGGTTTCCCTCGACTATACGCCCAAATGTGTCTGCTGGGTACATAAACGCGGTGCCTCACTGCCCCTCCTAGCAGTTTCGGACGATTTGAAACCTCTGGTCTACATATACGATGGGCGGGGAGAGAACCAAACACCAATACATACTATCAAAGGTCTACACCGAAGCCCCGTGTCGATAATGGCTTTCAACGATGCTTACGACTGCGTTGTGTCTGCGGATGATGGTGGGATGCTTGAGTACTGGTCCCCAAACGCCAATTACGAGAAACCGGAGAACGTATTTCAGTACAAGAGCTCGACAAATCTTTTCGAATTCAAGAAAGCCAAGTCAACGCCGGTCTCGCTTACCATATCACCGTCAGGCCACCATTTTGTCACATTTTCCGAGCCTGATCGTAAAATTCGAATTTTTGAATTCGCATCAGCCAAGCTTTATCGGACGTACGATGAGTCCCTACAGGTCATTGAGGAGATGCAAAGGGCAGGAACAGCCATGCAGAAACTGGACGATGTAGACTTTGGGAGGAGACTCGCGGCAGAACGGGAAATCGAAACTCCCACACTTCGGAATAAGGTAAATGTGATCTTTGATGAATCAGGACACTTTATTCTATACGGATCAATCCTGGGTGTAAAAGTATTGAATACTTTCACCAATCAGGTTGTGAAGGTGTATGGGAAGGACGAGCATCTTCGTCCAGTCAATCTGGCTATATATCAAGGGCAGCCCCAGAAGAAGGGTATTACGACCGTGGCAATGGCCGCCTCGAGTAATCCTCTCCTGCAAGAGTCCGAGGCAAGAGATCCAATTGTCTTTGTGACTGCTGTGGGGAAGGCACGATTCTATATGTTCACGAACGACCAAGAAATCTCCAGGTCCGAAAGAGACATACAGAATGAGAAGCCGACCATGTTGAACCCTAAAAAGGCGGCCGAGAAGAAGGCGGGCGAAACTGGCACGTCTGCTGTTCTCCACACCTCATACGGGGATATCCATATTCGTCTCTTCCCCGACGCCGCGCCGAAGGCAGTTGAGAACTTCGTAACCCTCTCTAAACGTGGCTATTACAACAACACTATCTTCCACAGGGTGATCCGCAAGTTCATGATCCAGGGTGGCGATCCACTGGGCGACGGGACCGGTGGCGAAAGCATATGGGGAAGAGAGTTCGAAGATGAATTCAGTACTCTCAGACACGACAAGCCGTATACAGTTAGTATGGCGAATGCCGGTCCCAACACCAATGGAAGTCAATTCTTCATCACCACCGAGAAGACGCCATGGTTAGATAATAAACACACGGTGTTTGGGAGAGCTGTGCAGGGATTGGACGTGATCCACAAGATAGAAAATGCGCGGACCTATAAGGAGAAGCCAGAGGAGGATATCAAGATCCTCAATATCGACATAGCTTAAGCAGGTATTTCGCTCAGATAGGTCGATACTAGCTCGGCGTTAAGAGCTTTGATAAACTAATAAACGACGAATATCTAGCAACTCATTGCGCAAAAAGGAGAGCTTAGTCTCGGTATTATTCCGCCATAATATTGATACCGGATGCTACATCCGGCCACGGCCATGTCATCTGCATACTGCAGTGGGTATAAGTCTGACAAGGTGTTGCGGGCAGGCAAAGATGAAGCTTGCTTTACGAGCTAGAACTAGCCTGGGAAGGTGAGGAGACAGGTGGGAGTGGGAGTGGGAGTGGGAGTGGGAGTGGGAGTGGGAGTGGGAGTGGGAGTGGGATGGGAGATGTGGGATGAGGGTCTTATACGTAGCCTATGCGCCGTTTTCTGCCTTCGCTATCTTGGTTTTTGCCGACGAGCCGATAGACGAGAATCAGGCGATGTTGTCGCAAGTACCCCTGTATAAGCGCTTAACCTTGCGTTGTACGGAATATGCTGGAGTGTATCGAATGTGCCCCAAGGGTGTCTATGAGATGGCACTAGCATATTTTCTAGTTCAAGATCAGCATAACTCGACGGGTCTGCCCTAGCTCTCTGCACCCTTCGGCACGGCACTTCTGCATATTACCTAGGTAGTAGTGTGATTTTCTATTATGTACCTACCTAGGTACATACATAGTAAGATAATGCAAGCCTCGTGGGTTAAGTGCATGTCGTCATTGGTAGCTGCTTGGCAAACTTGAACTTGGTCTCATGCATATGTCAAAACGCCTCTACCGTAGCCCCTATGCCGTACAACTGTGGCTTGCAGTAACGACACGAATCCGAGAGTTTGGGTGACATCTTACATCTAATCTCGAACCACTTTACCGACACATCAGCGACATACTGGTGTCACACCGACGCTACTACGCTAGATATATCACTTGGAGCTTAATCAACCCGAATCTGCTTGATTAATGCACAACCACCAGACTTCAATTTCCAAGGTCACATCACGGGGCGCTTGAGGAAGAATGGCGATTCGTCATCCACTTCAGAGGCTCGCCTCTCCCGCGAGGCAGCTTTCTATGCTACTTCACTTAGCGGGAACTGCATCCTTCGCGGCCTCATTCAAGTTTCTCTATGGGTGGGAGACCCCAATGTCAGCTGCTTTCGGTGGCCATTTCCAGTTCCTTACCATCATCGGCCTGGCTCTGGCAATGGTCACATTCGTCGTCGGCTTCCTGGCCGATGCTACCCTTTCTTCGCGGCTATTTAAGCTTAAGAACGTGCTCTCCGTGTGCTCGGCACCGCTGGAGGTACTGATCAGCATCCTGTACTGGGGGCTCTGTGCCATCGATAAGAGTCTCGTCTTTCCCCCCGACTTGCAGTTGGAGTTTCTGCCAGACTTTGGATTTCACGCCGCGCCGGCTATCTTTTTGGCGATAGACCTGCTGCTCCTGAGCCCGCCCTGGACCATCCACGGCTACTCCGCGCTGGCTTTGAGCGAATGCTTGGCGTTCCTGTACTGGTTCTGGGTAGAATACTGTCACTCTCACAACGGCTGGTAAGAAGCCCATGCCGTCTTTGTCCCACGCCAACAAGCCCTCGGACGGGGCACTAACCCGTTGCAAATAGGTACCCCTACCCCATCTTTGACATCTTGAACACGTGGCAGCGGGCGCTACTTTTTACCTTCTCGGCCACTCTTATGACCGGAAGCACAATGCTGCTCAAGTGGACGTACGGGAAAATCAACGGGATCGAAGAGTTCAAGAAAGAAGCGGTGGCTGACCCCGCGGGGATTCGGACCAAAAGCGAGTGAATATGTGTTTCGTAACCTGTCTCGTAGGATCGCTCGATGCTTTTTTTTTTTTGGTCTGACCTTTCTTACATACCCCCTAATATTACATACGCATATAGAAATAGAACCAATAGATTGCCTAGAAGACTGGACACCTTAGGGACTACCTAAAGGTAGATGAATATGATAGTGACCAGGATACCGAATACGTGGAACCATTGGCTAGGTATATAAATGCTGAAAGAGCTTCGGAGGGAATCCGAGATGGTGGGCGACGCTAGGATTTCTAGCATTTAGTCCACAAAGCCTCTTTGATTATATCCGTGCTATTTAGTCGAAAAGGGATTCGCTGAACATCTGGCGGATGCAGAGCCCTTCTTGATCTACTTCCTGCATGTTGTGAGACTTAGGACTCATGAGTGCGTGTTGTGTTTTCCTAGGGTACCTAGGTACGTACCGAATCGCTAGCCATCAACCCCTGTCCATGTTTTTTTCTTCTTTTTCTTTTTCGAGTGCATACCGCCATCGGAGTTTCGCAAAAACTACGTCTACACTTCTACAGTCACTAATCTGCTAATTTGACCCGCCCCCACTATGATTCAGTGTACGACCGACTAATTATTTCTAGATTTCACAAGCAAAGATCCGCTTTCTTGCGACGGTATAAGACAACAGCGTCATTCTTCAGTAAAAGAATCACACATCAATCGCTTGGTTTCTTCGAATTGGACATCTATTGCCACAAATAGTGTTTGAATTAGAAAGATTGGCCCACCATGAGCGTAAGTGCATCTGCAATCGTCTTTCAAAGAGGCGGGTCTGAATACGTACACAGCTGACTCATGACCTTGAAGAGCTTCTACATCGAGAACAAGAATGTCGGCAACAAGCTTGACTGCGAAGACTGGAGAAGTGAGTAGCAATCTACTACGAGGCAATGGACCCAAGAGCTAACCAAGCCTCTAGTTCGCGGTTACAATCCATTGATGCCCCCAGATCTCCTCCAACATGAGATCGCCCAGACAGCCACGTCCAAGAGAACCGTGCTCGAAAGCCGAGAGGAGGTGGTTGCCGTAGTCAATGGAACCGACGAGAAGCAGAGACTACTGGTTATTATCGGCCCTTGCTCCATCCACGACCCGAAGCTAGCTCTCGAATACTGCGATCTGCTGCTGAAAGAGAAGGAGAAGCACAAGAATGAGCTACTCATTGTCATGCGGGCTTACCTCGAGAAGCCGAGAACGACGGTAGGCTGGAAGGGTTTGATCAATGACCCGGACATCGACAACAGCTTCAACATCAACAAGGGCTTGCGCATGTCCAGACAGCTCTTCGTCGATCTTACCGACAAGGGGATGCCAATTGCTAGCGAGATGCTCGATACCATCTCGCCACAGTACTTGGCGGACCTACTCTCAGCTGGAGCAGTCGGCGCTAGAACCACTGAGAGCCAATTGCACCGCGAGTTAGCGAGCGGTCTTTCTTTCCCCGTAGGATTCAAGAACGGCACCGACGGTACTCTGAGCGTAGCGATTGACGCAATCGGCGCTGTTAGACACCCTCACCACTTCCTCTCCGTCACTAAGCCTGGCGTGGTTGCTATCGTTGGCACTGTGGGTAACGAGGACTGCTATGTGATCCTTCGGGGTGGAAGCCGTGGCACCAACTACGATGCTAAGAGCATCGCAGAGGCCAAGGCTGCGCTAGCGAAGTCGGGTCTGCGCGAGCGACTCATGGTAGATTGCAGTCACGGCAACTCCTTGAAGAACCACAAGAACCAGCCCAAGGTCGCTGCCGAGCTTGCAGACCAGATCTCCAAGGGAGAGCAAGGCGTCATGGGAGTAATGATTGAGAGTCACATCGCCGAAGGTAAGCCTCATCCGAGATCTAAGCTTTCAAGTAGGGTTGCTAACCATTATTCCTTCGTAGGCAGCCAGAAAGTACCGAAAGAAGGAAAAGCTGGTCTGCAGCACGGTGTCAGTATTACCGATGCTTGCATCGGATGGGAAGACACCGTCTCAGTTCTTGACAATCTCGCCAGTGCCGTCAAGGAGAGGAGGAAGGCATCTAATATGAACGGCCATTAGCGGAGCGGAGATGATGTATCGCTCATAGGAACTAATTTTTGGGGACGTTGGAAGATGAAAGGAAAAATAGAAAGGTGTGTACTAAGGTACCTAGGTATGTAAAAAAAAAAAAAAAAATCGAGGGATGGGGCTCAGAAGACATCTAGCTATTACGCTTAAGAAAGGGAGGAAAAAAAAGCGATGAATTATTTCCATACTACCCAAGGTACCTAGGTAGACACCATAATGAATTAAATGATAAATTTGACTTTGGATCGAGTTGATATCCGTATAGATATTGATCTCATATTTCAATTTGTAGGGGTTGGAGTGTGTTGATAAGAGTTGAATGGACCTCAGCTCCAGGCCGATCACAAGCTTTCCGGCTTAGGTAATCCGTTCCGCCTGCGAAATCCGACATCCCGTCATGCCGTACGAAGTCTTAGGTAGCAGGTAGGTTAGTCACGTGCAGGATGAAAAAGGCCCAATGGAGCTAACCTCGGGCCAATAGGATGCACCTATTTCCAATTGCTTCAAGGCCTGAGCACTTTTTCATTCAACCTGTTGGAAACCGGTTCGACCTCTTCTAACCCCAACGACTAGAACTCACCCGCTCCCTCAATTGACTTGTCAACCTCCCTGTCGCACTTCCTACGACCGGGTAGAAGCTCGCCCTTCATGTTGGCAAGATCTTGCCTGCGCTCTACGCGCATTCTCAATGGCGCCAGAAATGGCGCGACCGCTTTTACCAAGGTACGGACGGCCTTAAATCATACCCGGAGTTCCCATCTACTCCGTCCATTAGCTTCAATAGCACTGGTTATCAACAGTGTCGAGGATGCTTGCAATGGGGCTAATTTTGAACTTATATAGCGGTCCATCTCGTCGAACTCCCGAGTCTCTACCGAATCTCCTATGAAACTTAACGTTACCGTCGCTGCTTCTACAGCCCTCGCCATCGGATCCGTGGCATGGTACTATCATCTTTATGGATCTACCGCTCATGCGATGACACCTGCTGAGGAAGGGTAAGTCGGGCTCGATTGCGGAGGCGAGATGTATTATATGTCCTTGGATTCAATATTTGGGACATAACCACTTGTTTTCGTATTTCAGGTCGACAATGCTAATACGTTAGAATAGTTTACATCCTACAAAATACCCCTGGGTTCACGAACAGTGGCTGAAGACCTTTGACCATCAGGCGTAAGCAGCCGATCCCTTGCTGATCCACACAATTCCTTACGTATCTATTATTAGGCTTCGTCGAGGTTTCCAGGTCTACCGTGAAGTCTGCGCAGCATGCCACTCGCTTAGCCGAGTCCCGTACCGAGCGCTTGTCGGAACTGTTTTGACTGTAGACGAGGCGAAGGAATTGGCAGAAGAGAACGAATACGACACCGAGCCCAACGATGAGGGAGAGATCGAGAAGCGACCCGGAAAGCTTTCGGATTACATTCCCGCCCCGTACAAGAACGACGAGGCCGCCCGAGCTGCCAACAACGGTGCTCTTCCCCCCGATCTAAGCTTGATTGTCAAGGGACGCCACGGCGGCTGCGACTACATCTTCAGCTTGTTGACCGGATACCCTGAGGAGCCTCCGGCAGGTGCTCAAGTTGGCGCTGGTCTCAACTTCAACCCCTACTTCCCCGGTACCGGTATCGCCATGGCCCGTGTCTTGTACGATGGCCTTGTCGAGTATGAGGACGAGACCCCAGCTTCGACGTCGCAAATGGCCAAGGATGTGACGGAATTCCTTAACTGGGCGGCGGAGCCGGAGATGGATGACCGAAAGCGAATGGGTGTCAAGGTTCTGACTGTCACGGCGGTCCTCTTTGCTCTGAGCGTATGGGTTAAGCGATACAAGTGGGCGACACTAAAGTCGAGAAAGATCGTGTACGACCCGCCCAAGGGGGTGAGCAACAACGTCCGTTCTTAATGGAGGCATCCGCTGTATGTAATACTAAGCTACCCTACCGCTCCTTTGTTATGGCAAAGGGAAGAGAGAAGGACGTGAGGTTGCATGGGGATGGGATAATCCTGAGTCACGACTCTAGAGTGTATATCAAGTTCCTAAATTTTAGACGTTCTCAGCAGTCTGTTTGATGGTAGACTGCCTAGAAAGGCTTGATTTTGGGGTCTGTATGGTGAGGCCCTTCCCGACTCTTTTTTTCACCTATTTTCCTAATTCACTATATCTTCGTACATTCATCAATGTGTCAATGTGCCACAGTGTCGAGTGTCGAGTGTCGAGTGTCGGAAACAAGAAATCTTTTAACTGGTTCGTTCTTGTAGAACCCCAGTGTGATACATGAGTTTACACAGGGTACCTGCATGAAAGTGAACGGGCACGGACCAGCAGTTTGGTACTCCCTAGCTTAGTCGACTTCACTGTTTTCGCGGGTTTTGCTAAGCTTCACTGGGTGGTTTAGGCGTCGACACCCCCAGACCTGCCCCCCAACCCAGGAACACCAACCTTAGGGGTACCTAAGATACCATATGTACATACCTAGATAGGTAGACTATTATAAGCTTTAGTGACTACCTATTTCGTCGCCTGGATGGCTAGGTGAGCATTGGCATAATGGCCCCGGCGACGCTAAGGGTCCATTCACTGCTTCCCGGCGACCATTCCATAGCCAACAGCTCTGCAAGCACTGTATCTTTTTCCTACACAAGGCACTGCTTCAGACACCTGGCCAAACTTTCCAGCCAAACCCTCTTCAATAATCATCTTCAGCAAGCTTCGCAAGTCAAGCCCTGCAACGCGCATCAATAACTCATAACCCAGAGCCTTGCATACCTGCGTACGCCTAGCTAGCACCTTGCCTACACCAGTCTACCCCCCTTCGCTTGTGGTATTCAGCCTCACTGCAACTTCATCCATAAATTCGGTACACTTTCTACCCAGTCCAGCCCATACAACACCTTCGGCTACTCCCACCATCCCTGCTATCGTCACCACCATGGACTCGATTCAGCAAGCCCTTCCCCCTGGTCAGAAGGACCCCCAGCCTGACCACCTACGCGGTCGCGACTTGTTGGCAGGATTCAACACCGGCGACAAGGACATGACTGAATTCCTCGAGTCTCTGATTGACGCTGGCCGTGTGCCTAAAGAGGACTTGAAGCAACTCAGAATAGTCGTCCTCCTGGACCAGTACCACAATGCGCTCTACGACGCCAGAATGCAGGCGGCAGCCATTCATGGCCCTCTTAAGAAGGGTCAGAGCCTACCCAGCCCTTCCGCCAAAGCTTCTTCGCCCCCTGCTGAATTCGATGGAGAGGAGGAGGGATCAGAGCAGGGCCAGGGTCTCCAATATGCGGGCATGAACCATTTTCCCGCTCGACCGGATGTGGACAACAAGGCCTCTGAACAGGTCCATACCAAGGAGAATGTAGTGCCTCTGGCATACAGCACGGCGTCCGGACGTGGTCCCTTTGGTTTCTACTTGACCAAAGACAATGTCATCGCACCGGAGCTTACCTTCACACAGGAGACCGTCTTCGTACCGAAGCCGAAGCCTGGAGCAAATCAGCGCCACTCATAGATGGGCAGGAATCTGTGAGTGGTCTTGGTATTCTCCTGCCTAGCCTTACACCACCGCTCACATCCATGATCACCGAAGCAGGAGAGCCATCAAAGGAATCACGACAACAAACAGCAACTTCAGGTGATTCCAAACCCTTGTCGGATAGAGTCGAGATGAATTCGGAAATGCACCATACAGTATTATTAGAGACAGACACACTACAGCCTCTGTCACAAACCCAGAATCAGACACAAAACCACACAAAAAAATCCCATTACTTCGACACCATTGTTCCCCCCAGCCCAACTAATGCGAAGAGCCCACGACCCCCTCGTGGGACGATCCCCTGTATCCCTTTCCCACGTCTCGATGTACCTCGGTTCGGCCTAATTCAAGAGGAGCTCTCTAGCGACCCCTTTCGTCTCCTTATAGCAGTCACTTTCCTAATACGCGTCAAAGGCAAGCATGCCATCCCAGTATTCCGCGAGCTCATGGCCAAGTACCCGACGCCGAACGACCTAGCCAACGCGGATACCAGCGACATCCTAGCGCTTATCAGACACCTTGGTCTTGCCTCAACCCGAGCTGCCGCCTTTCAAAAATACGCACGTATATGGATCTCAAACCCACCACGCGCTGACGTACGGTACGGCGTGAAGAACTATCCATCCCCCGGCGACGGTGCCGACGTCCGAGCGGCAGAAGCATTGACTCCCGATGATCCAAGATCCTCCGCTTGGGAAATTGGGCACATGACGCAAGGCCGCTATGCAATCGATAGCTGGCGGATCTTTTGTCGAGACGTTCTCCTCGGAAAGGCACAAGACTGGCGAGGCAAGGGCCGCGAAGGCGAATTCCAGCCCGAGTGGATGCGAGTCCTACCCCAAGACAAAGAACTCCGAGCTTGTTTACGATGGCTCTGGATGCAGGAAGGTTGGGAATGGGACCCGAGGACCGGGGAGAAGGAAATTCTATCGGAGGATCTACGACGCGCTGTCGACGAAGGCAGGGTGGCATGGGATGATACAGGAGAGCTTAGGATTCTCGATGGAGAGGAGGCAATTCCGGTCTAGGATGGTGCTGTCCTCCCAGGATAGAGGATGGTTGGACGCCGGCTACCTCTTTTGTTTTATTGTACTCATAGGGGATAGGTTACTTCCCACACGCGATGAATTCTGAATTTCAACAAATGTTGCTATAATATGCTACATGCAGCTTCTGCGAGCAGTCTTATGTGTATGGAAGTGATGCAAATCCGTTTTTAAAACCATATATCAGCCAGTAGACGAGGGCATTCCTGCCCCTCGTGTATCTACATTGTTCTAAACCCTATAGCAGGTAATAACCTCACTGACTTCCAAGCTCCAGTTAGCCATTACTCCTCCTCGTCCTTATCGACGATTCCCCTAGAAGCCTCGCCCTTGATGATGGCTTCGAGGATGAGGCTCGTCTTGCGGTCGTGGATCTCGTCAAGCGACGCCGACGCGCTCTGCCAGGCCGCGATCAGGTTTCCGTGGCGCGCGAACGAGCCCGCGCGGAAGTATTCGGAGCGCAGCTGGTGGGCGCGCATGTGCTGGTATCCGAACCACGGGAAGTTGTACGCCAGGTGCAGCTGCATCAGCCGCGGGTGCTCGTCCAGCGACGCGAGTGCCTGCCCTAGGCACATCCGGTAGTAGTGCACCGACCCCCCGACGAATCCTAAACACGAGCCGATCAGGAACCCCAAGCTCCCGCTACCGGTGAGAATGCCTGCTGCTGCTGCGATGGACAGGCCTACGAGTGCCTACATGGGTCAGTTACCACGTAGCTATACGAGTCCAGGGAAATATGCAGAAACCGTGACGTGGGAAGCGAGGCTGAAAAGCAGGGGCTAAAGGCGGGAATTTTTTTTTTTTTTTTTTTCAAAAGGAGAAAAAAAACTCACAGCTGTGGAGGACGCGACAAACATGGACCGGAACATGTAAAGCCCATGGCCGCTACAACTCACATCAGCCTTGGATTCATCCCAGTCTTGGTCATTTTTCAGACATGGTGATTCCTTAATTTACCTGGGCCTGCTCCAGTTCCCGATGGTTCTCAACAACTGACTGACATGGCTGCTGACACTGTTCGCAGCGCTTACTTCGTAATCGACCTGATGTGATTGAATGCGAGGCGTTAGTGTGCACCTTTCCTTCTGGGGGGCCTTTAGAGAGACAAGGCTCGGGACATACCATTTCAATTTCATAGAGAATGAGATGAGAATTCCTGAGTAGCGCTAGAGGTACTCTCTGTCTTCTCCTAGCGGATCGTACATGTATTTTCTGTTCGAGCAAGGTGTCATATGTACATTGTGGGTTTATTGAAGATATATCTCTCCAAGTATTGTTTTTGATGTTCGATTTAACGTGGCCCAGTTAACGAGGTAGCCTAGGTACATCACGCAGGCGCTCCTACATAACTCGCCCTACTCGCCAAAGCCAGCGCCTTGACCACTATACACTTTCGGGTTTTAGCACATGGTCAGCGGCTACCTTACCTACAGTGAACCTACAGTTAACCTACACGTGTGGGCTAGTTATCTGGGTTTCGGGAATGTGATAAGATTTCAACCAACAGCCTAACTCACGCCATTGTCAGGTACATCTTCAGCCTTGAACAAGTACAATCAGTCACAAGACTAAAAATGTCTTCTTCACCTTACTCCTACCTGGGTACCTGACTCTCAGACACGGTGAAACTAAATGCCGTATCTTGTTCCACATTACTAATCTTGCCGAAAACGGTTATCCATTCTCCAACCTATAACTCTCTCTAAAAAGAAAGAAGGGCACCGTCACAGAGCAGGTCTGTTTTGGCCTAACGTCAGATTTCTAATATGGGTCCGCGACGGGGCAACAAAGTCGACACGGAAATATAATCACTTCTATAAAACTTGAGATAATCTTGGGAACGTCGACTCGACTCTTTACTTACTCCTCTCGAGCTAAACCCCGCAAACTCTCGATGTCTTTCTATTGTATACTTGACATCATAAGACCAAACGTGGGCTAGCTTGGAACCTGGGTACTTTATCTCATATTGCTCTTCCACGTATACCCGTAGTGTCGACTCTCCTCCCTCTTTGAATTCCCCACGTGTCTGTTATCGGTAGGAAGGCTCTATGGGTTCTCTCGATATCTCTAAGCATGAGTTGACAGTGTTGGTCACGGGCTTCGGGGTACGTTGCAGCCACACGGTGCTCAACGCCACCGGCTCCCAGCATACAGTACACCTGTATCTAATTTCATAATGTGCAGCCGTTCAAAGAACAGTATCCGGTGAACCCGGCGTGGGAGATCACCGCGTCCTTGCCGGACCACCTGCCGGCCGAGCGGGTCAAGGACGCGGCAGCCCGCCAGGCCCCGGCCGATCTGCCCGCCGTTCGCATCGTGAAACACGGCCCCATCCGCGTCAATTACGAAGTCGTACGGGATCTTGTTACGACGCTCTGGGATAATCCCGAGCGGAAGGTCGATTACGTGATCCACGTCGGCATGACCGGACCCCAGCACGTGTACTCGGTCGAGCGGCGCGGTCACCGCGACGGTTACGATAAGCTAGACGTCGACGGCCAGCTCCTCGGCGACGAGCAGAGGCGCGAGAGGGAGGGCGATAAGTGGATATGGAAGTAAGTCACGTGCTCTTCCTCCTACTCCTTCCTACCCGCTGTTTGATATCACTGCTAATGCTGCCTCAGTGATGTTCCCGATGAACTGCTTACGGACCTCGATGTCGACCGTATCTACAAGCGATGGGTCGAGCGCAGCCCGGTAAGGTTTTTCCCTCCCCCAAGTTTCTAGTTCTAGTCTCCGTTTCGAAACTCGTAGCCACTAACGCGCAAGATATATAGAAGAACCTGCGCCTACGAATATCCGAGGATCCGGGGCATTACCTCTGCGACTTCATCTACTTCTCGAGCCTGGCCCACCTGTACAAGCAACAGCGGCCCAGGAAGGTGGTCTTCTTCCACGTCCCGCTGCATCCGGACCGCGAGTCCATCGATCGCGGCAGGGAGCTCGTTTTGCAGCTGATCAGGTCGATAGTCGAGGTCGAGGCCGGAAAGTGACCTCGTCCTCGTTGAACAGCGAAGTACTTTGTATGTAGTAAACAATCAGGGTATATATTTAGGGCAGCGCGGCGTTGTTGTTTCCTGTAGTTCGAAGTGTGTTACTGGTCTCCGGAGGATGGATCCTCGAACCCGTCTCTCAGGTACCATGGGAGACATATATAGGTATATATTACAGCGTAATTTTACGCCAGTACCTATGTCCCTTGACACGTTTGGAAAGGGCCCGTCGACTTCTAAGCTTCACTCGATATAATACTACGAGAGGCACCGCATCGGCACCTAATTTGTACCTACTTGGTCTTTTCTGATCCCAGCGGCTCACTCTGCTAGTTTGATTTAGTAAGTGGAAGAGGCGCAAGATCTTCAGATATAGAGTATATATACAGTGTTTTCATTCGCTGGCTTTCATCCTATGAGCATAGGCTTCATCGGAAAACTACAGGTCAATGCTTGCCCCATAAGACGGTTAGGACACATGGTAGCTACTTTATTACTCGTCTGCCGAGCTACGCCTGGGTATACTGGAATAGGCCACTCCTCGATAATGAAGGAGCACAATATGTGAAATGGGGTTAGTGATAGATAGCGGTAGTTCAAAATGATGTAATTATCTCAAGTCGCCTATATCGCCTAATCCATCTGGTATTCGCCGATCAGCCGGGCCGTTTACGCCGGCTCCCGGTCGCCGATTCCCTCGGTCTCGTACTACTCGGGGACTAGCACCAAATGCCCTTACCTCGGCGACTTCAACCTCAGCTTTTCCTATTTAAGAGAAGCAAACAAATCTCCCTCCCGCAACCCTCGCAACTTATCAGGCACTTTCAGTATCAAAATTTCATCCATCGTCGACTCTGACGGTACACTAAAGACACCTTTGGCGAACGTCCAAAACTACCCATCATGTGCATGAAGGCAACTTGCAAGACCTGCGGTAAGTCAACGGGAGAAAAAATAAATAAAACCAAATAGGACCTGTTCGATCTAGAGCGCGGGTCGTATCTAACGCGCGCTGTCCTACCAGGCAAAACCACGTGGTTCGGCTGCGGGAGCCACATCCCATCGGTCCTCGACCACGTCAGCGCGGACGAGTGGTGCATCTGCGAGCCCAAGGTCGAGGTCAACGGCACCAAATACCCTCCGAAGGCTACCACCTAAACAAATGACGAGGAGTCACCAATTATCAAGCTAGGTGGAAGGCAAGGGGTTAAGCTGCATGATTGCGTCCGTGGCGGATCTGGGAGTTAGGAGGCATGGGTTACATTGGAACGATTGGAGAAAAATGGTAGTGGTATAGATGTATAAACTCTATATTCTTGTTTCTCTCTACGTGAATAGTCATTACTCGTCAAATCCGTCAACAGGAGCATGAGAGCTTCACCGTGTCCTGCGACTTCATGTTATATTGTATCATGCCCCCTTCCGTCTGTGATATTCTCGTAAGAAACTCCCCAAACCATGTAAAGGTAAATAGCCCTCGTCCCTCTTCATTTTCCTTTGAATCTACAACTTCTGGCCCTTGGCCCACCCAGCTCTGTGGTACTGGTTTGGCCACTTAACCTCAACACCCAGCTGGTGCGCCACACGTAGCGGGAACTCGGGCTCCCTTAGGTACTGTCTCGCTGCCAGAACCAGATCGGCCTGAGTGGTCCGGCCAGACGACTCCTCCACGACCTCGACGCTGCCGCCGTCGTGGGCAGCCGCCGCCTTGCCCTCCTGGACGATAGAGCGGGCCATCTCGGCGTTCGTGATCATGCCAACGGCGCCGATAAGCAGCTTGTGACCATCCTTCTTCAGGGCCTCGCGGATCTTGCCCGCCAGGTCGACCTGGTAGTATGGGTCGGCAAGGATGGCCTTCACGTTGATGTGGCGCAGCGGGCTGTTCCCGCCGGAGCTTACGTCCAGCAGGTCGACGCCCGCGGCCGGCAGCAGCTTGGCCAGCCGGATGCTCTGCTCGAGGTCCCAGCTCGGCTCGCCTAGGGACTCCATCCACTCCGTCGCCGAGATGCGCAGAAGCAGGGGCATGGTCTCGGGGATCGCGGAGCGCACGGCCTCGATTATCTCGAACAGCACGCGCGTCCGGTTCTCGAAGCTGCCGCCGTACTGGTCCGTCCGCTTGTTGCTGAGCGGCGACATGAACTCGGAGATGAGGTAGCCGTGGGCGCCGTGGATCTCGATGGTGTCGACGCCCGCGGCGACGGACCGCCGCGCCGCGTCCGCGAACGCCCGGGTCAGCTCCCGGATCTGGTCGGCCGTCATGGCCTTGGGGTCCGGGTAGCCCTCGTCGAACTTGAGGGCGCTCGGCGCCCACACGTTGTCGGCCCAGCCGCCGTCCTCGGGCGGCGCCAGCTCGGTGATGGCGTTGGCGGGGCGGATCCAGGGCGCCACCGTGCTGGCCTTGCGGCCGGCGTGCGCCAGCTGGATCCCGACCTTTTGCCCTTGCGAGTGCGCGAAGTCGACGATGCGCTTCAGCGGCGCGACCTGGCTGTCCTTCCAGATTCCCGGGCACTGCGGCGTGATGCGGCCGTTGGGCGTGACGGCCGTCGCCTCGACAATGGTCAGCGCGCTGCCGCGGATGACAAACTGCGATAGGTGCGCAAAGTGCCAATCCGTCAGGTGCCCGTCGTCGGCGCTGTACTGGCACATGGGGGAGACGGCGAATCGGTTCTGTAGGCGTAAGCCCCGGATTTGTAGCGGTTGGAAGAGCGTCGGGGCCGTTGCCGGGTCCAGCGCCGTACCGGCCGGAGGGTCCTGGACCGGCGTGTAGAAGGTGGCGTTGGGGGCGCCCTTGTTCACGACTGGAGCCGACATGGTTTCTAGAAATGTACTCGTATCACTTGTCTTATTAGGTGTTTATATGGTGGCGCAGGATTAGTTAGGGATCTGCCGTCAGAACTTGAAGGGATTTAGTCAACTTTGGCGTGCCCGTTATCGAACGGGCTGTTAAGAGCGGAAAAAGAATGGCCTTGAGGTTGTTTGGTTTCGAACTGTTCTGTTTAATGTCTAATAGTGAGGGAAACGTATTAATATATGGTATCTGAGACAAGCATTTATAATCAATCTATCCACTATCCACTGTAGCACCGAGGCGAAAGAAGAAAAGAAAAACTAGAACTAGGACCCCCACAATCTTTATTGCTGCCGAACTGCCTGGAAGGACGAGAAGAATGGCCGACGGGTTACAAGTTGACGTCTATTGGTTGACCGCCGTGTCTGAAGTCCGCATGGCTGAATAATTCAAGTCGCCCGGCTTGAATTATTCAAGTCGCCCGGCTTGAATTATCCATTATCCACAGCGGTAAGTAGTCCGGGAGACAGAAGAGGGAGAATAGATGACGTTATCGGCTGTCTCCATTGCGACTAGCAGGACTAGCCAATCTAGAGGCGGGTACTGTTCAGGCACATTTTATGAAAATTGCTTAGCTACCAATTGGCGATAACTAGCTGAATCGCAGGAAACCAATAGTAATCGTAGACGAGTAATTGCGGTCTGATAGAAAATGCGAAAGCGGATTATCAAGCATCTCTCTCTCATTTCCTACGCCTATCCTCCCTCAACTGAAGAAATTTCTGTCGTTAGCGTCTCTAGCAGAACAACCCTTTATAATATAACGAACGCTTTCGGTGATATATCGGTGTTAGCAACATAACACCTTTTCGTAGATGTCTCGTTAGAAGTCAGTAATTACCGCAGGCGTCAGCCTCTTCATACAGTCTGCCTGATTACATCTATTACCGAGTTACACGGAGATGATAACCATCCGCGAGTAAGACAGATAGCCGTATGCGGGTATCTGTGTGGATTTGTCACACCGTGCCCCATGCGGATGCGGATAGATATCGGCTGCAAGCATGTCACCCCGGATAGCTGCTTTGCTTCGGGCATAGGAGATCGAGCCTAGATTCCAGATTGTCTCAGGAATCCGCTCGGGGGAATATCATACGGGGCGCTCTTGTTTCTTAATAGCACTGTTATCATCACGAGCTGTCACGGCAGCGTAGCCGAAACGAATATGGGGTCGTGACCCAGCCCTCCCATCCCGCATCCCGCATCCAGGGGCTTCAACCTGAAGCAGCTACTCAGACCCGCCGCAGCCGAACCCACCAGCGATCCGTCGCAAATCTCATTCTGTAGCTTCCCCCCTGCCCCTTGTATGTTTCCCATCTCTTGACCTCGAGCATGGCACGAAAGCGGTTGCTCACGTTTCGTCCCGTGATACCGCAGGTTGCCAGCGATGCAACCAGTTCAAACAGCACACGCGGGATGTGACTTTGACTTCGCCCTGGAGTTCCAAGCGAGGCCCTTCGAGGGTCCACCCCGGATGGCACATACTTGTAGGTCCAAGGGGAGCACCCAAGTCCTCGGGGCCTTGCCAAGAGGTCTATCGTGTTGAAGCATCTTCATTCATAGTCCACTCATATCTCTCCATCTGCTCAGCTTCGGTTACTCATCCGAAGCTTCCTGTAGGACAAGCTCCTGCTTTACTCTTCTTTGCGCATATCGCTGCCACGCAGCCGCTCTTTGTCGAATAGTGTACGCCGGTCGAACCGTTTATTGTCAGAGGAACAACCCGAGATGCAGAGAGGACGACTCCCCGAGAAGAAAGCTTCGGTGAGCTCCCCGAACTCGTGAGTTATTAAAGTACCTACACACCGGAAAATAAGAATCGCAAGCGGCTGACTTCATCCACAAAGTGCCCCCAAGCTGGCCGGTCCAGCTACGGTCAAGATGCTGGTCGGGCCCGACGCCCAGGAGTTCGTGATACCGCGGAAGCTGCTGGTGTCGTGCGCGTACTTCCGGCAGCGCATCGAGGCGGCGCGCGTCGACTTCGAGAAGGGGCAGCCGCACCTGGTGATGAATTTGGAGGACCAGTGCCCGGACATGTTCGAGCTGTTCGCGTATTGGATCGGCGAGCGGCGCAACTTCGACAGGTTCATCGACGCGGCCGAGGCGCGGCGCGCCTGCAAGGAGCTGCACTGGGACCTCGTCAACCTGCACCTGTTCGCGGCGCAGGTCGACCTGCCGGCGCTGCAGGACTGCGCCATGGACGCCATCCAGGACGTCTATCTGAGGTGCAACTGGGACATCAGCCCGCGGCTCATCGCCTACGTGTACACGGCGTGCGACCCGCAGGAGAGCTGCCGCCTGCGCAAGTGGATCGTGGCGATGACGGCGTGGACGCTGGGCGGCGTCGTCGCGGCCGACGTGTCGGCCGGCATCCAGCGCCTCTTCGAGCAGTGCCCGGACTTTTTTGCGGAATACCACTCGCACACGCGCAAGATGGCCCGGACGGGGCTCGAGGGCCACTTCAAGAACCCGCAGCTCCGCCTGCCCTCCAATAACCTCCGCACCGAGGAGCGCCAGTTCGGCTTCCGCCAGTGCTCCTTCCACACCCACCGCTCCACCGTCGGCCAGGGCAGATGCCCCCACGCCGCCTCCCTCTCGCCCCTCGCCCCCTTCCCGTACGCCGACGGCTACGTCGAGTCCGACTCGGACCGCGGCGAGTCGAGGTTCGGCTCGCGTATGGTCTCTCCGACCAGCGATGCCATTCTCGAGTCCGACCTGGAGGCCTCGTGAGTGTCATGTCGACTACGCGATTCCTTATGTCCCGAGACTTACAAGCGTCTTTATGATCTGCTCTAGACGCGATTGGGCAAGGATACGCCATCAGCCCCCCGTTCTGCTTGTATTCCTTAAGCAATCCCGCCGAGACATGCACACCCGACGAGCCTCTTATGAGGCTGAAGAGTCCAAAAAAGTGGTCTTCGTGACTCACTGGATCGGTAGTTGCAGGTACCGTCCCCGTGAATCATCGTCCGGTGCCCGCCCAGGTGCTCAAGATATTCACAGATTCGCCGCCACTACCTCCCACTCTAGACGGCGCATTTTCACTAGCTGTTTGCTTGATAGTCGCGGCTTTACCTTGAACTTGTTATATCTCGGCTTTCTTCTAGAACTCGAGGTCAGGCTTAGCATAACGCGTTTTCTCAAGCAAAGGAGGATTACGACAGGACGAGAAACGGCTCCCAGCAGAAGTAATCACCTCTGCCAGCTGACCACTGGCTGCAGTCAGATGACTAGCATATACTTAATTAAGAGTCTCTGGTTATATCTAAAAACCATCGAGCTCCATAATCGTTATAATTGTTGATATTCATTAAATATATATATCCTAGGTATATATATTTATACCACATGCCTATGGCACATACCTATTTCGATTTACGTCCACCGACAACTATTCATTGTCATGAGTTATTAGTGAGAGTATAATATGCTAAAGCTATGGTGGCTTGTTATATATGGCTTATGACCAAGATGAAGAGTATTTTGACTTGTAATTAGGTAATAAGAAAGAATAATCATGCACATGTTCACTTATTAATTTGACACTCGGCGGACATCAGCAAGCTTGTGGTAGATCAAGTCAATTCTTAACCAACAATTATCTAACAAAGAGGTTGAAACCTCATTCAATACAAGAATTGCAAAGTGTGACTAGGTACCTTATCGATCATCACATCATCAGTGCTTTTTTTTCAAGTCCAACCCAGGACGCCAAGTTCTAACCCTAGCCGTAGCTGATCATCTCATTGCTTGGGTGTCAAGTCGTAATTGTGATCCGAACAAGAAGGTATTTTTCCTGTTATCTCATAATCGATCATATCTTTCATAATACTCGTCAAGGAAATCGTAAAGAGTGTGTGTCTGTGTGGGGGAGAGAAAAGAAAAGTGTCAAATTGGCCTCCAAACCGTTATCCTCCTAGAAAGTTATGTCAAGTTGGTCAAAGCGTCTGTGAGCCGTATCTTCCGCTTCTTTCACGAGAGGCTGGATGGCCACGCCAAAGGAAGTAACGGCAAGAGAATATGCTTCCGATATGCATAACGCGACGCCGTCATAAGAATATCATTCAGGTCGTAAGGAAATCATCAAGTTTGGTATAGTCGTATACAAAGAAAACGTACGCAATGGTATCATTGTGAATCATGGGGGAAATGTGTTTTCTGTTGATTATAGAGGCGACTGGGAACGCCTGTGATCGCCACGGTTTCGTAGCTCCTTCAATCGCTGATCAAGATAGGCCAGACGGGACGCCAATGAAGATCTAGGAGATGACTGCGCTCCCGAACTTGTCTCATTTGCCTGCTGGATAGTTGCAAAAGGTCGGCGCAACGCTGTCAAGTTGAAGCTGATTGGTGCTGACAGTCTGTTGGGAAAGCTGTTTGAGCCCGAGAATGGGGACCCAAGACGACGTGGTTGTATAGATGGTGTCTCAGAAGAATGTTCTACTTCCAGGGGCGTCAACAGTGACTTTTCGCCGACATTTTTCTGAGTGAAAACCTCATCACTTTGGGCTAGATTCTCCGAGCTTCCCGTGGCTTTCCAGAAAGCAGCCGCTATACTGGGTCTCTTTCGCGGTAGATCTTCGAGGCTCTTAACCGACCTCCGTTTCTGTGTCCCCGAGCGAGATCTAGTGAGACGGACGGGTGATTTGAGGAGCTTGCGAGAGTCAAGCGTGTTGGACTGTCGTGAAATGTTGATACCAGCAGCAAGAGTCGAAGATGAACTGGGCCCGTAACTCTTAGCTAGGCCCGGGGAAGATCGACGAGGAAGCTCTGTCGATAAGGTTTCTGGTGTAGTTTCCATCTGCAATTCAGTAGCCTCTTCAAGCTCTGGGAATGGCTCATTTTGAGAGCTCGTAAGCTGAGCCAAGGGAGCATCAGGCCTCATTGTTTCCGAGGTGCTCACTGCCAAAGAGAAGGCCATGTCCTGTGCGGAAAATACCGATGGCATTCCAACTGATGTGGATCTTCGGTTCCAACGACGATAAGCTGCTTTGTGGAAAGGTGCTGGGCTTGGGGACCTGTGTTGTCCTGGAGTAGTGGTGGCCTTAAGCCTACACAGCTCTCGCAGATGAGCACGGGTAGCAGCACAAGTATGAGGCCATTCCATGTATGGTTTGGAAGCTTCTGCGGTGGGAGTGCTGCTACCGCTTTTCGTGTCCGCGTTCAGGTGATTCTTGGAGCCTTTCCAACTTCTCTTGGTCTGTCGCGCCACACGTAGACAGACACCATTCGGAGGAATGTGACTCCTACCTGAGCGTATTGGAGTTACTCGCGGATCTTGCAGATACAGCAAATAGGTTGACCACAGATGTGAATCCATGGCCTTGGTCCAGGGCGCCCTTCGGGGCCTCTCCTTGCGTGATACCCCTGCGTTGGCACCCGGATGCAGCTTCGGGAATTCTTGAGCAACTAGCTCCGGACTCGAACAGTCATCTTTAGAGACATGCGAAAACTGGCTAAATAGTGAGGCGCTAGTTTGAGTTGAAAAGGCCGTTGATGGCCTGCTAGACTCATATTCCGGGCTCGATTCACTCTCCGAGCAACTCCACTCCGACTCCACGTACCAGTCAGGAAACTTCAGGCTTTGAGGTGGTTCTAGCCCAACGGCAGGTGTCTTCGGAGGTGAGAAGGCACGCGTATGGAGCTGTTCATATATGTCCATACTATCAGGGTCGTCCCCTTCCACCTCAATACTGGGCACCGGTACATCTGCGGCGGCAACCGACGCGAGGAACTGTTGAGTAGCCGGCGCATTTAGATTATTGGATACATGTCGTCTCTTGAGTCTTAATCGAGGTCGCGGGGGAGGTGGTAGTTGCAGCTCGTCGCCGGTGTTCAACGGTTCGGGGGTCTTGGGGCCTGGCCCCTCGTTGCGGCCGCTGGAATTAAAGGCCAACATGTTGAAGGGCCAAGAGGCGCGTAAACAACAATTCTAGTAGGTCCCTCTTTAATTCCGCCTCGATATTCCAGGATTAATTCCAAGGCTGCGCATTCATGGCCAGTCACAAAATTGGCCTCCAAGTTACTGTCTTTTTGATCGTCTTTGGAGGTTTGTGTTATCGAGCGCGAAACAAAAATGTTCAGGCGTTCCAGTTTGTCACACGGATCGGAATGCAAATGCGATAGCTTGTAGGGTTGGGTCGCGATTAGAGTTGTCTGGCTGTTCGATTGCGATGGTGCTCATTATTAGGTTCGACGGAAATGAAATGGGGTAACGCGTGAACGGTATGCGTGGATTTCACATAAAGGGAACTGGTCGTGAAGTTGTATGCGATCGCATATGGCGTGTGTAAGTAGAACAGTGGCTACCGCGACGGGATGGTAGCCACCCTCCACTGGTTAATGGGAGGGGGAGTCCAAAAGAACGACAGGTTGGTGGTGAAAAGGAAAAATTAGGTGATCGAAGGTGAACGAGAAGGAAGGTTAAGGTTATGGGAAGGAAGAGATGGCCAGGACGAGGACGGATGGGTTGATGGGTTGATGGGTTGATGGGCAATGGGGTGGTAGAATCACGTTGCGCTGCAGGGTGCAACAAGCAGGGGACGAAGACGAAGACGAACAGAACGCCAGCAGCATGCCAGCATGCTTGCGCACCTAACGCACCTAACGCCTAACCTACCTACCTAGGTACATAGTAGGTACAGGCTTGCAGGCTTACAGGCCCTCTGGCCCTGCAGTGCTTTACAGGTTATCGATCGTAGCCCTCGTAGGCCCCATCAGAGCCCATCGCTATCCACTCAGAACCAAGAACCCAGCAAGATACGGCGGGTCTCAGGTACTTGTGCCCTGTTTGCCCCAGAAACGACCCAGCAGAGGGCGGGAGAGGCACTGGCGCGAACCCTGCGTGCTGCTTATGGCAGTTCTTTTATTACGCTAACCCCCTTATGGCTTCGAAGCGGTGGCCCCCCACTGGAAGCCCACTGTGAGGGGTGCAAAACTACAGGCGGTGTCGGGGTTCCTTGTTAACGAAGAGCGTGCACAGGGACTGGGTGCCTTGGAGAACTTGAGTTAATTCATCGGTTGATATCTACTACGGTTACGTGGACACTGGCAGACTGTACCAGGGGAGAGACAGAAAGGAGAAAGGTTAAAGGACATGGGTGATCCAAGGTGATCCAGGGCAGACAGGAACCACTTGCGGGCATATTCACGAGGTCGCCAACGCCAGTGAAAGCGTCGATAAAGTCAAAAGTGGTACCTAGAATATGTGGCCGAAGACTAATGATCTAGCAGTATGCACCTCTGCTTGCGACAGACGATGGAGACGATGGAGACACTGGAGACACTGCTGATGCACTCCAGATGCAAGCTTAAGCTATGGCCAGCGAAGGGACACGACAGACAGGAGCGCATATGCAATGATCTGCCAAGTGGGATACTGATAGGGACGAGTTGACGAGATAGGTTGAAGGAGGACCTGGGCTCGGATCTGGCATCACTGGCAGCATCGATTCCAGTTGGGTTGTGAGGGATCAGTACGTGCGAATTGGATTTTTTCACTTACTGTACGCGTCTGACCAGGAGCGCGAAAACGAGTGGATGAGAATGCTTGATACAAACGCGCGAGTTCACGCTTTCTTTTGTCCTATCATTTGCTCTTGTCTTGCCATTTGCTGGGATTCTGCAGTAGCATGCGCTTGCATTTTCAAGTTGAAGATAAAGGAGCCTGGGAGTGTTTGACCTTATTATCATTATCGTGGAATCAATAGCTGGGAATGTTAATAATGAGCCTACCCGAGTATTTTCGGTATTAATTTAGCTCTTTCTAGTTGGGCTTGTTACATAGTAGTCCGTATAGGCGGAGCTTAGGGCTTTAGTCCTGCACCAGAGAGGGATATCCCATGACTTCCAATCTATGTGATGTTCCTGTTAAAAGCTCGATAGGATGAATGGTTCGTCTCTTGATGTTGATGCAAGAGGTACAGCAGCTGAAAGGCAGTGCTGAAAAAAATGAGAATTGTCATTCGTAGGTCTGCTGTGCGGCCGTGTCAATGCCCTTAGGGTGAGATGTGATGGAATGTGATGCGACTAGACTATTTCATGTCCTAAGCAAAACCGAGCAACTATGAATTTGACCTATTAGAAGCACAGAATGCAGCGTTCCCTTCTGGTTCTTATCTGGTGCTTCAATAAGGAACTGAGTGGTGGAAGATCGATATCCATCTGAGCTACAGCTTTACCACCACTTCAAATGTCGCGGATGTATGGAACCGATTAATTAGTCCGGAAATATTTAGATATTCAACCTAAGAAAATTCATTTGATAAAATATCATAGATGTCTATAAGGCTATAGTCGGATCATTTCTCGGTCTTTTCCTTTTCATCCATTCGAAATTATATTGTTAATAGCTGCTCGGGTGCATAAATTAGAAAGGGACATCGGAAAACGCGAGACTGGCGCGTCGAGTAAGCTGATGGATACCTAGGACGGGCATTCTTTCACCCCCACGCATATAATTGCCTTGCCCGTCCCATTCTCTGAATACAAATATTGAACCAGCAAGCTCGATGAGAGTGTACTATGTAGCAGACTTATTCGAAAGCCACTTAGATTGAATTATGCATTATATGCCAACTGATTCATAATGAGTAAAGCAACTGCTCGGAACTCGGGAATATATGTAGGTATGTATGGTAGCATGCCATGTCTATTGCGGAGCATTACCGATCACACTCAACCACTACAATAGTACCTTGGATGAAGAAATAAAGGATAGACCCCATAGCTTACGATCATGCACAACTAAACAACTTACCTGGGGGTTTAAGCCTATATAATACCCAGTCGGAAGCTAAAGCTGATCACCACGTGTCTCACCTAACACATACAGATATTACTGCATTTTCATCTCCGGCACTAGATAACGCTCTTCTGCAGGAACATCTCTGTAAATCTCTAGAGATCCATCCCTTGTCCCTTGTCTGACAGGTGGTTGTCGCACGAACACACCTGCATGATGTTCGGCGTAGCTAACATGCGTTCAATTCCTAACCCAACACCTAGTTCTTGAATGATATGCTCAAGCTATTGTTCATATTCATGTTCATATTCATTAGCAGCTTCCCATATTGCAAGTACGATTTGCTTGCTCGAATGGGACGAAGGATCATGAAGGATAGAACTTAGCTTATTTTATAAAGTCTTGGTATTTGCGTTATAGACCTAGGTCCTTGGGGTTGCTTCTTTCTTTCCATATGGTTCACATACTGGTTCCTTTTGACAGTAAAACGTTGGTGATGAGACATACCTTCATGCGTCACTAAGAATTGGGGACATATGCAGGCAACTTCCAAGGTCTCCATTCTCGATATCCAATTATCTTGCAGTCATCTGAATGTTCGGGGAGATGCTTACGTCATCATAGATTCACGT
Organism: Hypoxylon sp. FL1150; assembly: GCA_022495205.1. Taxonomy (NCBI): domain Eukaryota; kingdom Fungi; phylum Ascomycota; class Sordariomycetes; order Xylariales; family Hypoxylaceae; genus Hypoxylon; species Hypoxylon sp. FL1150. The sequence goes on from MU376175.1 coordinate 119,051, forward strand.
GTACCTCTGTGGAGGTGTCTGGTGGTCTGGTGTCTGGGCTGTCGAGCATTTCTTGACAGCTGGCGAGGTGAGTGGAGGTGGCCTCGGGTAGAAGCTAATCATATTGTGACACAGCATCCTTGTTTGCTTCACTGGTGAATAAATCACCTCTTGTCGACCCCGGCATTCCAAGACAAAGAAACACCCCCGATACCTTCTACCCCGGCTGATGAAGCTACCTTCGTTATGACCTCCCCTACAGATATCGTCACTCTCGACAATTTCGCTTCCAAGCTGCCGCCATGGGAGCCCAACCTCCCCAACCACCTCTATGCTCTGGTTGACATGGGAAGGTTTGTCTTACCACCCCCTCTCTTCTTGAATTGACAGGCAGCCCTCATTTCCCTACACATACCAAAGTTAGATTCCTCTCCATTGCTTTCTAGTAACTCTGTATAGCAATGGTATACGGTTCTCCATCTCAGATCTGTCACCCCCGAAAACTCGCCTCTTAGGATGTCTCTATCGCGAGCGTGCTGCTATCTCTTTATTTGATGATCTTAACGCATCGTCCTCAAGTGGGCCTCTAGCATTTTCGCCAGATGTTATTACTCGGGTATCTCAGACTCTAGCCCGGTTTAAGTCTATCGCGGAGGATCATGGGGTGCCGATCGAGCATATTTCTGTACTTGCTACAGAAGCCATGCGGAAAGCTGAAAATGCCAACTCCATGCTGGATGCGATACTGGAGGCTTCCGGGCTTGGCGTCCACGTATTAGCCCCCGAGGTTGAGACTTTGTTCGGGGCTATGGGTGCTAGAAGCGGGTTCACATCTGTGAATGGACTCTTCCTTGACTTAGGAGGCGGTTCAGTCCAGATGACTTACCTCAACTCCTCCGAAGATGGCTACGAGATGGCAGCTGCACAGAGTGGTAAAAGCTTGCCCTTTGGAGCTGCTAAGTTGATGAGGATTCTAGAAGGTGGTGAGACGGAAGCTCAAGCCGAAGCAGTGGACACGTTACAGGAAGGAATGCAAGCTGCATTTGCCAAGCTTCAACAGCAATTCCCGTCACTAAAAGACATCCAAGCAAAGGAAGATGCTGGTATTGACATTTATCTCTGTGGAGGTGGCTTCAGAGGCTATGGCAACATCCTGATGCATACAGATGCTATTCAGCCATACCCAATACCCGCCGTCGGAGCATACACTGTCCAAGGCTCATTATTCGGTCGCACCAAAGCCATGCGCAAAGTCAATCGCAAGTATGACAGCAAGATTTTCGGCATGTCCAAACGACGGCGCCAGCAGTTTCCAGCCATCGCCACAGTTGTCGAGGCACTAGTCGATGCCATTCCGCCCATACGGACAGCTACGTTCTGTAGTGGTGGTAATCGAGAGGGAGCTTTATTTATGAAACTTCCCCAAGCTCTGAGAGAAGACAACCCATTACCGCTTCTTCACCAAGTCGATAACGGGATGGAACCGGAAATTCTACAGTCGGTGATAGATGTTGTGCAATCATCTCTACCCCCTGGCGTTGATTCCTCTAATATCCCCACGGTGTTTTCTCTAGGACTTGGTCCAATTTTTGTCGACAGCATATGGGCGCGTTCTGGGGAATCTAGCGGTGCTAACGCGGCATTCGAATTGCACCAAGCTATCACCAGGGATCCTAGTACACCCAGTTTTACTCACCTGGCACGAGCCATCTTGGGCTTAACACTCTGCAATAGATGGGAGGCTAGCCTTGGTCCTATCGACAAGATACTGTATGCTAATCTTCACGAACTTGTTGCTCGAGCCGATCCCGCTGCCAATTTCCTTACGGAATACATTGGTGCCGTCGCTAGACTGATTGCTCTGGTTTGCCCTACAAAACCCAATACTCCAGATAAATTAGGGAAAATCCTTACGTGAGTAGTCCTCAGTCGTATCTATATCACAACCGTACTAACTTAGACGTAGACTCAGCCCGACTGTAAAGATCAGCAAGGCGAAGGAAAAGCAGCACCTGGTCATCACACTGTCTCCGGATATCCACCGGGGTTTAGACCCCCAAGATCTCACAGGCCTCTTCAAGAGCGTTGGAAGACATGGAAATAGCGACAGAAAAGTCGATGTCGTGGTCAAGGAATTTAATATTTAGTTTCAGCTCCCCAACACGAACCGGCCTCCAGACCTAAGAAAGGCCAGTGTGCTCACCATGAGCACAAGCCATTGCGACCACCCCAAACATCATGCCCAACTCCTTACACATACCGAGTACGTAACGTCATACAAAACTGAGACAACGACACGTGAAGTGTCGGTTAGGAAACGTAAATGGCCCCTGCGACGCTGATCCCGGCAGCGAGTGTCATCGAACAAGAAATATGCCATCCGAAATGTCTTCATCCCAATCATTACGAGGCATAATGCTAGCTCAGATGCAATTATTGGGTATCAGCCTGTCGCTTAACTCCATCGCTAAATCATCAACTTCTGCAGACCGAAAACAAATTCAGCGAAATTTTGTCATGACTTTGAAACCCAACCGTGGATAAAACGACACGATAAGAAATGAACGTTTGAGAGTGCTTCGTGCTACGACGGTATCTCTATCGCTTGGCTCGCTTAGATCCCCGAGAACCCGCTCGCGCACCCCGCTGTGCCCCGATTAGCAGGACACAGAAGAGGCGGTCGAGCGTGGAAGCATGTGGGTGAGCACTGCGGTTTTGGATATATTGGTCTGAACGGCTGGTCAGCTATCTGGCTCTTCGTTTTCAACAAGGCTCCAGTTTGCATACAGAAGTCATCTCGGCGACCTTCCACCATTCTGAAATCATCGTTCAACTGCCTCTTGGCTGCGCTAGTTTGGAAGTTTCCGTCATCAACTATCGCTTCTGGCTTTTTCTTGCCGAAGCAGTTCTCGCACATGACGACTAAGTTACTGAAGAGACTCAGCGTCACGCTTTGTATCTGATGCCGATCGCCACAAAAGTCTAGTGAATGGTTAGTCAGATCCTCTTAATCTAAAACAAGTATTGGATTGTCATTAACCTTGCGATCGACTCAGGTCATGAATATCCCGGTACATCAAAATGAACTGCATCATGCAAGTCCAAACGGGGAGGCGCTCTTGGGGTTTCAATCCAGAGTCTGGGGTTCTCCAGAACTGTCCGAGGATGTCGGACTCGATGCTCTTCATCCTGAATGCTATGGTCCGCTTTAGGCTTTGGCAAATCGGACTGGGTAGCTCTTCTAAGGACCCTGGGAATCTCTGGCAGAAGAACTTCTCATGTCGCCAAATCTTGTATAGACACATCATATCCCGTACCTTGCAGACGAGGTCGTGCTAATGGCCGGTCAGTAAGTACACTCCATGCCTAATAATATAAATGGTGGGAAGCTAACATGTGGGAGGAAAAAGTGCCCCATCTCAGCACTTCTGCAGGTGAGAACGTCCAAAGCCGACTGGAAGTCATGGCGCTCGTCCTTGAGCATCTGTCGTGAAGCCCACGAGACGAGCTCTCTGTCTTCGAGACCACTGTCCCATCTCAACACATATTGGTGGGGTTGTGCCTGGTTAGTGTCCCACCTCGCCCTTCCTGGACCATTGTTGGACGCAAATCCTTCATTGTGTGAAACCGGGATGACTAAAGTCTCGGCCGTGAAGTTGGGTTGGAAGTATACATTCCATCGATGGACGCTTGTATTTCCTCTTTGCGGCGTGGGAGGAGAATTCGGTGTCATCCCTGTGACGGTCAGCAATTAGAGCTCCATGCGCATCTACGCTAGAGGGCGGAAATAGCAGCAAGTATGACGTACTCCAGATCGCTTGGAAGGCGAGGTCATGGGTAGCGGATGGGCGTCGGAAACACATTCGCTCGGCCAGTTCGCCGTCGTCGTCGTTACAAAACTTGGCCGCATCGTTCTTGCAGCGCGAGCAAGGAATGTCCTGGTCACACTTTTCGTGGATTAGAAGGAGCACTCCTAGCGAGGAGAATAGGAGCGTCGCTCACGTTGATCTTGCGTGTTTTGCAGCGGAAGCAAGCACCCAATTTCCGCATCTGAGCAACCTTCTCTGGGTTGTCCAGGGGGCGATGTCGTTTGCCACGACTATGCGAGGAGTCGCACGAGCCGGAGTTCTGTGACGACGAGGATGCTCCTCCACTAGAGGAAGCCGGGGATAGCGGGCTGCTGCCGCCGCTACTGCTGGCGAATCCCTGGGCGTCGGCTCCACTCGAGCCTAGTGTGCTGTCTATTTCCATGTGCCATGGATAGGATACGCCGTTGGGTCTGATCTCGCGTGGGGGCAAGGTAAAGCGATCATCGTGTTGCTTGATCTGGGCTACGGCTTCCTTGTAGGTGAAAGAATCCTCGGTGGACCTGGGGGAGGGGGCCCCGTCTTCCTCCGATGGACCGGAGGTGAGTCCCGGGATGGATGAAGCGTCAGACCGGCTCCGCGAGTCGGCATCGGCGGCTGGGGTTCCCTCGTAGAAACGTTTATAATCAAAGTACTGGTCGAATTCGTCCTGTGGGGCAGGACCCTTGGGTCGTCCTCTCTTGGGTAGCCCGCCAATAAAGTCAGGGATCTGGGAAGTGATCTGGGATAGGTCGCTATTGTTCATGTTGGCGGTTGCGTGGCTCGTGTAAGTCGCCTTGTATATGTATAGGTACGTCCCTCTGTCAGACCGTGCACGAGACAAATCAGCAGCTGCCAGCGGGTCGCTTCGGTACCTGAAGTGGGGGAAAACGACGATAAGTGATGTTGAGGACCAAAGGGGCACGAGTGATGAACTGTCATGAATTCCTGCTAAGACACCGTCTCATGTCGAAGCCTTGACAACCCCAAGCCCGCATCTGCGAGTACCTCTAAGAGTGCGCATTATGGTAGTTGAACGTGATTGGCCACACCCCAGGTTACCTCCTGGGCCAAGCCGTCCAATTGACCTATAGATACCCCGGTTCATACCGAACTGGAAGTCTTACTGCCTGCGGATGATTGTGTCGCACCCAAGGCACTGGGTCCTTGAATCATGTGACAGACAACGGCCATGACGGCGTGAAGCACCGCACTTGGAATTTTTTATTATTGGGGGCCGGCCAATTGTCGCGAGGCTGCAGTAGAGTTGAAGCGCATCGCAACCACCATTAGACAATCGTTGGGGGTTGGGTTTTAGAGTCTTGAGACAGTTTTTGGGTGCATTTTTCTCTCTTTTGTCAGAGAGTATACATTACAAAAAGACTCAAGCAACTTGTACTGTTACTTTTCCCGATAGTACGGAAATTGACAAGGGACCCAAGGGACCGTGCATAAGGTAACCAAGGTCACTGACAGCTCGCATTTCCAATTGCTTTTGAAATTGGATTCTGTCATACGTACCCGACGTAACCAGCCAGCGGAAAGCTACTACTAGCCTATGCATTCAGGATCGCTAGAACGTTAGTAGGTTCATGTATGTATGTAGCTGTACCGAATGTACCGGCAAGTATCGATGTTAGGGTCCGTTTCCTCTTCCCTCCCCGTCGTATTCATCTTATCCCTGATCCATGAAATCACATCCCTCCTCCCGGACCCGGCAGTCCAGACGCCAGACCCTCACCGAAACTTGCGAGGTGATGGTTGCATGACAATATCGCCTGGCTCGGGGAACCCCCACTTGACTGTTGGACGGGAACCGGATTGCTAAGCATAGGTATATATAGAGATCTCCCATGTGGCCAAGGGGTCTCCGACCCGTCCTTCTTCCCCCCTTCCTTCTTTATCCGCTCTACCCCAAAGGCCGCTGTGCCTTTCCTAGGCTTCTCTTCCTTCCCGGGGAGACATGTGAGCGGAATGATGCGTAGAGTAGAATGGCTAGCTTCTTGGATCGGGTCCTGACTGTAGTCGGCGATCCTAGAAGAAGGCATCTACGTCTATTTATTGAGGACTCAGTACTAGTTTTCGTAAAAGGTGAGGCTATCGAGATGACATAGTATAGTGAGTATCTCAGTGGTACGGCCTCGAGATCTCGTGCCACGAGCTACGGTCTCTTGCCACTAGTGAACTACTCTCGTCCCAACTTACCACGGGAATATGCGCATGACATGATTAGTCTCGACAACCAGGTCAAGCTTGTTGCTAAACTTAAGCGCCTGCCGCATTCCGGAAGCGCCCAAGCTAACGAGCTTGCTATAGTCGTCTTTTAGACTGTCTTCAAGCGAGGTAAGTCATCCTACTGCTTCCAGATCAACTGCATTACAAAGGCTAACTCTAGAATCAGCTCGTGGAGCTTAGCTCATTAGAGTCGAGAAAGTCTAGTCACAGCTTACCAGAGGCCAAGATGTGGAGACCATCAGTACCCAACGCCAAAACCCTGATTTTCCTTATCACGGAGTAGAAATCGAGGCTGACGAAGCTATACTGCTCTCAACCATGGTTCAACCATATACTCTTGTGAGTGTTTAATACTGGCAAGCTCTTACTTAGTTCTCCTCCAAAGACAAGTCAGCTAGCCACCAGAAAAGCACCCAGCTAACATATGATCTAGCTTTATTCCTGGTGAAACCACTGTACGCAGCGGTATGTGGCACAGTCGCAATAGGGGCATTCGGATCTGTTTCGAAATATTTGAAGCATGGATGGGTTTGAAGTGAAGTGACCAGACCTGCGGCTGGGCCACTAGACTGTCAATACCTAGGTAGCCCCTATTCAACCACTGGATACCGAGTCGCAATCCACAGTCACATATTCTCTTTCACAGATGCACCCAGGTATTGTATCCTCTTCAACAAAGAATGTGGAGTTTCTTGATAATATCAGAACACCATGGAAAGCTCGGCAAGCTGGAAGATATCCCTCGAGGACAGAGTCGTTCGAGGTTTCGTAGGAAGGAGGTGGCGCCTACATTAGCTATTGTCGGCAAGGCTACATACAAGAAGTAAGATATCTATGGAAATAATTCCGAGGGGATTAACAACTTGGACTGAAAATGCTTCATAGCTTCGTGCGTTATAAATGAGCATGTTATCCATACATACTCTGACCCATTGAGGTACTCTGATTCACGACGAATGCTCCCCCTGGAGGAGCATGTAAATCTGGCATTCCGGTGTCTTCAGTCCGAACTCGTTGTCCATGTAAGCTGCGTGGGGTAGTTTAGGTATGCATTATGTGAAAGCTTGATCTTCTCGTCAAGGCGATAAAGGCGATAATGGATTCAACGTTATGGTCTGTGGGTGGATTCCAAGACAAAGTCCAAAAGGAGTTGTGGCTGATAAGATGGAAAAGATAAGACTAGGTAACCTAACCTAGAGCTTGAGCCACGTTTCTTCATCCACTGGCCCGTTCCATATGCTTCGGCGGGTATTAATTTTGCCCGAGGGACCCATTCAGCAGATTTTCGAGGGTATTACATACAGTAGGTTACCTAAGTAGAACACACAAACATCTAACCCAGACCTAGGTTAATCTCAAGGACGCTTCAGCCACGGTAAAGTAACGGCTGGAAAAGGCATGCTCGGTTCGTTGTAAGACACTTCAAGTGTTTAGTTCTCCTTCATACGTCTTTGATGAGTTTGAGCTTTCAGTATGCTGTCCGCGTAGGCCAGCCGAGTTCATTACCGCAGAAAAGGCTTGCGTCGTTTCTTGCACCTCCCCGTTATCCACCTAGACGACCATCTTGCACGTGGCTAGTAATACAGCGGAATTATCAGACCAATCACGTCATCGCCTCCATCAAGCTGGCGGGCCGCAGTAAAACCACGGCGGCCACGACCCCTCCCCCTCCTTCACCCGCCCCGGCCTTAGCCAAACCTAATTTTCGTCTTGCACCTACGCAATCTTCTTTTTCCCAATCTTCACCTTTCAATTCTTCCACCATTCCGTCCCAACGTGCAACCCAAATAGCCCGACATTTCTCGGGCTCTACCTACCCCGCGCCAACAAACCCAATGACTTCTTCGACTTACGGCGTCCGCAAGGTCGCTGCTCCCAACACCTTGGAGCACCGAGTCTTCATCGAGAAGGATGGCGTTCCCGTCTCTCCTTTCCACGATATCCCTCTGTTCGCCAACGCCGAGCAGACTGTCCTGAACATGGTCGTTGAGATCCCCCGATGGACTAACGCCAAGCTCGAGGTATTTACCACCCTAGCTCTTAGTTAACTAGCTGGCTCTGCCTACCTAGGTACTTACGCAGCTCTTTTCGCTAATCGCCGACTCTCTTTTTCAAGATCTCCAAGGACGAGCTTCTCAACCCTATTAAGCAGGACATCAAGAAGGGCAAGCTCCGATACGTCCGGAACTGCTTTCCTCACAAGGGTTACCTCTGGAACTACGGTGCCTTCCCTCAGGTAATACAACCTCTGCGCTTGCCGTCCTCCATGCCGCACTTACTAAGACCATACGTATCTAGACCTGGGAAGACCCCAACGCCATCCACCCGGAGACCAAGGCCAAGGGTGACAACGACCCCCTCGATGTCTGCGAGATCGGCGAGCTTGTCGGTTACACCGGTCAGGTGAAGCAGGTCAAGGTTCTTGGTGTTATGGCTCTGCTCGATGAGGAGGAGACCGACTGGAAGGTCATCGTCGTTGACGTCAATGACCCCTTGGCTCCTAAGCTCAACGATGTCGAGGATGTCGAGCGTCACCTGCCGGGTCTTCTACGTGCCACTAACGAATGGTTCCGTATCTACAAGATTCCCGATGGAAAGCCCGAGAACCAGTTTGCTTTCACCGGTGAATGCAAGAACAAGGAGTACGTGATCTGTCATAAATGTTCTGCGCAAGCCTGATACTAACATAACTGCGTAGCTACGCCATGGACGTCATTCGCGAGTGTGGTGAGGCTTGGGAGAGACTGATCACCGGCAAGACCCAGCCCGGTGGCATCTCCACCACCAACTTGACCGTCGCTCACTCCTCCAGCCGTGTCGGCCCCGAGCAACTACCCCCTCTACCGCCCAACGAGAACGTTGCCCCCGAGAAGATCGACAGCTCGATTGACAAGTGGTTCTTTATTAGCGGTGCTGCTGCATAAGCTGGAGATTCTTGGGACCGGGTAGAGAAAAGTTTGGCGAATATGTGAGGCCACATTCCAAGGGCTCTTTTTCGTAGCATATCTCGCATGACGCCTTGATTGTATGCTTTGGCTTAGCCCAAATACCACAACTCCTGGAAAAGGGGGCGTCAAAAGTTCTCTCTCCATTATGTAGTTGTAATGCAACCCACAAATCAAAGGAGATTTGGCATGATTTCCTCGTCGTGATGTTCGAGTGTTGTCACATCAGTAACCCCCTCCAAAACGCCGGCCAATGCTCGTAGAAGTACACGCAGGGTTCATGTAGGTAGTGTATTCAACCATCCGTCAGGTCTGCCTGCTTCTGTAATGCTCTCGAGTGCCTGTCCACCTCTTCGATAATGCCTTTAATACCCAGCGTCTCGCCGTCCAGAGTCATCTCTTTCCCATCCTCTTCAACAGCAAGTTAGTAATGTGACTGGGAGAAGGTACTTCTGCTTGGAAGGCCACACGCACTGAATTTAACCTGGAGGGTAGCCGGCGCAGTCGAGTTGCGAGGCAGGAGGCTCGTGTTAATCTGCATGCCACTCGATCGCGCGTTGGGAGGGAGGCTGCTGAGGAAGAGCCTCGTGGCCCGCGAGCGTATCGAGAAGGGGTTGAACTTGGTGTTCACCTCGGTGATAAATCGCGTTATCATGGTCTCGGCTGTTTAGATGTAGTAGATCTAGATGTAGTAGAATTAGTATAGGTTGCCTCTGGGCCTTTGGGTTGGTCCGTCGAGCTTACTTGGGCATCGAATTGGCTGATACTGGCGCAAAGAAGTTCATCCCGCCAGAGGCTCCCCGAAGATTTTCTGGAGCCGGTGTCTCGGGCTGTGGCTGGTGAGCGTGGAAGCGCTGGAAGTGGCTGTGCAATTAAAGATCAGCCACGTGGAGTTCTAGTTCAAGTACCTAGTACGGGAAACCTGCAACGTCACCGTTTAAAACAATTTCGTTATGTATGCCCCTTGCCCCTTGCCTTGTAGGCCACCTATACAAAGAACCTAGCGATGCACTGCTGAGCTAAGGAAGAGCTTCGGCTCGTTTATCTTTTGTTTTCTCTCTCTTTTTAGTTTCCAACCAAAACGAACAAGGAAACGAAACAAATGTCACCCGAAACGCTGGAGAAACGATTTACGGACCTGCAGGACCGGCTCGCGGCGCTGCAGGACGCGACGAACCAACTCGAGGAGTTGATCGACCGCCTGGCAAACTTCGACTTCCAACCGGGCTCCGTGCCGCTGGGCGCGGGCGACAATGACGACAACGTGGTCGCCGAGCTCGGCGCCGAGATCAACCAGGTGCTGAGGGAGCAGGAGGAGGAGCTCGAGCTGCTGCGGGAGGAGATCGTAGACATCCGCCCGGCCAAGAAGCCCGGCGGCGAGTTGCAACATGACAAGGACCGGCTAAGGGACGGGGCGGACCGGCTCGGGCAGGAATTGCAGAGGTGTGTAGAGTCTATATATGTCGGGGGGTAAACGAGGTATCCTTGGTTCTAATATGTGTTTGTGTCACAGCTGTCGAAAGGCCTTTAGGAGAGCCCAGATCTCAGCGAAGCGCAACCTGGAGCTGGTGCAGCGGCAAGAGCGCGAGCTCCTGTACGCCTCGTTCTCGAACCCGCGATCCGGCGCCTCGTCGCCCATGATACCCGACGGAGCTTCCGCCGCTAGCAACGGAAGTGCGAGCCTCTTACCGGGGCGGCGGAAAACACGCCCCCGCTCGGAGATGAGCAAGGAGGAGCAGATGCTGCACGCGAGCAGCGACGTGACGCAGTCGATGCGGCGCACGCACGACCTCATGGCGGCGGAGCTGTCCAAGAGCGACTTCGCCCACAGCGCGCTGCGCGAGTCGACGGCCGCGCTGTCGCAGCTCTCCGAGAGCTACTCGAGCCTCGACGCCATGCTGTCGAGCTCCCGCGCCCTGCTGGGCACCCTTCTGAAGAGCCAGAAGACCGATACCTGGTACCTGCAGTCGGCTTTCTATCTATTGGTTGTCACGCTATGTTGGCTGGTGTTTAGACGCTTGCTCTGGGGCCCCACGTGGTGGCTGATATGGCTACCTTTGAAGCTTATCTTCCGCACTACGTATACGGTGTCGAGTGCGGTGGTGAGACGGCGCGGCTCGCAGGGCGTGGAATCCGGGTCAGAAGCGGTTTCGGCGCAACCTACAGTGTCACAGCAAGTTCATATGAACAATGAGGGGGTCCCAACAGCACAGGTCAGCCTCGAGCCGGAGAAGCCCCGGGAGTCTTCGGACTCCGTCATGGAGGAGGTTAGTAAGATCGTCAACGGACCGGCAGAAGAAACCCCCGGAACAGCTGCTGCGGAAGAACCTCCCGAAGCGTCAGAAGGAGAAGAACCGCAGGAAGCCGGTCGAAGGGAAGGAGAAGCAGAGGGGGAAACGATCCTGAGGGAGCGCAGAGACGACGAGCCGCCTAACCCAAAGAAACGGATGATGGAAGAGGACCCTAGCGCCAGACAGCAGCCGCGAGATGATAGTGGTAGCAGTGGTCATGAAAGACCTAGAGATGAGCTGTAAGATCAGAAAATTGAGACTTTATTTTTTATTATTTTCTTATCTTCCTTCCCTCCTCCCTATATTCTACAGTTCTTTATTTGCAAAAACCCCTTGCTCGGAAAAGAAGTGACGTTGTATATCAGTTTTTTTCTTCTTCTGTCTATTCTGTTTATTCTGTCTGTTTCGACTGATATTAAAAAGCCCGAAACCCCCTAAACCTTGAAAATTTCCAGCCGGGCAAGGGTTCGTTTCTTTCAAGTTGCTGCTTCGTCTAAACTGATGATCACCTCTTTGTTCCTTGAGGGGTTATTTGCTCGGGCAAGGCTACACAATGACAATGAACAGACAAACGAATTCGCAAGAGCTCAAAGAAAAATAAAGGGAGAGAAAACGGGGAAACAGTCAGTCACTTATTCGGCAGGGTTACTTATTGCCATGTCAATAAGGTCGTCAAGGTCACAAAAGAGATGGATTTTTGATTAAATTATTGACAGCTTACTGGGGAGGGGGCCGGTCGGATGACTATCGACTTAGTAGTCAATATCTAACCTCCCACCTGACCAACAACTTCAAGCGAAGTGTATGTAAAACACAAGCAAGTATTTCATTCTACTCATAACTCCTGAATTTCTTTTATTCCCAAACAAAAGAAGAAGCTTCGCCAAGTTGTCCAGCTTTGCCCCAAATTATCATCAAGTTTCCACACACTCTCTCCTTTTAATGGTCAAGATGACTGTGGTTGTTGTTGGTATTTGGGGTTTGGGGGGTATCTTAATACGAGTCTTCAAGCCAGCCAGACCCAAGCCCAGCAGGTCTATGTTCAATATGGATGATCCGCGGATAATACACAACGCAACACCATACACCCACAACACACATACACACACAAAACAAAGTCAATGACGATGCGCAACAACAGGTGCGGGGGCAAAAAACAAGGGTTTCGTTTGGTTAAGTAGCAAGCGAACGGAAAAGAAAAGCGATTAAGTACAAAAAGATATGTGGCGTTGTGGGTGTATGTGCGTGTCTTCCACTATTTCTCTCTTCTCTCTCCCCTCCTTCCCCTTCTCTCACTTTGCTCTCACGACAGCCTTTTCGACTAGAGCAGGATCTTCCAGAGCATCATGTACTGCTTCTAATCCACGGACGACGACATCACTTCGAGAGTTACAGACTGGCACGATCAAGCCCCGGGACTGTCCGGCGTCTCGAGCATGGCGTCCATATCCTCGTACCGGAAATCGCCCTCGCCGAGCTTGTCCCACCCGCTGTCCTCGAACTTGGGCAGGACCGTATCGTCGTGCCACGTCGATTCCGGCAGCACGCTCGTCGGGCTGGTCTCCTGCGTTGTTGGCGGCGGTGGCGGCTGCTGCTGGAACAGACTAGGGTCGTAATGCTGCTGCTGGCCCTGGGGCTCATGGCCGCCGACCGGGATGTCGCCGTAGCTCGGCATCGTGTCGCCGTGGTCCGCAAGCCCGGGTAGGATGCCCAGCGCGTCGTATTGGCTAGCTTGTGCTACCCCTCCTACCGCCTGGTGCGACATCAGCGACGGGTCGATCTGGTGCGCGTGCGGCATGGCGACTTGTGGTTGTGGCGGCGGCGGGTACGCCGAGCCCATCATATCGCCGTAGTGGTCAATGGGCGAGCTGTGGTACGACGTCGCCGGCGAGTTGGCCTTGTTCATGTACACGTTCTCTACGTACGGCATGCCCCCGTATCCTCCCATAGGGTGCCCGTACGCCGGCCGGGTCATGTACTCGCTCGTCTGCTGGTAGTACTGGTTCGGGCCTAGTCTCGTCCCGTACGCGTCCGGCTGAGGCTTCCCGGGGTTTGAGTACTGGAACGAGGACTGGTGCGGCGGATACCCGCCCTGCCGCGGGTGCGGATGGTGCTGCATCATGGGCGACGGGTGCTGTCCGTACGGCGCGTATTGCCGTCCCGGCGGTCGGTAGTCCGCTTCCGGGTCGTACGGCCGACGCCCGCCCCGCGACGCGCTGCGTGATGGCGGACCGCTCATGCCCTCCCAGTCGTAGCCATCGAGATCGGAATCGTCGTCGTCGCTGTTGACTCGGCGAACGTTACTGGTGGGCGCCTTCTTGTTCTTAGCCTTGGCGGGTGCGAACTTGTAGTCGGGGAACGCTGCCTTGTGATTGTCTCGTTCTATCTTGGCCCATTCGTCAAATCTCGCCTTCAGCTCGGGGTCTTCGATGCCCCAGCTGTAGCCGCAGAGCTGCGAGATGATCTGGTGGTTGTCGTGCTTCTTCCACTCCTTGGTGCGGTTCTGGAAGGCCTTGCGGTACAGCATGAAGGCGTTCATTGGTCTCTTAACTTTGCAGTCCTTCGAGTCTGCCACCTCCTGCCGCCGCACCTCGGGCGACCGTTTCACGTACGATTCGATGTCGGTGTCTTGCACATTGGTGATATGCTCCACCAGTCGACTCAGCGGCGCTTCCAGCGTTTGGCCCGGCTCGTCGCTAGACCCTTTTCCCTTTCTCCTCTTCCCCTTCTTGGCGCCTGCGCCGTTCCTCGGTTTTGGTGATGATTTTCCAACTCGCGTTGATTGCGGACCGAGCCCCGGCGTACCGCCGGACGCGCGGTTGTTGTTGATTTCTCGTCCACTTCGCATTGTCATTCCGTCCATTCTCTGAAGTGGTGTGGGAGGTGATGTTGCTGGAGTGCTGTAGGCATTATGCGGGGTCTTTATATAACCATGTCAGTCGATCAGCAACAAAAGCAAGTCCTCGAAGAGAAAGAGGGCGTGAAGTTGATAAAGGAAATCAAAGCAATTGTTCAGCCCATTCATCTGAGCGACTTCTTTATTTCTAATATTAACGTACCAATGACGATGCCGTATCGGGCAGTTGAGGATACGGGCTGTGTTCCATCTGGTATTGTTGTTGCTGGTATCCGCTACCGTACGTGGATGCGGGAGCGGTGCTGTACGGCCCTTGATCATACGAGGGCAATGGTAGGTGTTGTTGCTGTGGTATCGGGCTGGAGTACCGTGAGTGTGGGTTCGAGCCTATTTGACTATGGGCGTCCGTAGGAGGCACTGATGCATTGTGCTGGATGAGCTGCTGTAACTGGCTCTGGAGCACGTCGTCGCTGGTGGCAGAAGGGTTGTTGGTAGAGGATGCTGGGGAAGGCGGTCCTGTCTTATCCATCTCATCGGTTCTCTCCCTTTCTTAGTGGAAAAGGAGCGGGCGGAAGTAACGAGCTGATGTCGGCTCTCGGGCCGAGAGTATTAGTATCGTGATGGGGATGATGAAGAGGGACGAGAATAATCTTGATAGATATCGGTTAGATTGCTCCAGGGCCTAATTTCTTTCTGCTTCTCCTGGTAGGAAAGGGTTGCCTTCTACTCTTGGGTAGTGTACGTTGGTTCTTCGTCTTCTCTCGACGATTGCCAATCCGCTGGGTCTTTCAATCAATGATGCTTCTGAACAGCAGGCTGGATGCGGCGTATCCTCAATAATGTTCTCTTCAAAAGATCCCAATTATTCTCAGAGCGGATGTTGTGATAGAAACTCGTCGGCTGTAGTTCTGGATGTGACCCAGCAACCAGGCACGGTAATGATGCTGGATGCAGGTACACGAAAAGGCGGCCACCCTGTATGCCAATGTCTCTGTGTGCGTGAGTATGGTCTCTGCTGGCGAACATGTGGCGCAGGCTAGAGGCTCGTATCTCGCGTAACTGCCACAGCCTTGTCTCTGGTAGCTAAGTGGTCTGGCTTCCTGGAGACTGATCGAAGTTCCCTTCCGGAAATGTCTATGTACTACGGCCACGACTGGGATGAGTTTGTATTAGAGGAATAGAGTGTGACAGCGGCACCCACGGACGGAAGACAAAGTAGTCCAAGACAAGAATCAAGGTATAGATGATTCAGTTCTTCTGGAAATTTTCCAAAAAGGTGTCGGGCAGGTGAGAGGTACCGCCTTTTGAGGTGCTGGCAAATAATACAAAAGTGCCAGGAGTTCTCATCTGGAATCCCGCGGCCTGTGAGTGGATAAGTGAGTCTTCAATTTGAGCTGTATTATTCACCCGCTACTCTCGCCAGTGACTGGACTACAAGGCCTCTCCCTTTCTGTGACTATGGGAGTAGTACAGTTGGTCGGATAGGGCAGACTAAACAGCTTGCTGCCAACAGCCTGCAGTCCGCAGCCGCAGGCACCAAACTATTAGAAACTGGGTTTGTCTCTGATCGTGACACGACATAGGAAGGAGAATGTGCAGAGGCATTCAGTCATGTGAGAAGGATAAGGAAAGAATAAAGACGAAGTACGAAAAGCTGAGGAGCACAAACCTATTCCAAAGAGATGCCTGATGAGATGTAGAAAACCTGCAATGCTTCCGTTTCGCTGGTGCTTCACGCAACTTGGTATCTCCCTTCTCCTTTGAGAACGAATGCGAGCGTGTGGTATGTGTGCTTCCTCGCTTGGGCTGATGATATGGCCGGAAAGACTGATAGCAGAGGCTGAACCGGGGTCTTGGGACGGAGAGGTGTGGAGGAACTTCTCTTGAGGGGTGATGTAAGTAGGTGATTGATCTGTTCACACCCCTAAGTGGGCATGGATAATAGGCGTAGGCTCAATGAGAGATTGGCGAATGCAGCCTCCCTGGCCTCCAATTCGCACGTGCTTCTTTTTCTTTCTTTGTTCTGGCTTCCTCACTAGAGCAGCTTCGGTGGCTCCATACACTGTAGCAACAACAAGAAACAATATCGGCGGAAGCAAGGCTGATGATGTGATCTTACTATCAGATCTCTCGCTGGCTACCTGGTTAGATAGATCGGCGTAGGGTAAGCGAGTTGAATAACTATGAAATGGACTACCAAATCGGCGTGCGTTGGATGTGTGAATGCCCTTGAGCGTCCCTAACAGGTTGGATGGACAGGAGGGTGGGTGAAAGGGACTATGCAGAGTACGAATTACTACTGCTGGGCGTGGTCTTTGTCGTTCGAACAAGAGTGGCAAAGCCGATGGCACCAGTAAGGCAACAAGAAAGAAATCCTCTCCCAACCCACCGATGTAAAAGAACTATTCTTGGGGCTACAGTTATTTGTATGAGGCTTTCCTTAGAAATCGGCCGTTTCCCTTTGGGACGCAGAATGCAGCCGCTGGGTTGCACATTACCGCTTTCAGAAGGCAAAGAGGAAAATGCGAGGCACTTGACAGGAGAAACTACTCTAGCTCACTTACGGAACTATCCCTAACCGTATTCGGGGGCGAGAGAAGAAGTCCAGTGGCCATATTTTCTCAGCCGAGCACGGAGCATTCCGAAAGGTAGGTGCTGGTACGGGTGCTAGCACGCTTGATATTAATATTGAGCTGAGAATACTGATGTATGCTCTCTTATTCCTTACACCCTCGCTGGAGAGTGAAGCTGGTGGAACTTCCACACGATGCCTACCCACTAAGGCAAGACATGTACTCTCAGTGAATTAGCAGATCGGATCGTCTCCACACCACGCCGACGATTGCAGGTTGCATGCGAGATCGCATTAGAGATGCGTCGCCGGCAACCGGGGAGCTGATTAGACGTGCTTCCCGGGGCATTGCCACACCTGCTTCTGTATCGGGATAAGAAACCTCCTAGGGGTTTCTCATTACGAGCGGCTTGACGTGGGTTTCCTAGGATCTATTGTCATTGGGCGTCGACAGTAGCGGCCATTAGGCGGTGGGATGCACTGGAATGCTGGTACCTGAGATAGTCCCGAAAACAAGTCTCTCGTACCTCAGTTCTCCAGTGGCGCGGCCCGTGTCACACCTCCAGCATTCCAACGAATTTCCGCTGAAGGAATCTTCCCAATCCGGACATCCATTTGGGAGTTTCCCCTCTTCGTCTTTAACGGATCGTACGGGGTCTGCTCCCATGATTATGCCGCACTGTGACTAGTCACTCGGTCGGCCTGAGCGGTAGAAGCGGCGCTCACAGGGACGCGTCTCTGAGTTCCTAACCTAACATCTTCATGCCGTTGGCTAACGTCTCCCAAGGGGTGGGCCCATCTCGGTTTCAGCTCCGTCCAGGAAGGAGAGCGATCTAGTGGCTACCGGTCAGTTCAGGTTGTCAGTCTGCAATATAAATGTCAACCATGTTACCTGACTGCCGGTAAGGCTTATGATTAGACAACCGTACCTGGACTGCTGTTTGCAGCTACACCCCTGTAGGAACGACGGATGGCCGCATTAGCTTCGCTGGCTGTTTGAACGTCAGTCCTGCAAGTGCTAAAAGGGGGAATAGCCAAGTAGTAAAACTCAACGTATGTTGATGTTATAGGTGGATATGTAAACTATGAAGAGATAAAAATTGGAACCCTTGGTGCGGGATGAAGCTCAAGCATATCATCTCATGTGGTTCTGCAGGGGGTGATGAAACGCAGTACTTGGGCAGCATGGGAGATAGATATCGCCATGCAGCACTTTCCATGCGTCTATGGTCTATGCATATATATCAACCACCTTCTTGAAAGACCGGTCTTGTGCTCGTGTTTCTTTCGTCTTTTTAGAGCCGAGGCATGTCTTTGAGGCCATCACGTACGATTCGTGTCCTGAATCTTTTTATCTCCCTTGAAATGTACTGTCTTGTTTAGCTCATAGCCCGGAAATGTGTAGTGTACCTTAGGTAGTATTGTAACAATGACAATGAAATCGGTAAAAGCCAACCTTGCTTGGTGTGCCCATCCTCTAGCTACCCCTAGGTCGACATCTAAGAGCTGGAACTGTTGCCACCAGCCTCACATTACGCTGTTCGTTCGACTTGCTTGCCTGGCTGGTTAGCACAGGCAGCATAGGAGCAAAGCTGTAAGTATGCATCATCTAATTCGTTCCCAACTTACTGATAAGTCTCCACCTCCATTTACCTGCATCTATCCTGTCTCGGCGCTATGGCCAACAGTTCGTGCGAACGGTCGGGACTTGTGTGACAGCTCAACTTTTGGGCGGTACCGCTCTTCGCCCAATCGTAGCTGTCTGGGTCCGATCAGGTTGAATTATCCCAGCCTTGGATGGGTCCATGCTGGCTAGCCTATCCCTGACTCCAGAACATGCCCGCTGCGAACTCCTGTGCGTCTATGTAATGCCGCCTGCCGCCGAGAAAACGTGGAGTCGGTGTGGTTTCGGGCCACTGAGGGAGCTTAGATCAGACCATCTAGATCTACCTAGGTATCTGATGGGACATTATTTGACAGCGATAACGCGTAGGATGGTTGAGATACAGTGGATTAAGAAATGTTGACACTAAATTGGGAATTGCACGGCAAGAGTTCAAGTAGTCTATCATTAACGACAACTGAGCAGTTATATATGATCGGGTTGCGACGCAAGGAGACGAGCGTGGAAATTTGCTGTGGTAGTTGGCTGGTAAATTACCTACAGCATTGATTAACCAAGTATTGGCGTGTGGATTTGTATAGACTGCGAATTTAGACTTGGAGTAGAAAACATGTAGGTACCTTAGGAGGTTATGTATATGTAGGTAATTTACATGATGTCCTGGGAAGTACCTAGTTAGCGGTCAAGAAGTTATAGCGGTGAATTATGCATAGCTGCTGCCGGCATACCTTCCAACTTGCGTCGCGTTGGTCTTTCCCTACTGAAGTTCGGACTCTGCCATCTCCATTATTGACCTTTACGTCACATACATCCTCCAACTCCCCAAGGGAGCTAAAGATTTATGCATCGCAGCATATAGCATGCAGCCCATGGAAACCCAGTGTCGGTGTCTGGGAGGTAGACAGTCACTAGAGCATCTTGAATCTACCTAGGTAAGGTACGTGTATGCATTAGCCCTTTGCTTCTATCTAAATGCGGAAGCCTGCCATCTGCCACACCGCAAATGCATCATTGAACGTCGTACACTAATACAGTGGGATTATTCCTGCCTCTGGAGCCGATTGCCCGCATATACATCGTGAGCAAGACCGATTTGCTCATCTTACCAAGGAAACCTCCAACAGTGTACTCAAACATAGGTATTCAACTGGCATATCTGTCCCAGCTCAACCTACCTGGTCCCGGTACAGGCAGGTGATTAGAATATGCAATTGAATATTCACCTTCCTTCCCTATCTCAGACGCCGTCGAAACCATGGCGTTAAAGCTTGGGACCAGAATATGACCCGTCCCTCCTGACCGACGTGGTAAGTTGACCACTTTCTTAGCCCTCGTAACCCTCTATTTGATTACTAGATTATACAGACACCATTGTCATAGTGGTGATTATCCATCACCAGCTATGCTGCTTGACTGTGGTGACGTTGGTCGGGGAGGATCCGAAGGCTTCACCGGTGGCGTTAATATTTGCTGCGAGGGCGACGGGGATAAGGCTGTTGTGGGAGGAAGGATCGAAGGTGCCGGAGTTGAAGATATGGCACCACCTGATCGTCGGTTCGGCGGCGGTGAGCGTTTCAATGGTGAGAGCCCGTTCTGGGTCGGTGGAAGACTGGGCGTAACATCAAGTCTGGCCCCTGTCTGGTCAACTTTCTTCAGTTGTGGAGTAGCAAGCGCAGCATGTTGTGAGCCGGCATCACTGCTCGAGGGTTGTGCCGTGGAGAATGACACATTCGGAGATGACAGAACAGGCAGGCTGTTGCTCGCGGCATCAAAAGGTTGCTTCAAAGGCGAATCAGATGTGGCCGCAACAGGGGGCACGTATGTATCTGCATGCGGGGGAAGGCTGCTTGATAGTGTAGGTTGTATTGTACCGTTGACTTTTGGCGAAATGTGGAAAACACCCTTTTGTGGCGCTTTAGCCTCCCCTAGACGAGCTCCGGATAGAGGTGAAGATGGCTTGAACATAGTCGAATAGGCCCTAGCCTTATTGGGTGACTGCTCTGGAGGCGACAGATTTGGATGGGGCGAAGAGAATGGATTAAGCCCATCCCCGTTGATAAATGGAGACGATGGAGGAGGAATGCTCGGCTGCCCGCCTTGCTTGATAGGAATAACCGGCTGAGAAGTCGATTCCAATTCTGAGCCATTCGTTGGACCCGAGAGCTGAGTATCTGCATTGGCTTTTGCAGGAATTTCTACTGCAATGCCAGAGCGCCGGGCAGGCCGAGGTTGCTCCAGAGTAGGTGAAGCATTGGACTTCGTAGATGACGAAGTGACGGATTGATGGAGCTTCAGTTTGATGACGGTCGATTTGGGCGTTTCCGTGCGCGAGGCACTCTTCTGCCGGCAACCCTTGCAAATATAATGGAAATCATCGCGATCAGCTTCTCCCTCACTAATGCCAACGCATTTGCTATGCTGCCAGACGTTGCATTTTTCGCATGAGATACTATGTGTGCCGTCATCGACTTGGCCATAGACACCGCAAATGCAGTCAAAGATCCAGTCGTCCTCTTCCTCTTCAAGTTCTTGTAGAGCCAGCTTGCTCTTTTCAATCTCTGTCTTCAGCCGTCTTTCCGACAGTCGACCAGTCCCGGAACTTAGGTTTCTGCTATCCTCAGAAAATTGCGCCAACTCTTCTTCATGCTGCTGTCGCCGAACCTCTCGTTCTTTTAGTCGCTTCTCTCGGGACATTAAGCGATTGTCGCGTTCTTTCTCTAGCTTCACCCGTTTCTGTTCTTCTTTTCGGGCCGCAGCCTGTTCTGTGCGACGTTTCGACTCTTCTTCTCTAGTCTGTTGGTCTTGTCGCTGTTGTTCGGCCTTGTTGGCAAGACGGCTAGATCGCTTGGCATGAGCCATCTTTTCGAGAGCTAGAAGTTCCTTCTCCCTTTGCAAGATTTTCCGCTTGCGAGACTCTTCCTGCTTCTCTAGGATGGGTAAAAGATGATTTTCAATGGTATTTTTGAGTACTTTCTCGTTCTCGTCACGAGTCTTCCGAATGGTACCGAGGAATGCCTGAACCTCAGCTAAGTTGGTGGCGAGACATTCCCACTTCGCACCTCCTAGTCCATCATCCTCTGGCTCGGCGACTTGGTCGGCATCCGAGCTGGGTTCATCGTCGGCGTCTTCGTCGTTTTGCGCGGTAGATCTTGATACACGACGTCGCTTAGCAGCCCTGGCAGCTGCTTTCGCCTTCTTGGTATTCTTCTTCGGTTTCCATGGCGCAGCGGTGGGCTGAGCTTCTGTCATGCGGTATATTCGATTGTCATCTAGTATATAGTAAGTGCGGTCGTCGCTATCCCAGCCGGACGGTTCAATTCTCTTGTAAATTGTTAGTACTTTATTATTAAGAACAAGTGAGCAAAGGGGGCCGCACCCATTCAGTCTGGTCGCTGGGTTTTTGTTCATCCATTTTCTCTCGTACTCGATCAGGGTGCAACATGACCCATTGGGTCAGCTGTTGTAGAACTTTGATCTATAGCGGGAGATTTTTAGCCTCGTGTTCTCACAACGGCACGCGACGAGTCGAACAAACCTTCAAAATTATATCAAAGTCGTCAAATTTGGCGGGTGTCTCGGCTGTACCAAATGGGTTTCGATCGGACGCTTTAGCAACATATTGTCGTCGCGTATATTCGTCAAACAGATCCAGGCTTTGGAACGGTTAGCAAGATAACTCGCGAGCGGTCGTATTAGGCGGAACATACGTTAAGCCGCGGTGCGACGATACGAATTTGAGTAGGGCAAGGCCGATATCAGCTAGGACAGTCGAACGAGGTTTTAGGCACTCGGTTTCCAGATCCTTTGGAAATGAGAAGTATTAGTATCGTTGATCAAGATGAAAGCCTGCCCTATAGATAGATCTTTTTCTAAGGTGGCGAGGAACACATACATCTATATCGATATTGTCATCTATCTTGACGACCTTGCCGAATAAGTAAATCCACTGGAAAAGATTGGCGAATTGCCAGGTATTTCTAATTCGCTGGAGCATAGTTGATTCCTTCGGTGTCTCTTGCGAATCAGGTTCGGGTTCGACATCGCGTAAAGTGCGCTTTCTTGAGGAGACCATGGTGGCAGCCGTGCGTTATCGATTGCGACCTAGGTCTCTAATGTAGGGAAATGCGCCGGGAAGACGATCGGGAGAGGTAAATTAGGAAGTCGGTCAAAAATAGGTTGACTTATGGGAGGGAAGATGGTGACGGGCAATGGTGACAAAGGGAGGTAGATGAAAGTTAGGGTTACGGGAAGACGATGGGTACGGAGGAAATGAGATATTTCATGACTGTAAGGCTGGGTAGAGTTCGGTTTAGCACCTAAGTATTGGGCACAGAATAGCTCTCAGCTGGTCGATTGACATTTGGCAGTTTATCAACCGGCATAGAAGTGTTGTGTGGTTGAGTGGTCGAGCGAAAGCTTGTCCGAGGTTTGGTACGTGTAGGTAGCTATCCTGGAGCTGGGCTGCTGGGGTGGGCGCGATTCGGGTTTGCACTTGACGTTTTGGACTTTTTGACGCGACGCAACCTCCCCGTAGGCATGTGGATCCCCTGCACTTTAACTACTAGCGCGCTTACGCGCCGCAACCCACCTTGGAATATACCTACATAGTAGCGACTCAAGTATCCAAGCACTGAATTATTACATAAGCCGAGACCCAGCAGCGAAGCGGGGGGGAGCAGAGACACGTGATTGCTATGAATGCTATTCGACGCTGAGGCAGCCCGTATGCACTGGGTACCTAGGTACGTTAGCCTTCTCATAAATTTACCTATATCGCAACCAATTCCAGAGCTTTTCTTTCAAAGTACCTAACCTAGGTATCTAGCTTAAGCCTTGGTTTTGTTATTATCAACCTAGGTACCTACCTTACCTGAGTGATATTCATAGTATCAAGTATCATATATTATATAATATTTTGACGAAATGCTAGATGTTAGGTAATCATTGCCTGCGGCATCTACCGAGAGTTGTACGAGTCAGGGGTATGTTTTCCGACTCCTGTTGTGCCTGCAGGCGGGCCCTATGCATGCATTCGAACAAGAATAACAACCAACTCGTATTGCTGCTATCGATTACGAACACCTTCCACTTGTACTAATTGTTATGGTGTGGGGGTTTCATCTACGTGCCGCATAGCCCAGGTCCTTGTACAGGATTAGCAAAGGGTACAACTGTATAAGGCTTAGTCTGATACAAATTCTCCAGCTGGTTGGCTAATTGAATCTAACATGGTCGGAAAAGCGGCTGAGCTTCGTCAACCCATGGCCAGCTGGGAGACTCTTGATACAGGTCAGCAACGAATTGAGTCGCAGAGGTTGGGGGTCCTTCACGTCAGCCCGTCTATCTCTGTTTTTTCTTCTTCTGTAATATCTTCTCAGCAGCGACGAGTTGGACATTTGGAGTTGGAATTCGAGTGAAGGAGGATGAAAATTAATTGATAGCGTGGAAGATTTACGTCTATCAATTGCCTGTCCTTCTTTTCTAATCTTCGATCCGCGACCCACGCACCCGATTAATGTGTTTCAAGTCGCTGTCCCCGTCTCTCGTTCAAACTTGTCGACGCCTTCATCTTAATCCCCGGGTTTCTCCATACGATATCCAAACCGAATTGCCAAAACTCTATGTGATGCCATTTCCAATCGCCGGAACAGCCGTATCCGCCAGTGCGCTTGCTTGCGTATTGCGCCCGGAGTGTGCGTCTCGCGTTTATTGATACATCTGAAAAAGTGTCATCTGGATGACACCAGAGCATCATGACCAGATCCTCTACCTCGCCTCGAGAGTCGCAGCAGGACTCCTCTGCGCCCCCGTCCCAGTCCATACCTCTGCAGGATCTCGCGAGACAGCCACGTCAATATGATACTCCGTCGCAAGGCGGGGACCAGAGGGGATCCCTCGCGGATCCCAACCTACCGGGCATCTCGACGTATTGGGAGGGGGTCAACCACCAGCAATACCACGACCGCGCCGAGATGGGCCCTAATTCGCCCATAGATGCAGCCGCCCTGCAGTTTGCCCTCCCCCCCGACATCCACCCGCCTCGAGCTACATCTTCGACTTCACAACCTTACGCCTACGACACGGCTTATTACGACGAGACCGCCCATGTCGATTACGTTGAATCTGATAGCTCGCCCCTAACGTCTGCGGCACAGCCTATTTCGGGCGCCCTGGCTACACCGCAAGCTGAGTCGCAACCGAGGGACAGTTTTCAGACAGTTTCAGACATAGATAATTCCCGGCCGCGTGAAAGATCTGCTCAGATGCTTGGATACGATTTGGAAACTGGTTATGGACTGGACAAACACCACAGCTACGGAAATTCTCTCACGCCAAACGACAGTCGTGCTTCACGGGCGCCGAGCACCGCAAGCGCTCTATACAGGGCTGGGTCAATTGTTAGAGCCATGTCTCAGCGAGTTGTGAACATTAGCGGTGAAGCAGAGACATTTGAACAGCACCAGCAGAGGCGGCAGAGGTCGAGGTCGCCGAGTGTTGATGGCCGAGTGTCGCAAAGTCATCTTTCCGCGCACGCAGGCATCGATACATCGTATTCTTCCCAAGTCTACCCCTCAAATACCGAAAAGAACGGCGATCTCGAGCGGACCTTTACCGAAGCCCCGTTACCTCCTCGACGCGCGGGGCCGATGCCGAATCCCTTAAAAGGCCGTTCGCTCGGTATTTTCGGGCCCGATAACGTCATCAGACGGAAGCTCTGTGACGTGCTGGTGAATCCCTATATGGAGCCTATTCTTCTCATACTTATCGTACTCCAAGCCGTCTTACTGGGCGTTGAAGCTGCGAATAACGTCTATGACCCTGGAAATGGCCGGCCTCCCGAATGGGATCCCTCCTCAGGCATCAACTGGGCATTATTCATCCTCTTCATAATATTTACACTTGAATTAATAGCCCGCATCATTGTATCAGGCTTTATTCTAAACGCCGCGGAGTATAGCACCATCGATCGTAAGAAAGGCATCCGTGCCGCCGTGTCCGATCAGTACAATGCGGTTTTTCGACCTCAGCGCCAAAAATCGGTGAAGACGGCTCGAGAACCGTCTTATGGTCCCTCGACATTTGCTCGGTCCTTTACCATGATGCATGGCAGCATGCCAGAAACTGTCGAGGA
Source organism: Hypoxylon sp. FL1150 (assembly GCA_022495205.1). Lineage (NCBI taxonomy): Eukaryota > Fungi > Ascomycota > Sordariomycetes > Xylariales > Hypoxylaceae > Hypoxylon > Hypoxylon sp. FL1150. The sequence goes on from MU376175.1 coordinate 144,531, forward strand.
ACAGCAGAGGATGCAACTGGCGCGTCGAGCTTTTTTGAGGCATGGTTTCAACAGACTAGACTTCATTGCGGTCGTATCTTTCTGGATCGCTTTTGTTCTCAGCATAACCGGCATTGAAATGTCGGAACATCTGTTTATTTTTCGAATGCTCAGTTGCCTCCGAATTGTTCGACTGCTTGCCCTTACGAACGGAACAGCGGTAAGTCATGAACCAAAAATAGTAGCTTAATACCCTTGTTCTAATGTAGCTTCCAGATCATATTGCGCAGTTTAAAGAAGGCTGCACCGTTACTCGTTCGAGTGTCGTTCCTCATCGGATTTTTTTGGCTTTTGTTTGCCATTATTGGTATTCAAAGCTTCAAAGCAAGTCTGAGCCGGCAATGTGTTTGGCGAGATCCTTCAGCTCCGAATGATTTCAGTAAGACATATACGAACGACATGCAATTCTGCGGCGGGTACCTTGATGGTAATGGTCAAGCACAGCCGTGGGTCAGAGGTGCACCTCCTGACAACCCTCTCCTGAATCTTTCAAATGGATCCGACTCTGCCAAGGGCTATATCTGTCCACGAAACTCGATCTGCCTCGAGCAGTCGGGCCCATACAACAACACTGTGAATTTTGATAACATTCTTCAATCACTGGAGTTAGTATTCGTGATTATGAGTGCTAACACCTGGTCCGATCTTATGTATTACACCACCTATTCAGATTTCCTGCCGGCGGCTCTCTTTTTTGGTGCCGGTATCATGATCATGATGCTGTGGCTAACCAATTTGTTGATCGCTGTCATTACTTCCTCCTTTCAAGTTATTCGGGAGGAAAGCAAGGCTAGCGCGTTCACAGCGGACGAGGATTTCCAGATTCCTGGCCTGCAAGAAGAACGACTACAGCGTGTTTCAACATTACAGAAGATATATAACAAGACGTGGTTGATATGGGTGTTTCTCATCACATACGATCTTGCTTGCCAGGCCTGGCGAAGCGCGGAAATGACACAATCGCGGAATAACTTCATAAACATAAGTAGCATCGTAGTCACGATTCTACTAGATGTTGAGATTGCCATACGATTCGTGGCCAACTGGAGGAGTTTCCATCGGAATACTCGGAATCTGTTCGACCTCTTCCTCGCGGTGGCGAATACGATTATAATATTACCGCCGATTTTCAACAGCGGACAGACGTATGCATGGCTTACGATATTTCAAATTCTACGATCCTACCGTGTGGTTTTGGCCATTCCGATCACGAGGCAGTTGATTGTACTAGTCCTCGGAAACGCTACCGGTATCGGCAACCTCATTGTCTTCGTGTTCTTGATTACTTTCATCATGGCTATTTTCGCAGTCCAACTCTTCCGAGGGGAATTGCCGTTGTATGATGATGGTGGCGACCTCGTTATAATATCCTTCTATAATATTTTCAACTCATTCCTCGGCATGTACCAGATTCTATCTAGTGAAAACTGGACGAGCATTCTGTACGACGTCACATCTTACACTGCCGAGCATAATGTGGCGTGGTATGGCGCAATGTTCCTCATTGGCTGGTTCATCCTTTCATTCTTCATTATCGTCAACATGTTCATTGCTGTCATTCAAGAGAACTTTGACGTGTCCGAGGACGAGAAGCGCCTAGAGCAAGTTAAATCGTTCCTTCAACGCAAGGAGCTGGGGAGCAATGCGAGCACTACCATTACACTTTCTGACATCTTTTCTATCGGGAAGGCCAAGACGAGAGATCCGCTGGATTACGGCCCGGCCACAATGGAGATGTTGTTAAAAGATGCTGTTGTCCGGGAGTTTCTTGACGATACGATGGATTCCTTACACCAGGAATCTACAAACAGTCCCTCTCCTCGAGAAGGGACTGTTGGTGGTGGCGGGGTCCGGCCCGGCTTCATGTCGACTGTATGGGGCAAGATCCGGGATATGTTCAGCAGCCGGGAACCGAATCCATTTTATTCCAATATACGCTTCAACGGACCCAATGATACTCTCGACCCGCGACAGATGGCTCGCCAGGCGGTATCCGCCACTGCAGAACGCCGCAAAGCGCAACGGGAATATCTCGCCCGTCATCCGACGTATAATAATGCACTCTTCATTTTCACTCCTAGGAACCCCATTCGACGTCTTTGTCAGCGACTAGTTGGAGCGGGGAGAGGTAATGAGCGGTTTGACGGTGTAGAACCGAATAGGATCGCATGGTATGCCTTTACCGTACTTATCTATGCAGCCATCATCGCCATGGTTCTTTTAGCCTGCATTACCACCCCATTGTATCAGAAAGAGTACCTCGCAAACCACCAGAATGAAGATCGATACAAGAGCTGGTTCGTCTGGGTCGACCTGGGCTTTGCGATACTATTCACAGTCGAGGCTGCGATAAAGATCATTGCTGATGGCTGGTTCTTCACACCCAATGCCTATTATAGAAGCTCCTGGGGTATCATAGACGGGGTGGTCCTCATCACTCTGTGGATCAATGTCCTTGCCCTTCTTGCTAGTGACGGAGCTGTTTCCAGGTCTATCGGCGCCTTTAAAGCACTCCGAGCTCTACGATTACTGAACATCAGCAATAGCGCACGAGACACTTTCCATTCGCTAATAATAGTCGCTGGATGGAAGATCATCAGTGTAAGTACCATTATTTTACCTTCATGGCATCTTTGGGGTAAGCCACTGACTTGACGTACTAGGCTGCTCTCGTCTCTCTGTCTCTACTTGTTCCTTTCGCCATTTATGCCCTAAACTTGTTCAGCGGGCAACTCCTACAGTGCACTGATGGAGATGTCACTGCCCTTGTTGATTGTTTTGGTGAATATGAAAGTTCGCCGTCGAATCCGGACTGGCCGCTACTTGCGCCTCGCGTTGCGGACAATCCTTATTTCAGTTTCGACGACTTCGCATCCTCTCTCTTCACCCTTTTCCAGATTGTCTCTCAGGAAGGATGGGTCGACGTTTCATTTGCCGCGCAAGCGATTACTGGTCACGGCAACCAACCCCAAGATATGACAGCACAGGGCAACGGAATGTTCTTCGTGGTTTTCAACTTGCTTGGCACTGTGTTCGTCCTGACTCTGTTCATCTCCGTCTTTATGCGTAATTACACAGAACAGACGGGAGTTGCTTTCTTAACGGCGGAGCAGAGATCGTGGCTCGAGTTGAGAAAGCTTCTGCGCCAGATTTCGCCATCTCGAAGCTCATACGACGAGTCCAAGAACAAATGGAAGCAATGGTGTCATAAGCGAGCAATTGAAAAACGAGGCAAGTGGTACACCGCAATCACCGCTGTGCTTGTTCTTCATTTGATCTTGTTGATGCTGGAGTATTACCCTGAGCCAGAATGGTGGGATAACACGAGGACCATCGTCTTCTTACTCTTCACACTGATTTACATCGCCAATATCGTCATTCGCATTGTCGGCCTTGGCTGGAAACGTTTCAGAAGAAGCTCTTGGGACGTCTTTTCACTATTTTCCGTCTTCGGTGCCTTCGTGACGACAATACTACTATTCACCCAGCGGGAGAACCAAACATTCGTCCAATTCCAAAAATACTTCCTCGATAGTATAGTACTGCTCCTCATCCCTAGGAACGATGCGCTTGACCAACTCTTTAAGACGGCAGCAGCAAGTCTGACCACGATCATCAATCTACTTGCTACGTGGCTGGTGTTTTTCTTGGTGTTTGCAATCGCGTTGACTCAGACGTTCAGCCTAACACGCTTTGGGGAAAACGAAGATGTAAACATCAATTTCAGAACAGTCCCGAATGCGCTCATCCTCCTCTTCCGCATGAGCGTGGGTGAGGGATGGAACCAGATCATGGAAGACTACGCAAATATAGAGCCACCGCTCTGCGTCGACGATTCCGACTTCTTCAAAAGCGACTGCGGCAGTGTCAACTGGGCCCGATGCTTGTTCATTGCCTGGAACTTGATCAGCATGTATATCTTTGTCAATCTTTTCATCTCTCTTATCTTCGAAAGCTTCAGTTATGTGTATCAGCGTTCGAGTGGTATGGCACACATTGATCGAGATGAGATACGAAGATTCAAGGAGGCCTGGCGCAGCGTTGATCCTGCTGGATCGGGGTTTATCACCAAGGAAGCATTCCCGAGGTTACTAGGGGAGCTCTCTGGAATCTTTGAAATGCGGATTTACGATTCGGAAGACTCGATTCACCAGATTCTCGAGGATGTTCGAAATGATGATGCGCCAATGAGACATTCATCCCTCGCCACCAGCAGTAATCTCGGCGGACTGAATATCCAGAAGCTAAACGAGAGGCTCGCAAGTATTGATGTTCGAAAGGTTCAAGAGCGACGACGCCGATTCAACATCTTTTACGAAGAGGTGATGGTATCTGCGGATCCCGTTCAAGGAATCTCATTCACGACCGTGCTTATGATCATGGCACATTACAAGATTATCAGTGACAGCAAGAGCTTAAGGTAAGCTACAACGCAACTAGAACTTTGACGGTTTATATCTAACAGAATCCCAGGCTCGAGGAGTTCCTGCGGCGTCGTGCGCGTCTTCAACGAGTAGAGGAAGAGGTTCGTCGAAGGGTGGTTGTCGGTTTCTTCGACACGGTGTAAGTATTTACTTAGGATCCGCATATATCCGATTTGCTGACCGTAGACTAGCTATTGGTCACGAAAATTCAAGAGGCACATGGAAAAGAAGAGGTCGGCACGAATGACGGCAATACCCCAGTTAGATGTGCCCGACATCTTTGTAGATGACGAAGACGATCGTCAACGGGCAGCACAACAGCGCACAACAATGGCAGCCACGTCGACCGGTACAGCGTCATCCGACTTCCTCGACGTGTCGGACGCTGCCCGACCGCAACACCGAACCTGGGCTTCTAGCACCGACATATCAGCGTACGACTCTTCGCAAGCGCATCCCTTGAGCCTACCTAGGGCGAGCCCGTCGTTGTCCGCGCATCGCTCTCAGACCTCTGCCTTCAGCTTCGAGCTGCAAGAGCCGGGTACGAATTCCGGCGAAAACAGCCGACGCGGTAGCTCGGTAAGCCCGGCGCAGGTTAGAGAACTACTCGACGATTCCGTCTGGGTTGAGAGTATCCGGCGGAGCGCGACCATTCGAAGGTCAGTCCGAAAATCCGACTGGAGCGGTGCTCGGTGATACGGAGACTGCGTCTAGCGGAAACTGCAACGAACTACATCTACCACGTAATGAAACAAACAACGAAATGGGTCCCGGGGCGTGATGATATATGGGGACTCCTCCTCTCGGAATCCATGTATAGGGCATTATATGTGTCGAAAAAAGAAAGATCGGGGGTGGGAAAGGGCCAGGCAAGGGCAGCATTCTAAAGAGGAAAGAAAGGAGAACGACATGGATGAGGTCTACACGGCGTTGTTTGGCATTTGGCGGCTCTGCATTCGACGATGATTTGTCGTATACCACGAATTAGCGATATTTGCGTTTTTTTTTTGTTTATATCTGTATGTAACTAATCCACCCCGAGTAAGGGTGTGTGTGTGAGTGAGTGAGTGGAGAGTGTGATCCTCAGAAGCATTAGAGGTGAAGACACCAATTGTACGAGTTTACTCGTTCGTATTCAAATATGAGACGGAAGGTCTAGAACGGAGATAGAAGCGAGAAGCAATCAAGCACTTCGACGTCAACAATCGGGCTCCTACAGCATTGCCAGGTCACACGAACGGGCCGACCACGAAATCGGTTATTCCCCAAGTACCTACAACCTACAATAGACGATAATCGAATCATCTGCATCGGAATCTACGCGGTCGATATTTTACGGTGAACATTATATTGTAGTCTAATAATAATAGAGAGCTAGTAATGCTACATTAGGTACTTACCTAACGTCAGTATACGAAGAATACCTAGGTACTCTCCATAGAGAAATCACTCGCAGTGTTGGATCCAACATTGTGTGGTGGGTACGTCGGCGGCGTTTGATCGGCGCTGAATCGATGGTGCGGCGGTGCCAAGGGTTCACTGAATATTCTGCAGTCCCCCCTATCCCGTACTACTCAGCTACTTCGTAGGTCCCCCTGTATATAGTAAAGGGACCAGTGATCGCCGGAGACACTGCAGAATACGAGCTACGATGTTCTTGAAAGCTGCTTTAAGCTGCCAAGGCCGTGCTTAGGTAATATACATGTTCCCTGATGCAGGTCCATGCTCCTCGAATGTCACTGCGTAGCATCGAACTTGTCAGTGAGCCCTCGTCTTTTCTCCTTGCTAACTTCAACGACATCTCGCCTGTCTTTTCCCCCCATGGTATCATGATTATTACTCTTGGCACTATTTCATCGCTTCTTCGTCTTCATAATCATCCACTACGTCATACGGAAGTTCCCCTTGCCCCTTGATTCAATGTCTCTCACATGAGCTATCGCCATCTGAATTCCAGAACTCTACCATTCATGGATTTTGCTCCCGAAATCCATTCTTTTGGTCGTCCGTTGTCCATGCTACGTGTAAGTTCTATGCGTCCATGATGAACGCTTGCCTCTGATAGAATGTCTATGACATGCCTGTCATGAAACGACCTGAATCAGTTGACCCCATCCGCAACACCCCCTCTGACCCCGGCTGGCGATCATACGCCCCGACAAAAAAACTCGCCTCTGCCGTTTCGGCTGTCAGAGAGCTGTATCTGTACTAAACCTTGTTCGAAACAGCAATGCCGACCATGGTGCAATAGCCCCCGCCAGGGCTGCGAGACATCGAGACTCTCATCGTCAAGCAAGCCTAGAATCAGAACAGCGAAAGAGGAGCCATTTGTTTCATCACCATTAATGACTATGACGGCTGACAAGAGAAAAAAAGACTATTATTTGCACCATAGTCAAATGTCATCGATAGTATTGTCTTATCCCTTCCCTCTTTCGCCATAGTGTGTAACCATCCGCCGAACAGAGCTGATGTCGTTGGTGTTTTATGCTATTGCCACCATACATGGAAGGATTTTCGGATTGCTTCATTGACATTGTCCCCTTGAGCTATCACCACTACGCGAGTGCGCAGCCACAATTGCAATCGATGTCGCATAAAATACGAGCTATCACCGGCACTAACCCCTGAGCCAGAAGTCTATCTGCTTTGACGGGGTAGCATGGTTTGTTATATCTCCCTGTTCTCTCCCTGTTCTCTCCCAGACCCATAACGAAGTGGATCGCGTGTTTATCGACACCCTGCATTCCTATCACAATATCGTGCACTGTCCTATATGCCCAGATCCAGCCTCAGTTAGACCTCGAAGGCATCGTGCATGGCCTCCGGTGCTCATCCTACTTAATACTGGCCGAGTCACACATCATCTTCTGGTTTCCTTCCTCCTCAGACTGTCCACCATCTCGACCACTCCTCCCTAGGACCTCGTCGCCTCACAAGTGTCGCCTATTTGTTTCTAGTTCTATTCGTCGACTCCCCAGCGGAATAGTTCGTCCTATCTTTTAGCTAAAGCCAGCTTCGCGTCCTTCACTTCTTTCTACCAACTCACGGGCTGAGCCTCTTTTATTCCACGCGCACTTTTTAATACATAGCCAATCCCACCCACGATTATCGAATTCCTTGCGCCTATCTTGGACCAACTTTTCCAGAAGCCACTTCAACCGCAAGCAAGATGCAGACCTCACGCTTCCAAACCATTCGGTCCCGCTTCTCTCCCAACGGCATCCGTACATCCTTCCGTCGCTCTTCGTCAGCTTCTACCACATCGACAAGCTCGTATCACTCCTGCAGCTCGGCCTCTTCGTCGCCCGTCAGCACAATCAATGCGGTTCTGTTCCGGCAGCCGTCTATTGCCGACCTAGAGGAGGAGAAGAGATGCTCCGGCCCCGAGCTAAACATGCTCGAGCCGCGACCTATCGTCTACTGGGGTGGCGTCGAGGAGCGCATGGGATCCCTCCACTTCTGAGCGCATGCCTGAAGTAGCGACCGCACCGATCGATCAGACGGCCGTGTTAGGCGAGACATGGCAAATTCTTCAACCCTTTTTTTTTTTCTTTTTTTTTTTTTTTTCTCATTATTATTACCTTCTTCGCCAACCACCGCTACCAAAGCAGCTGCTGAACGGGGGTATGGTTTAATACATTCGACCGGTGTCCCTGGAGGAATCATTTTATTATATTTTTCGACTCATGACTTTTAGGTCACGACGTGCTGGGGACGGGAACTTATTGACTGAGGAAACGTTTTCCCCACGATGATTGGGATATGAATGAACAAGAACTTGGAGGTATCACACGCACTGTGAGGCGGTGGAGATATACAAACAGGTTCGGTAGCGACAGGGTTAATGGCGCATGGGGAGGGTTTTGCTATTCGAGGTTATGGCTGTCGCTACATGAACATTGGAAAATTTACCTATAGAGTTTACAAATTTACGACGAGATAAATGAGAGATACCAGCATGCTCTTCGGACAAGCTCATTTATTGATACTAGACCAACGATACCTTCTCTTGAAATCGTTAGGATTAGTTTGAGGCTTGAAAGTACAGACAATGCATACCTACCTAGGTACCTGGTACATGTCAAGGAAAGAAGTAGTGGAAGCTCCGGCGGTCGGCCTGGAAACCCCCGCCACTGGCATAATACATCCTCGATAACGTTATTTCGCGAAAGGCATCATAATGTCAACTTGCATTGGTGAAGACTGCGGATGAATAGTGGAACTGAATCCATACAAACCGTGGCAAGATAGTAAAGTCACGCCTCCTGATATTCTCTTTCGGCCTGACTCATTCCTTGGATAATTGCTTATTTCAACAACGGTGAAGCAACTAGCAACTCCATAGCTAACCTAGCGATATCTACCTAGGTACCTAATATACCTTGACCTAATTATCTCTAGCATACCTAAAGTACCTATTCATAGACAATGGCCTATACCTATTAAATCTATTAATTAAGTGAAACATGATCTAACTTAACATGCCGTACACGATGGACAGCGATAGCGAAGACAACATCGGACTCGAAGTGGAGGATGAAACCACGCATATGGGCGGCGATGGGAGTGTCGTTCCAAATAGCCTCACCCGATCACAAGCTTGGAATCTATATATCAGTCATGCACTTTCGACATGGAACGCTCGCGGTTATGAATTCGCTGCAGTACGTCGTATCCCGTAGCAAACAAAAAATTTGACGAAGTTACAAAACCCACTCACCGAGTCACAAGATCCTCTTCACGGCGGCCGCGTACCCAGATACTCTCGTAGCCGCCGCGCTCCGGCAAGTGATTTTGGTTATTTTACTTCTATAATCGTTTCTTAGGTTTGTGTAAAGGCGGCGGCTAACATGGTGCGTATAGTATGATTATCGTGTATTTCAGCATGATCTTATTCTCGAGCTCGGTCGGGCAGTGGGTCGAGCGCTCGCCGAACCGCCTGCGCACTCTGCTCTCGACCATCGTCGTCAACCGCGGGTCCGTCTTTTTGGGCTCCTTCTTCTGGCTGCTGATCCTGAGCCAGCGGGACCTGGTCGGCGACGAAGCCGCCTACACGCTGCCGTCGAGCGCCGTCATCAAGGGCCTCGGGTTCGCCGTCGCTGTGACCTTCGGCGTTATCGAGCGCCTAAGTGCGTCCGGTAATCTCATCTCTATGGAACGCGACTGGGTCGTCACGGTCGCTGCCCCGGCCGGACAGCCTTACGATCTGACACATCTAAATGCTGTTATGCGGCGCATCGACCTCGTCTGCAAGCTCATCTCGCCCATCCTCATCTCGGCCGTCATCTCGGCCCTCGGCTCCGTCCGCCTCGGCGTCGTGTTCACCGGGCTGACGAGCTTAGTCAGCATCAGCATCGAGATATTCTCTGCGACGAGGGTGTGGAAGAGCAGCCCGCTACTGCAGGCGCCGCGCACCGTAGATTTCCCGCCGCAGCCGTCCTCGTCCTCGTCGTCGCACTCGTGGCTAGCGAGGGGCCGCCAGTATCTCCACGGCTTCGAAATGTACTTTGGCACGACCGTCTGGATCCCGTCTGTTGCCCTGGGGCTCCTGCACTTCAATATGCTCACGTGGCGCGCGACTTTCGTCACGTACCTGATCAATGTCGGGTATTCGCTCAACACCATCACGGTGGCTAGGGCGGTCGGTTCCGTCTTCGAGATCAGCAGCACTGTCATCACGCCGCGTGGTATTGAGTATATGGGCAAGGCTCGTCATGGTCGGTTGTCCGGTGAGGATGAAGAATCGGGAGTCGGCTTGATCGCGGGCGAGCGGGAGGAAAGTCGGGATGTGCAGACGGTGGTCGGGCTGCAGCGGTTCGGGCTCTGGGGTATGAGCTGGCAAGCTGTTAACACCGTATGCTCATTACTCACTTTAACTGGAACATCGAACAAATCTGCAGTTCACAAGCTAATATATGTAACCAGGTACCCGTCACTCTAGCTCTGTGGGCTATCTCGGCTATTAAGGACGGAGAGAGTCTATCGGCTTTCGCTCGAAGGGTCGTAGCCGAGCAAGCTCCTCCCAACGTGGGCTGGAGCGTCATCCTATTCTCGTTCCTGGCGAGCTCGCGTCTCGGCGTGTGGGTGTTCGACTTGACGACCCAGCAGCTCACCCAGACGCTGGTTCCGGCGCACCAGCGCTCGAGCTTCGCCGGCACTGAGAACTCGGTCGTGAATGTCTTCGAGCTCCTCGGCGCCGTCGCTGCCATCGCGTTCCCACGTACTGAGCAGTATAAATGGCTCGCCCTGGCTAGTTTGGTGTCGGTGATGATCAGTTGGGCTATGTATGCCAGCTGGGTCCGTCGGCAGAGGGGCCACCTGGTCCATTGGGAAAAGCTGGCTCAGGGAGTGGGCTTTAGGTAGGGGTGGTAGGTACGTGCTGAGGAGTATCTCTCCTCCTGCCCCTGTATGCCACTAGGTACGTCAATAAAGGGGAAGGGACGATTTTGGACTACTTGGAGAACACTACAACGCGCAAGGGCGATGGGGGTAGTCTATCCCATCCCATCCCAGTAGATACCCTTGTCAGTGTGTCTATAATGGTTCCTTGAGCATATACCCTTGATTAAGACTGAATAATACACAGACTCGAGCATCCTTTACCCCTTAGTAAGGCCCAGCAAAGAGTCCCCTGGTGCGTCCATGTACCGTGAAGCAAAGCCCTTCGGCGTCCCCTTCGGCATCCCCTTCGCCGAGTCCATCACTCCCGTTCAGCCCGTCCACCTCCGTTCCCACCCCCCGCCACCCAGTCCTTTCATGCCTTTCCGGCCCCGTAATAACACCACCCGGTCATTTCCATACCCTTCCAAGTCCCGTAATTCTCAGTTGCATCGCCAGGTCGATGGGCTGGCCTGCGCCTTGTGCCCTAAGACCACTTGCCCTAACTCACATGTGCACACCCTCCATCTTTTTCTATATAAGTCTGGGCATGTCCCACCCTTCTCCCAAAATTTTCCATCCCATCTTCCCATTTCATCCCAACACCATCAACCCCCAAACATCCAACACCACAACATCATCAATATCACTATATAATACACGCATCCCTTCATCATCCTTCCACAATTCAAACCCCCAAGATGTTTTCATCTTCGGTATTCAAAAAAAAAAAAAAAAAAAAAAAAAAAAAAAAAAAAAAAAAACAATCTAACAGATGCAGTGATGCTTGACACTTCCCTTCTACCCTCTATCTTCTCCCTATCCTACATCATCCTTCATCATCCCTCACTCTCATGTCATATCAATAGCAGTGCAAGATGCATTCTACTAGACGAGAGATGAGATTGATAAAGTTGACAGTCATCCTCCTTCTTCTGCCGTTGACGATTACTATCTCGAAGGAGACTGGTCGATACTTGACTGAAAAGGGAGGTGTCTTTCGCCGCAAATTCAACCCAAACGGGCGATACTATAAGTACTTGACAAAGATCCCAAGGATTGTTGAGTTGACAAAGCTGCACTGTACTTTTTTGGCCCTTCCCAAAAGTCGTTTGTTCCTATTAGCTGACTCGAACAGACGAGACAACCATCAATATGGACAAACTCTACACTATGGACAACTCCTGAAGAGGAGACTGACCCTCAAGCGGGAACAGCACGGCTCTGGGGAGTTTCGCTTCTTCGAATACCCCAAACATGAACCATTCAACCCCTCAACACTGACTTATAACACACTCAACTACCTGAATCCTCCAACACAGAGAGGTTATTCAACAAGTAAGCATTACTATACCAACCCCCATACCTCACACAATACGCAAGCCACTCATTGTATAAAATTCGACAGTGGCAAATCGAGTGGACTTGGCGTCACTGACATGGACCTGACGCGACACCCCGGGTCTGCCTCCCGGCTTTCCTCACGCATACAGACGCGGTATTCAAGTGACCAGTCACTGGGTTCGTGTATTGGCATTGCTGGGCAGAGGCAACCCAGCATGTAAGAGTCATACTAGGTTAGTATATCTTCACTTGCCCTGCACTCATTTTCCGATCCCCCTTGCTTCCCCGTAGAAGTTTATGTTTAACTTCATCCAAACCAATACCTACCTACCCTTGACAAGTTGAACCTCTACGTTCTTTTATCTGAACCTCTACGTTCTTTTATCAACAACCATACTAGGTGCACTGGCGTCAAACCATTACCACCGCCCAACTTTGATACATCAACAACCACTCGTACAAACCACACTAACCCAACTTCAAAGTCTTCTTCAGTCTCAACTTCAATACCTACCATACAAACCACAACTTCCAAACTCCTCCCACATCTACTTATATCCGATCCCTTACACCCTTGGCTCGTGTACCCGTTAGTTAGGGACATACCACAACATGCCTTCATCATCATACTTCGAGGAATGGCACCGCCGAATTTCCACGACACCATCTCCCAGGCCGACAGCATTTACTTCTAGGCCTAGAGAAGCAGTTCCGCAGACTACAGAACCCTCTCTGACCCAGCCCCTGCCCCCTCCGTCATCTCCGGACACGGTCCATTACTCCGACGATGATGACTTAGTGTTGGTGTCACACCCACGGCAACCCTTAAACCCACCACTGAACCCTCGCAACACTAAGAACTTGACGAATCCTCGTCACTCTCGTGGTCTCGTGTCAGGTCTGGGAGGACTCATCCCGGTTGACGAAGCTCAACCGGTGGATCTTACCAAACATTTACCTCCGGCACCTGTTACTCCTACTTCGACGCGGTCCCGCCGGAATATACCCGCCCCCGTATCCAACCCAGCACAATTGGCTGGAACGGCAGGCCACGGATCGCGACGAGTGGAGGGAGACCGAGTCACCAACCGAGAGCGAGGAAGTACTCCCAACCAGACCGTGCCAGTTCTCGATACAGAAACCAGTACGACTGTCGGCACGAGTAAAACCAAGCCCAACATTCACCAATCCACACGCGACGAAGACACAAGTCTTTCCTGGATCCTTAAGACAGACAATTCCGGGAACATCGAGACACCTAACTACTATCGACAGGATACAGTCGACGCAAACTCGCCCAATGCAGAGTACGCCGGGTCAACGGCCGGCCGCGACAGGGGGGCCAGGGTCCTGGAAACCGGTTTGACCTTGGCCCCCGGCCCGGACGACGGCAACGATGTCGACATAGGCGCTGCGTCTTATCTACCCAACCAACACAACACCCAGCCTATCATGGCAAATTCCAACACTGCATCTTCAAAGCAGACCTACAAAGAGGGGAGGAAGACCAATGAGCAGACAGCGGACCTACCACCAATCCAGGTAACAGTCCTGGTGTCAATCGAGGTAGCGGGGGGCTCGCCGACCCCTCGACAACCAACCAGGCTGGAGGTTTCGATCATACAATCGTCCCCCCTCGGGTTAACACACATAACTACGGGGACAGGTCACCAAGCACAACCTTCCGCGGCTGATGACCGCCACGAGGGGGCAGTAGTGCCCCTGGCATACAGCCCGGCATCCCGTCGTGGCCCCTTTGGCACGTCCCTTGCCAGAAATGATGTCGCCGCACCGAGTCTGGAACTCCAGGGCCCTCATCGTAACGATGAGGGGCAGACCGCCTTAAGGGCGCGAACCTCCACTCCCGCAACCCCATTAGGTGCGAGCCTCGCACATCCCTTCGATGGGACTGCGCAGGAGTCACCGCTGGGCAACACTGCTCATTTAGGTGGACCGGACCAACCCAGCTATAATCCTCCCAAGGAGGACAGACGAGGCATCCAAAATGCCGTGCGGGACCCATCGACTTCTCTACCCCAGACAGCACCGGCGAGACGATCTTCTAGGACACACCGACGCTCCAGAGCTTTTCAGGATGGGGCACACTATCATCCCATCTCACACGACCACATTAACGCCCAGCCTTCACAGGCAACTACCAATACTACATGTACAACATCTGCAGAGCAGACCTCGCCAGCTTCCCACCCCGACGGCCGGGCCCCCGTGCCGAGTCCGCCTTCCACCCCATTGCCCGTGTACGGCACGGGGGAGGGTACCGGCAGATCTCGAGTGATGTCCGGCCCGGTGCTGGGCCGCCGGGCATCATGCAACGGAGACGGCATCTCGACCCCTAACCTTGACCATTTAAGGTCGGGGCGGGGTCCTGCTGTCCCTACCCCTAACCTTGACCATTTGAGGTCGGGGCGGGGTCCTGCTGTCCCGACCCCTAACCTTGACCATTTGAGGTCGGGGCGGGACCCCGCCGGCGTTGATCCAGCAAGGCCAGCACCCCAGCCTACGGGTGGCGGACGCACACCCCCTCGCATCCATCCCGGGTTCCTGGCGCGCTGGGGCGACGATCCAAACTGGGGGCCCCAGGATCTGCTGGCCTACAACAATAGCCGCTAGCCCCCCGGGAAACCAATACGCGATGCAACACGGGGCCGGGTCAAGATGGGCATTAACAAACGGCCCGGCCCCCTGTTGCCCGCGTTGAGTGGGGCTTTGCCTCAATGGTCCGCCGGCCCGGCCGCCCTAACCTGTCGGCATATAATGGCCGTCGGTTGTCGTAAGCGAGGAGATACTCCTAACGCGACGGCAATCGACGGCCATAATATGGCCTGGGGTTCGCCGGCCCGCGTTAACCTGTCGACATATTATGGCCGTTTGGGCTGGGTTGCCCCCTGCGAGGAGTAACTCCCACCGCGTCGGCAACCCAGCCCATTGGCCATCCTTCCATCTTTTCTGGTCCTCGGGGCTGGTCTACCGTGTTGCGAGTAACTCATGGCGGACCCGTAAACGCCCACAGCGACGACGACGACGACGGCCAGTATGTGGCAGGGCCAACATCACTATCTACAGCAAGGAGACAATCTTGGAGAACCAAGCCTCCCCGGTAGAAGTGCTCCCGAGCCATGGACTTCAAATACAAGCTCCAGCTCGCTCGCAACGATTCGTATCTTGCGAAGCATTGCAAGAAGAGCAAGAGCGGCAATAGACCACCGCCAATGGCGAGGGGCGAGGGGCGAGGGGCGAGGGGCGGGTCCGCCACTAAGCGACGAGTCACTCGCAACGCTGGTGACGGCCCTCGCCCCTAGTGTGGAAGTAGCCGGTCTGAGTAATGGCGGCCAACAAACTGCGCAAGATAACCTATGCGCCATGCCCACCCTTGTTCATCGGAGTGGTGGCTACGACATCGTCGCCTATGTCTAGCCCGCAAGAGTGGCATGCAGCAAGTCCGCAGCCATCTACAATAAAGAGGCACAGACGAGCTACAGAACTAGTCGGCTGCCGTGAGCAGAAGCTACCCTTCGTAAGTCCCTTTGGATCCCTACCACTATCGAACTGGACAAGTTACTTACACGATCACAGCAATAAAGGAACTTCGGAGGTATGAGAGGCGGCCGTCGTGGCCAGAACAACCACCGCCGAGGTTGGGATAATCCCAACGACACGACGGCGCCGTCGATACCATTGCTTGCTGGCCGTCGGGGCTAGGTTTGCCGTAGGCGAGAAGATACTTCCTACGCGACGGCAACCGCCACGACGGCCAGTGAGCAATGTGTACGTCGTTGGCGAGGATATATTCTCCCGCTGACGACGGCCTTGTCAACAACAGGACTGGCTCGGCGGCGCCGTCGGGTTCCATTGTGGCGCCCACGACAAGGCCAGCTATATCGTCACTAGGGCGGACAGGGCATACTCAGTAGAACCGCTCCCAATCCACAGCTATTCATGCGTCCGCCGGTGGCGCCCCTCCTAATGGTAATAGCAATCTTCGACACGACAGGATGGACCTGTCTTATCCGCGCCTGTGGAGAAAGGGTCGGTCTGTTTAGGTTTTGGATGGTTTTGGAAGAGGTCTTCCTGTTTCATCTTTTTGGGTGGTTGGTTGTTTGATTCTGTTGGTATTGCAAGTTTTGATTTTCTCAAACAATTATAAACTTTTGGAACAAGACATGAATTTTCTTTTTCTTTTTTGATGACTCTCAAGTACCTAGAGCTATCATAGATATTGGCTCCTTGTCAACATTGATCCCGACTCCCTTTCATGGGAAATTATGGTAAGTAAATGTAGGCAAGTAAAGGTGCTTTTTTGTGCGGATGCTGGGGCTTTAATAATCAGATATACAATCTTGATTAGACAAAAATGATACCCTCTAATTGTGCTATCACGGCCACGTACAGGAAACTGGTCGGGTCTACCCGTAACTTGCTCACTTCGTGACTCCCGAGTCCTTTTTAGATGATTCCCGAGTCCATACAACTGCCATTGTTCCCGTAGCAGTGTCGACGAGATTAGACGGAAAAAGGAGAGGGAAAGGGGAAGAAGGGTCCTCCAATTCAAGATGAATGGGTGATATCACCTACGAATCTGAGACCCATGAGTAGCGAGTAGCTTCTCACAAGCAGCAGCAAATACATGATTGATGGAAGGTTTTCCTCTTAGCTGCTGCCCATGGCAATCAAAGCTTCATCCGTACTCACGGCTCAACGTCAAGGAGCTGCATGATACCTGATACCTGCCTGAACCACGCAAACAAAGCATGTGCCGGTAAGTCACCAACACCTGGCCTCTCTCGAATTCTACATAATCACCCACGATACGTTTTTATTCAAGATCTGCCCATAAACTTCGGTCCTCTTCTCAATGATACTCTTAAACTCGAGACATCACTGCCTTCCCAGTTCGATCCAATTCTAATATATCATCGTCACAATGTCTGCCGAAGCCGAAGCCGAAGCCGCGCCTGACCCCGGAAACGAAAATGCCGAAAACGCTGAATCTGGAAATACAGACCCCGGCGAAGAACCTCCAGCCGCCGAGAACGTCGAGCCCGTAGATGCCGAGCGGGAGGCATCTGAATCAGGTGCTGCTGCTGCTGCCGCGGTAGCAGACCAGCAAGCCGAGCCAGACCCTCCTCCAGCACCAGCACCATCCCCTCCACCTCCACCACCTTCACCCTCACCTCCTCCTCCCGCCGCTCGCCCATCCCACTCCAACCCCCACTCCAAACACCAGTGCAACAAGCCAGAGAAGCGCATCCCCCTCCTATCCTGGCTAACGGTCGGCGGCACGGGCCCGCCGCCTAAGCAGAGCAACTTCACGCGCATGGCGCGGGAGCGCAACGCCGCGGCGCGGGAACAGAGGGCGCGAAAGGCGGCGCGCGGGAGGGCCCTCGCGGAGCGCGACAAGTATCTGGCGGACTGGGAGGAGGAGTGGGGTCCGGTCGGAGTCGTCGGGCTGGTCACCAAGGTGCTCGGGACCAATCGGCGGAAGAAAACGTAGAAGAAATATATTATATGTCCTTGGCTGCTATTATTCTGCTATCTCCAATCCCTATGGCTGCGTGTATGGTGGTCGTGGTGAGTGGAGCAGTGGTATCGAAGTGTTGACAGAGGACCTTTATGTGTAGAAGGAATAAGAGCCCCCTTTCTGAAGGCTTCATCCGCCCTAAGGCAAGAGCTAGAATAATTCGCATAGCTCTTAAAATTATAATCACATCGAATCTGAACAAGACCAAAAGCAACGTGGGTGAAAAAAAAATCATCATTAATGCAACGCAGTTCTCTTGCTGCCCAGGCCAGGTCCTTTTACTCCCACAGTTGTAAAGATAATATGTACAGGTCAAGAACCCCCCAGACCACAGGTCAACAGTTAGCCTCAGACATCCTATCCACCATACTTCTAAGCGAAGTCTAGCATGGGTACCATAGGACCGGGCGAGGCTCATTCAACAGACAGGGGACCAAGTCCATAAAGATAGAAAAGCACTGCGACGTAGCTCATGGGTGAAGCGCATTGGGTGATGGGGGTTCCATAATCAAAACAAACTCCCGTAGCCTCTATACGCCTGAAACAAAACCTTCACTGAGACGTTGTGTGTTGTGTGCCGGGTGCAACTCGTGGAATGAGGCCGATAGAAGTGTAATTATCCAGCCGCAGGCCAAGCAAAACTTCGGTAGATCTAGCCACGGAATGTTTTCTGGAAAGTTGCCATTTGGTAGGTTTCGGTTATGGTGAAGTCCGAGTCCAAACGTTGAACGTCAAACCGATTTATGAAATTCGGGGTCAAGAGGTTGTGTATCGGTCGAGAGCGTCATACAAGGCCTTACTGTCAGGCCGCCATCCAATGAGACCTTGGGTATCCTATCACTAGGGTCTCTGAACGTAGGGATATCATTGCGGTTTGTAGGGTGAAATTAAGGGTATGACGGATCCATTGTCGGTGCCTACTCCAACAAGGAGAGATCGTCCACCGACATCTTGGTGTCTGTGATGCCAAACATGGGTGCGTTCTTCTTAGCCCATTGGCGGGTGATGAGGGAAGCTATGTATCATTAGCAAAAGCTAGACCCAGGATCAACAGTAGATAAGTACCTTTCATGAACTTCTTGCTGGCATACTTCTTATAGAAGGCCTCGTGACACATGGGCCGAGCGAGATAGTCTACCATAAGCTCGAACACGGGCTCGATCTCCTCCTCTGTGTACCCAGCATAGTACGCGATAGTAGGATCCTAGGTTGAGTTAGAACGATGGCTCCCGACTTCTAATGACAACGGAGTACATACCCATTCACCTCGGTCGAGGATCATTCGCGCTAGATACATGGCGGCAGCAGCAACATGACTTGGCCGATATGCCAGGAATCGATAATCAACGATGCTGATCTCTGTCAGGAACTTGCCGATCGTTCTAGACTGGATGTCATAGTCGTCCGCTTTAGAAATACGACGCAGGAAGTTCATTGGATTGGGATAGCTTAGATCGTAGTGGAGAGTCTCGAGGATAAACCGTTCCGCGCTAAGGATTTCGGCATCGCTGAAACCATCATCGGCGACATGGCGGTAGTTGCTGACATGAGGGGAAAGCACTTCCTCGTACTTTGCCGCAATGAACATGGCAGTGATTCCAACCAGCTGAACGCGGTCTAGCTGTACCACCTTTTGAGAAAGGAAACGATCAATGATGTTGATAGCGAGAAACAATGTTTCCGGGAGAAGATGGAATCTTGTGTGCACCTCAATCATCCAGTCGACCAGGATGCTGCGCGTCTTCCACTCCAATTCGTCTTGGGCCGCCATGTACTGGGGGTTTGGAATCGATTTGACCTCCAGGTCGCGAAGGTACTCGAAGATCTCGTGTGCGTATTCCGCAGCCATTACAGGGTCGTTAAGGCCATCTTCCTCCAGATCCTGGACACCCGGCGGCAGGACAAATCCGACATCATGCGTAAGAGGTTCTTCCTCGTGGGATGACTTCTCGGCAATGGCGTCCAGCTTGCTCGACTGAGATTCTGTTTGTTTGGGTTTCTTCGGCTCGCCCTCGAAGGCGTGAGCCTTCTTGCGGGGTGGCTCATCCTCCGCAAGAATATCTTGCTTGATAGTTGTGGCAGTAACTTTCCTCTTGTGAGACGCGCCAATAGCGCCGGAACCCGATCCGGTACGTTTCATCTCTGTCTTCGTATTCGTAGTTTTCGTAGTAAGAGCAGGACGGGTCGAAGCTGCGCGAGACTTCTGCACACCGGTAGGGTGTGCAGCCTTGGATACTGCACCGGCCTTGGCTCCACCAAGAGGCTTCTTGCCCTCGACAACCTCACTCTTCCCTACATTACTGACATCACCCAAGGCGGCACGCTTTCGTTGCGCAGTAGGATTGGCATTGATGGTGGACTTCTTGGATTGAAGTGCCTGTTTGGCGGGTTGGGATGCAACATCGACATCGAGTGCAGCGGCCTTTGCACGCGTCATACGCGTGGAATTCTCGTCGTTCTCGTTGGTGACAGCGCGCCGTCCAGCAGTGCGTCCCTGAAGATATCATATTAGTAAGTGCTTATTGGCGTGCCATAACAGTATGAGCGAGATGGGTTGTGAGAACCCATGTTCACCACGGCCAGCAACTTACGGGAGGCATTTTTCTAGTTACTCTTCGAAGCAACAATTGGATCCGAAAGATAGATCTAATAAGACGAGTCAGCTTCAGATCTAACGAGTATCTTGCATGTCTTCAGACGAAGTACTGCTGCTAAGGTGGTCTGCCAAAACACACGCGTCGTATCGTGTGGACACGACTTTGCAACGTATTACATGAAGGAACAATAAAGGAAGGCATACTAAGAGCTGCTTCGCTGAAGCATGGAGCACGAAGACTATGTCAACAAGCTCTCCCAAGCATCAAGTGCTGACGAGTCCCCAAGGTATACACGATATACTAGAGCTTGAAGACACGAGACGCGATGTCAATGGAGGGATGTTGTGTAGGGTATTACTTGAAAGCAAGGGGTATTAAAGAATGAGCACAGTAGAAGGGCAAGAGGAGTTGAAGTGGTGATGAGGAAGGTCGAATTGAATGTTGTTGATGGAGTGGATGGCAATGTTTTTGAGAAGTGTAGCCAATGTTTGGGCGGGCAATGGGGTTTTGAGAGTTAGGAAGCGTGGTGGAGATGCACCATACCTTTTGACGTGAGGGATGTGTTTGCACGTAGCAGTACACGGTCTCTTAGCGCGAATTCGGGCGTATCGAGGTACCTTCCAAGGCAACTGGCCCTCTAATCCCTCTTAGGCGGAGAGACCCCTGTCGCAGCTGGGTGTTTCTGTCCTTGAGACACGGGTGCTGCTAGAGACTACCTAGTGGAAAGAATCCTTGTACGCGAATTGGCTTGCAAGCCACCGAAGCTTGTAGAGTGTCGAAAGTCAATGGAGGGGATTGGTATTGGAGTGCTATTGCTCTTGAAGTGAGACTATAGTGTTGATGAACCAACGAGTTGGATACCTAAGAAAGGGAGAAGGGAGGATGCAGGTGATGGCTCAAGAGCGCGAATACCAGCGATGTTCCAGTATTCGACAGTCTTGAGGAGAGAGGAGAGAATGGTGTAGGAGGCTGGTTTCTTTTGAAGAGTCGGGAAGCTTGAGCATTGGAGCATTGACTTGCCAGACGCGATTTGAAGAAGCCCACAATGGATCGAAAAGGCGACACGGTACCAGGGTACATACCTAGGTAACCACCTGCCACCAGACGACGGGTGTTGCGGTCCCGTAGTTTTGCTCTTTTTCTTTCCTTGGAAACGTGACTCGCCCCACATGATCCCACATCACACCTAAAACAACAGAAGCAACCGCGGGGCAACGACTTTTCCATTGGCCAGGGCGCGACGGGTCGGAGAATTCACTGAATCTTGACCAATCCGCTGACGTGATTCCGTGTTTGCAACCAGATGTGGCTGAAGCATCCAATCGTCATCTCGTCTTTTTGAAATTTTTTCTCTCTTATTGTTCAGCCGCATCCACATTATCTAATCAATTTCCATCTCAGCCTCAAGTCTGCCATCCAGCATCCAGCCATCGAACCCTGGCTGACTGGCAAAACATCGGTAGATCTATCCTAGTGGTTGATCTAATCTCATTCGACGGCCCGGTCGCCAAGACCTCGAATCCTTGACTTCGGAAGAACCTGATCTTCCTGAATAGCATCAATCTCTAAATTTTGTAGCCTCATCCGTCGAGGCACCAATTCTTCTCCCCGCGACTGTGCTAATTGACATTTACGCCACTTCCAACTGCGAAATGTCATGATGTTACAGCCGCGGATATTCTCCTTCTCAGCCCGGAGGGTGCTGGCCAACTGCCAGTGCTCCTCGAGCCTCCCTCTCCGAAGCTATGCGACAATTCGCGAGGCTGCCCCTCCCCCCGATCCTGCCGTCGACCGTGTACCTTCCGTCTCCAAGGCTGATCGGGCACCCCCCGGGCCTGCGAGAGAATATGTACCAAACTTACCCAAGTCAGAAAAAGAATCGACGGTTATCCTACGCACCTATAAACCCAGAACGCCCGGTCTTCGACACCTGAAAAGGCCCATCAACGACCACCTATGGAAAGGCAGGCCCTTCCTTCCATTGACCTATCCCAAGAAGGGCATGGCAAAGGGTGGCCGTAATAATAACGGTAAAATCACCGTCCGGCATCGTGGTGGAGGTGCGAAGCGAAGGATACGAACGGTTGATTTCCACCGTTGGATTTCTGGCCCTCACGTAGTCGAGCGCATCGAATATGATCCGAATCGCAGTGCGCATATTGCTCTGCTCAACGAAGAGGCAACCAACAAGAAGACATACATTATCGCGGCTGAGGGTATGCGGGCCGGAGATGTAGTACAAAGCTTCCGGTCTGGTATCCCTCAAGACCTTCTCGAAAGCATGGGTGGTGTTATCGACCCAGGTATTCTAGCTGCTAAGACGGCGCATCGTGGGAATTGTCTTCCCCTACATCTTATTCCTGTTGGGACGCCCGTCTTCAATGTTGGGTCTCATCCGAAGGGAGGCGCAGTTTTCTGTCGGAGCGCGGGTACCTTTGCCGTTGTTGAAAGTAAGGACGAAGAAATGAGAGATGACGGAGTTAAAGTCGTGACTGGCAAATATGTCACCGTCAGGTTGCAAAGTGGAGAGATTCGAAGAGTGAGCAAAGATGCTTGCGCAACTGTTGGAGTTTCAAGCAACCCCCACCATCATTACCGACAACTTGGTAAGGCTGGCAGGAGTCGATGGTTGAATATTCGACCAACAGTTCGTGGTGTGGCCATGAACAAAGGTATGACAGTTACTCTCTCAGACGTTGAGAGAACATGGGACTAATTAGCCTCTAGTGGACCATCCTCACGGTGGCGGTCGTGGTAAATCAAAGGGTAATCGACACCCAACCAGTCCTTGGGGAACACCGGTACGATACCATCTGGCCTTGTCAAATTTAATCTTTGCAATTCAATGCTGACATATACTCTTAGTCGAAAGGAGGTTACAAGACACGCAGGACTCACAACCCCAACAAATGGGTGGTTGTTCCTCGGGTACGAAACATGGGCAAGCGAAGAGACAAGAAGAGCAAGCTATAGTAGATGTGTTTTGCTTCGAGCTGATATGCATACCTACCGATCTTGCTGTCTAGATGTACAATTTACAGTCTTGGCGGATAGAGCGAGACTTTTGCATCTTACTGTACCATATATAAGTGAGCCACTTATGCACGTTTAGTTTCATTTACTTTGACGGCCATCATGCTTCCTTGGTAAGTAAAGCTGTTATATATGCTCTAGCTACGCAACGCCTCACCCCAATACTAGTGCGCATTTCTCGTAATCGTCTAGCGCACTGCGAGTTACATGCGAACACGCGGTCATTCTTCTAGAGATACTATAGCATCCTAGTGGTTTAGGTAGCTAGTTGCATCAGGTATAGGTTAAATCTGAATACCAACAACAATTTTTAATTCAATCGAGATGGGGATCGTCGTTTTTGGCTCAGTTTGTTATGGTAATGTTCAACCTGGTATTTGAGAATGGCCTCGTAAGACATCTACATAACACATTCCTACGATGATTTCATATCTCGCTTACAATTCTAATAATTACAAGCTAAGTTTTCTATCCTTCTTACTGACTAATTGTTCAAATTTCCTTGCAATGAGAAAGTGACGGTGGCTATTTTACCAGCATAAGTAACACCTGGATGCTGTCATTATCCATGACCAGTCTCGGCTTTGCTCAACAACCGCAGCTTTAGATGCAAATACCTTCAATATATTCCTAGCTAGATTTTAATATTATGTAGATTGGAGGAACTCCGCCCCGCGTCTGTATACCAACGGCGGCAACGTCGCGAAACGTATTAGAGCCAGTTACATCGACTTCGGCTAAATTAAATACACCCAGAACATAATAAACCCCCTATTAAACCCTTTGTTTTCGAAACAAACCTTAATTCCCAAGGCGCAAAACAGTGATTTATCACTTATATATGATGAATAAAAGGAAGACCCAAACCCCCCTTAGGTAGCCTGCCTGTACCAGTTCGCAGACGGGTCCCCGAGACAGTCGCCCACGGTGACGGCACGGTAGCCGCGAGTCTGGAGATCCTTGAGCATGTACTCGGTGAGGTTGTGCACTGTTTGCTCGTGGATGTCGTGCGCGATCACGAGGGCATCATCCGGCGCGGGCGAGTCGCCCTCGAAGAACTCGTCGTAGTTGTCCTTGGCGTTTTGGATCAGCTCGGGCGCGTCGTTGTCGTAGTCGTCGGTGTCGAGGTCGAAGTAGACGATGTGGTATTGCAGCTGGGCTAGGTCGGCCTGGCAGCCGCTGAGCTCCGTGCACGAGCTGTACGGTGGCCGCATGTACGTCGGGATGCGACCCAGGATGTTACGGAAGGCCATCTCGTTCTTGACCATCTCATCCTTTCGTCTGGCAGATGTCACGGTGCTGAGGTCGGCGTGGGACCAGGTGTGAGAGGCGACCTGGTGGTTTTCCGAGTACATGCGCCTGGAGGGCGACGGTCAGCCTAGGGAACCGGTGTTTCTACAAGTACGTGGAAGAAAGCCGTAGGGAACTTACTGGATTATTGACGGCCATTCGAGGCTGGTGTCGTCGATTTCCCCCTTATTATTGTTGATGCCAGTAATGAAGAAAGTGGCTTTAGCATTGTATCTCGCCAGCAGGTCCAGGAGGTCACTAGTGTACTGCTCTGGTCCGTCGTCAAAAGTCAAAGCAACATCGCCTTCGTTCTCACAGCTATAAATTCCATCGCCGCCGACAGGGATGTTTCCCAATGGAGACCGGGTCAAGGTAGAAGTGTTGGCGCCGCTGGGAGTCTTATTTGCGTCACACGCTGGTCCAAAGTCGAAGAGGCAGTCCGGAGCACGGCAATAATCCGCAGTGGTACCGCAGTATCTAGAGGTGGTACAGCGCGTGAGCTACACTGGCACATCATCGAGGACCGGAAACTTGCCTACCCTTCAGCGGAGCAGCACTCCGCACTGCCGCACACCGCGTTATCGAAATCCGGACCGCAACGTCCATCGTCACTTCCGCCGCCGTTGCCGCCCACGCATGTCCCGAACGTGGGCTGGCAGCCTGACTCGCAGTAGTCGGCCGTGCTGCCGCAGTAGCCATATAAGGAACAGCATAGGTTATCAGGGCACGTATATCCCGCCGTTCCAGCCTCTGTGTTGCCGCACGTCATATCAGGGGAGACATCACGCCGACTGAGCCATGAGGGCAGCGCCGAGGCGAAGCCGGTCGTTACTTGGCTTACCAGAACAAGAAGCCCCAGAACATTCGACCGCATCTTATTAGGGATATCTTCTAACGAGTGTATAGTGATAGTATTTAACGAATGTACTGTCCAACGAAGCCCGGTGGTTAAACAGGATAATATCAGGTACAGGGTCGACCTGTCGCTCGCCAACTATTTACATGGCCGGATGCTGAGCTACTCAGGCACTACACTACACCCGATCGACCGGAAACCACGCCTTGAGTCGACAATAGCGTGCCACAAATTTCAGGAGAGCCTGTTCAACTTGCATTACGTCCTAGTAAGTCGGGACGATCTTCTCAACGAGGTGGAACTCCACAACCGCTGTGTATGCAGAAAAGGCCAACGAAAAACTACCTGCAGCCACGATGAAGTAGGCCGGGTCGTATGTACGATTCTGGCCCAATTACAGCGCGAGAAAAACGCCCGCTGG
Organism: Hypoxylon sp. FL1150; assembly: GCA_022495205.1. NCBI lineage: Eukaryota > Fungi > Ascomycota > Sordariomycetes > Xylariales > Hypoxylaceae > Hypoxylon > Hypoxylon sp. FL1150. The sequence continues at coordinate 170,455 of MU376175.1, forward strand.
CCTCGATTATGTACGCTGTGTTCACCATTGCTGTACGAAACAAGGATATCTCGAACGAGATGGCGCTACTGAATCTTCTGATATCATGTCCAAGATATGAGCGAGTCTCCGATGTTCATTATAGCGTACCAGCTCCGCAGATTAGGGGTTGGATGGAGAGTGTTGCTTTTCAGCTAGTTGAAATGAGTTGGTGACCAACGGACCAACAGATCATTTTAGCATGTCAGCTTTCATATTGATATGTCTTTGATTAGGCAGTGCATTTGACAACTCGAGAAATCACTTCCCCCCGTAGGTAGCTGCCTTGGTAGGTACTTCATACTTATTTTCATGCATGTGTCTCGCGTTACTCGTGAAGCTACCTTAGGTAGGTATCGAAAAGCCAAGCTGGCTTAACTTTTCCTCGGTGTTTTCGTCATGTGATCACAGATTCAAGAACGTTTGATTATACCTAGGTAATTATTGCTATTGATCGTGGTCGGCTAGCTGCATATCGCGTATGTCGGTGCCGAGTAGTCGGGCTCCTGATGAGTCTGCTCCCTGCGACGAGCTGTACGCTCGACTTGCCAAGCCAGCGTTGCAGTTATAAATACGAGATCGGACTACTTTCCTACATTGCACAACACTACGGGATTATAATTCTAAGCTGAGGTGCACTCTTAAGGGATCTCGTCAGGGTCATTACGATACTGCTTGGTTAGAAGCAATACGGCGTTACTGCTTCATAGTATGTGTGGAATGCCCTGTCGTCTCCGCAGCCTATATAATACCTCGGCCGAAGAGAGTGTTCCAGAGATACAAGTCAACCTGAGAACGAGGGGGGCTAGAACGATGCTCGCAAGACACGGGAGAGGGTAGATGGACCGGTCGTGGTAGTTCGCCACTATGTGGAATACCTACAAGTAACATGGTTCGGCTTTGTTCCAAGCCGCAGGAACACAGGGGCATGCTAAATAGATTGTTGGTCTTTGGAAAGGAAATCTTCGGGCGTGGAAGCAAGCATTGAGCAGCTAGCTCTGGTGCTACAAATTATGTGAAGGCCAAGGAATACCAAGACCTCGTGGCAGTGCAGACATCCAACGGTGTAAAAGAGGGGGGGAGGTAGGGAAGTACATGTGTGTCCAGTACTACCTAGGTATTGTTAGCCCCGGTGCGAGGATATTTGTTTCAAGATGAACTGCAAATCTGCAAGTCGTATCGATATCAATTGGTATCGAAAATAGCTGTAGGATACCTGTGTGAGTTGTTTTTGATATATCAGATGAATTACAAAGAACTTTGAAGCTAAGGAGAAATGCTGCCAGGTACAAGGTACAGCATATTACATCAGCACTTAAAGCTCCATAACTTTATAGCCACTTACATCACTTCAACAAAGGCAACCTGTCAAAAACACACCCGATTAGCCGACAACTGTACTATGTATCGTCTACCTATTAGGAGGTATGTTGGACATCTTAAACGTGGATACCTAAGGTAGGTAATTTAAAGATTCTTTGGACTCAGCTGGGGATGTCCATCCTGACTGGCATAGCCTCCCCAGAATGTGAGATTTTAGTGCACTAATGCTGATAATGTTTCAATCTGACTTCTCACGATTTGGGGGCCCGTCAACAAGAAAGTAAAACTAGAATCAAGACCAGTTTATTCAAATGAATTGACGTGGTCACTTGAGGTTACACATATCCCCTTCTTTACATTTTCAGTTTGGTACGGTACTCGATCTCTTTTCTTTCGATCTATCGCTAGAATCCGCCTAGAACTGCGGACACGAAGCGTTTGTCTTTTACCATAGCAGCATCAGCCTGAACTAGCTACGTAACGACGTCGTAGTGGCCCTCCACCGCCACAAACCAAGCCCTCTTGTTTGAGCGCAACTCTACCTCTCTGCGGCAAGCGTTTAATCAGGCTGAGGGACACCAGGGGAAAAAGAGTGGAAGAGAAGCAATAAATAGACTGCTACCGCGCGGCATTCAACCTTACCGTGCATTCAAAAGCTGAGCCAAGACATTGGACCCACGCGAGCAATCTCCATATTGGACCTGATTCGCCTCGAGTTCTTCGACGCGGCATATGACGATCTCCATTGGCATTCGCAAGCCAGCGAGACGCACTAGTTTTGAGACTGAGCATTTGAGGGCTACGATGAAACGGTGAAGGATTCATTTGTACACTCGCTGAAAAATAAGACAAAGCACCAAGATACTCCCCTTTTTGGTGCACACCTCCTCAGCTTCCTTTCCCCATACAAGTCGTTTAGACGCTTATATACCGCGAACAAGCTTGAGCTTGTTGAAATGCCCGATGAGGACCACGGCGGTCCTGCACTAAACTCTATCTCTCCCCTGCTTGGCCACCCATATAGCAAAATGCCCGAACACGGCTCTTTGAGACCCCAGAGCACTAGATCGAAGCTCAGTTTCGTCGTTATCGGGTCCTACGTTTTCGACTGGTTAATACTCATCGTCGTTGGTATTATTGGGGTTGTATTAGGAAACGTTTCGCCGAATAAAAGACCTTTCAGCTTACAAGATCCCAATATATCGTAAGCGCACCTTTCTTTGTTCCCTCCCCGATCAACTAGAATAGTTTGCTGACTTTATCACTTAGCTTTCCATTTACCGAACACGAAACTGTCACCTCCAGCCTTCTGTTAGTCTGCAACGCTGCTATACCCATCGGTGTCATTTTAATCGTCGTCCTCATCTTCGTCCCCGGTCCTACCGTCCCTAAAGGTACCCCGAAGTCGTTGATATGGAAGCGGAAGCTATGGGAACTGCACACAGGATGGCTAGGCCTAGCTCTTTCCCTCGTATCAGCATGGATCATCACGCAGGGCATGAAGAACTTATTCGGCAAGCCGCGACCGGATCTCCTTTCTAGGTGCCAACCCGACATTGCCAATGTCGCCCAGTACATCGTCGGTTTCAATACACCTGCGGACGATGGTTCGTTGAACGGTCCGTACAATGGCCAGCTGGTCAGAGCAGAGATCTGTAAAAACACCGACACCGCTTTGCTCGATGATGGTTTCCGCAGCTATCCTTCAGGGCACGCGAGCTCCTCCGCTGCAGGCCTGATATACCTTTCCTTGTTCCTGGCCAGCAAGTTCGCCATCACACTTCCATTCGTACCACATGACGCCTCGTCAAATGACACCAGCGGAGTCACTGCATTCCCGTCACGGTTGCGCAACGGCGTCCTCAACACGTCCGCCGACACCTCTTACGAGGCCGTACGACGCACCCCAGATGTCGATTCGTCGTTCTCGCCAGTCGACGCAGCAACGGCCAAGCAGATCGGGGTACACAACTCGGCCGTACAGTCTGTCCGCAGACAAGCTGCTGCGCCACCACTGTACCTGCTCCTCGTCACGGTACTTCCGTTCTTCACCGCCATATTCATCGCCAGCTCGCGCTGGTTCGACTTCCGACACCACGGATTTGATATCCTGTTTGGATTCATAATAGGGACGATTACGGCCTGGTTCGCGTTCCGGTTCTACCACTTACCGATCCGATCTGGTGCCGGATGGGCCTGGGGCCCGCGCAGTCACGACAAGGCGTTCTGGGCAGGTCTCGGGTCTTGGAGTTACGCGACGAATAAGAAGCATTGGATTCGACCGGGCGATGAGACGGAGAGGATGACGGGACACCGCGCGGACGACATCGAGCTGGGAATGCGATATAGGTCTAAAGGAGACGACCCGTCACATGCGGAGAGTTCCTCGGCAGCTGCGCCAGACGATCGGATCTAGGAGGGGCATATTGAGTTCATATTGAGTTACAGAAAATTTATGGGTGGCTGTTTCCAGGCGATCTAGCGTGGCGTAGACGGAAGGTCAGGCAGATTTGCATACGTGAAAGTACATACTAGGTGCACGTTAGAAACTGGTTTAGTTCTTGCTAGCAAAATTTATGAGATTAGCTTCAATACCCGTATCGAGCGAGGATTGATGTTAGTTTTCTATGCTATCATTATTCCTTTCCAGCGATATGATGGCGATCTTGGAATTGGGGCGCGAGGTGTAACTTGCTTCCTCTCGAACGGTTCAAGAATCGTATCTATGGTAGGTATGACTGGGCCATACTTTGTAGTAAGGCACTGCCGTCCATCTGATTTTCACAGGAAGCTATCGTGGACACGCTAACCTAGCCGGCACCGAGGTTTCCTCACGGAGAAAAGCTTCTCGTGGTTTCCTACAGCAAAACCCCATATTGTGCTATGACCTGACCATAACCCCCTACATGTGGTTATTGCACCTGCTGTCTGAGTGAACGAATCATGTACTAACCTATAATGTTTGATTATTATGTTCTCGATATCACCTACCTGGTATCCTTATTGCCTATGAGCCCATGAGTCCCTACCGAGGTAGGTAGCGAGTCTAGATAGTAACTTCCATGCAGGAATCACGCGTCATACAGTCATGTGTTCAGTGCCCGCTTAGGTACCTAGGCAACAGTAGTCCTGAACAATAGCCTCAAGATTTACCCACATGTCACTTGTTTGCACATTCACCCAAGGCAACCACAATGGCCAACAAGTGGCAACCGCGGGCAGACAGCCCCACCCAAGCTCCCAAACCGAAAAGTATTTAAGGCCGGCCACCCTCCCACCAATCTCTCTTCTCTTCTCTTCTTTTTTTCTTCCCCATCTTAGTGCACGGGCTTTAGGCGTCACAGTGAGGAGCAATCCGAGTGCGTCTTTTTGCTAGTTGAAAACTACTTTTATGACCGCTCCTGTCTGGCTTCGGCCGGGCAGGGAATTTTTGGAACCCTATCTTCCATCCGAGATGGATGTCTTTTTTCATCATGTCTCTGCCCCTTTGCTGGGCGGAGGTGAAGAAGAGAGGGTGAGGCAAAGCACCTGGTGATGAGAGACCGGGCTCGCTTATCGCGTCTGAGATACGTCTAACACGTCGTGATCGGTAGATATTCTACCACATGTAGGCTCCATGCACGCAGATCAGGTCGGTCTGGTATTATCTTGATGACATCGCAAATACTACGCGTTTCATCTCTGTCAGGCTTTTTGATTTAACATGATGCTACATATCTAGATAAGTCCTTGTGGAATTCAACGAGACACTGTATGTCTTGTTTTTTCTTCAGCGAGACCGTCGTAAAGCAAAATGGAAACACCTGACCGACACTTGCTAGATACAATACCGCCTGTGATATATATGCTGCATGTCGTATCGTGTTTCTGCACGTTTGGTTACTTTTTGTTTATCTATTTGCTACCAGAAAGTATCCGATATAGGCAACTTTAGAGTACCGCAAAGTATCCAAGCGAGGTTATGACTTCGCAGCCCTCTATGAGGACTTAGTGGTGCAGTGGTAGCACATCCTATCCGTTGAGGCTGGGAAGGTCGTGGGTTCGAATCCCACCTAAGTCATACATAATACATACAAACACGATGAGGACAGAGATATTTTGGGTAGTGTTTTTTTTTTTTTTTTTTTTTTTTGAGGCGAACTTTGGCGCGGCTATACGACGAGCAGCTTGGGCGTTTACTGGCGAATGACTTTTCATATAACTCCTATATAGTTCGCGAACCGATACATATATCATACGCCATCACGATTTACTCCCTATGAAAGCGTGCCTGCCCTTAATACCACTCGATGGCGGAACTCGGAGGAGTGGCTTGCATCAACATTGCTCAACATCACTACATCACTACAATACTACCTTTATAAGAGAACGGGCGATACGAAGATCATGATTCATGGTAAGGCAGTTTATTAGCATCCTAGGACTGCAGAAGTCGCCTCTGCCGGGGAATACCGTATATCTCGGGTGGGGAATCTTATAATAACGCCGTCGAATGACAACAACCTATCCCTTCTCGAAACGCCGACGTGATGCGAAAATTGGAAGTTCTTCATTACGAATACCATCGACAACCCACAACACGGACCCGGTTTGTACTCGTAGTCTTCATTAACATCACCCATCGTCCATGCTCTTCATTGCCCAAGCCCGCAAACGGGTTTGTTAACATCAACCCCTCTTCCGTGATATCAGCCAAGAACGTGCATAGCATCGGGCTCCATCGCCTCAAGATCGAGATCTTCCTCCTCCTCGTCTTCCTCCTCCAAGTCCTCGTCGCCGATTTCCTCCTTGAACCCGCTCTCTATCTCCAGTTTTCGCAGGCGTCGGAGCATGTCGGAGCGCTGGGTGTTTTGCCATCGGATCAACGCGGCTGAGGCGTGTACCTTGAAGCCGTAGACTCGGGGAACGTATCGGTCGGCGCTCTTGGGAGGGACGAGTGCTGGGTAGACTTGGAACATGATGTTGTGGAAGGAAGTGCCGAAGTACGCGCCATCGATGGCGCCGTGCCGCGACGACTTCGGGTTGTAGACATCCTCGCATCGAACGCAGTAGAGCTTGACGGGCTTCTGGTGCGGGATGTCGGTCTGGCCCATGGGCAAGAGAGGGTGAGAGTGACAGAAGACTCGAGGGCATTTGCCAAAGTCGGCCTTCTTGTACTTATCGAGCTACGAGGAGTTAGCAATCATGTAGAGGATCACGAGGCGTACATGTATCTGGAACCATACCATCTTGGCCAGACCTCTAGTAGTAACGATGTATCGAGCATGGATTAGGCCATAGAGGTGACGGGCCGACTTCTCAATCGTCTCTCTCATCTCATCGTCGCAATCCAGGTCGAATACATCGGTGATCAGATCCAGGGCATACTGATAATACTGAACTTCAGTGTTAAGTCCAGTAAGGTTGAACCGGTCAGTGAGATAGTCCTCATCAATCTCGCAGAAGTATTCGTTTCCGCGGGAGGAGATGAACTAAAAAATATGGTTAGCATCTGGAAACACCGATCATGAGTAAAATGCAAACGAGGGGATATTGTAATCCAGATCTCCTGATGCTTGGGTTCCGGTAAACCGCAGGGAGACGTCTTTCTCTTGCACTAACATTCTGAAGGAAGGAGCCAGCGTAATCGAGACCCTCAGACTCATAGACAAGGCCGTCATAGTGAACCACGATGTTAAGTTCATCAAGCTCGGAGTCGTATGAAGGCGTCACTAGACTGTTCTGCAAACCGTGGGCAGGCATTGTGAATTGATGAGGGAATGTGCTGCTTTGTGAAGAGAAAGGCATTTTGTTGCCAAAGAGACAGGTTGGGTTGCTGGCAATAAATTTTGTCCAACGTGAGTCTTGAGGCGGGAACAAAGGAACAAAGCTGTTGTCGGGAGCGATGGTGTGTACACGGCAGTCTTACTGCTGGAATCCGGCCACCGAGGCGTTCAGTGACACAGGTGCTTCGTCGCTTGATAGTACAGCTTGCCCAGCTGTGGATTTGTATATAAAGAAAAGGTTGACGAGTAGGTAGCTTTGACTTACCCAGTCACGCCAGTAGCTTGTGTAGTCACTATCCGACTCAGAACCGAACTCATCCATCATAATGTTGTTGATTAACTGTGACGTGATGTCGTGTCGAATATTTATCGTTTGGCCCGGCCGATGTAGGCGGCGTATCAAATTAAATAAAAACAAACAGCAGAGTGCCCCCGATGACAGAAGGAAATTATGTGATAAAAGCTCTTCTGCGACGGCGATGGCTCTCCCTAAACGTTTTGATAGGGATATGGGTTTGATAGAAAGGGGGCTGGCGCGAAGGGAAACCAGCCGAGTTGACGAAATGCCGTTCTCGTGTTGGTGGGTTGGTGGGGGTTTTTAGAGGGCAAGTGGGTCTCCATTCAGCCTCAATGCTACCTGCACCTGGCCCTCAAATCCGGGGATATGGGTATACGGGTAGATGCATCTCCAATTACCTAGGTTAGGTAGTTACACCGAAAATGAGCTAGCTGCCTTACATGCATGTACCGCTTCTTTGCACAATCATATATCGGATTATATTAAATTCCAATCATGTCTTACAAATTACAATACACCCAATTTATGCTCTTTTCGTTTTTATCTACCTACCTATGTACCTAAAGCACCTACTGTTTAAAGGTACCTAGTCTATGCATTCCAACGCAACTCCTCTCCACGTGGCTATGATGGACTCGGTCTTTTTATTTCCCGCCAAACCTGTCCTATCCTAACCCACTGCTCTATCATATTGGACTTGTCGTGCCCAAGCTGCTTATATCACTGTTTGATTGTACATCGGAACCAATATCCGAGTTCTGCCGCGTCAAACGGGAGCTGCCGTTAGCCTTCCGCGACGGCACCTCGAGTCTGGTCATTATGTCGGTGTCGTCCGAGTCCTGCTTGACCCGGATATTAACTAGTTCCATCGCCTCCCTTAGGGTCTCCCCACTCTCGTCCATTGCTGCCAGGAACCGAGCCAGCTCCTTGCAAAGATCCCAATCCTCCTCTCGGATAGCCCGAGCAAATAGTCGTACCGACTGTTCAGAAGCTGCACCCAGCTCTTCGAACGTGTGTAATATTAGTAAGTAGCCTCCGGCTGTCTTCAGGGAGCCGCGTTGAAGCGACTCTTCGAATAATTCCTGCGGCGGAGGCAGGTATGCAAAAAGCGTCCGCCATGATCTAACCTCGGTCTTCCTCGTGCACTGGACCACAATGTCTAGATACTGCTTGAAGGACGACAAAAGCGAGAGGACCCTAGGTAGGATTGCGGCTTCTGGTTTTGGAGCAGAGTCAACTTCTTCATCAAGTACATGATGAAGCAATACTTCTAACCCGTGTGCGAAATACTCCAGGTTTTGGTACTGTTGCGCTAGTCTGAGTGCCGCGGCGGGCTTGTTCGCAACTAGGTAGAATCGTAGAATCTCGGGAAGGAAAAGATGTGTCTGCGAACCGTTAGTTTGAATTTAGAAATTAGGGGAAGAGATGTGTACTCTAATGGAAAAACGGAAGAAAGAGAAATTCACGTCTCTTCGTTGAACTAGCTCGGGCTCGACTCCTAACACAATGCCTTTACCTAATAAAATAGAAAGAGGATAGAAGTCGATGGGCATTGACACCGTTGGAGGTAACTCCTTACTGGGCTCAATAGATGTTGCTCGTAGGACTTCCTGAACATCGGGCCAGACCTTCAATTCGTGGCCCTCGAATACCCACAACGAGTTCCGGAGGCTACTCTCTTCGGCTTCTGTAGAGAAATGCGTGCTAGATTCGTTTAGCATGTGAACAGACAGTTGATCCCTCATGCTTGCGTAGAATTCTACGTTGTGAGATATGACGCGCATGTCATATTTGAGCTGCCCTTCGCTATTCAGTGATGGCTGAAGGAGAACGAGTTTTCCGTCCACTAGAAACAGCACCGAGGCAAACGCAACATCTTGCGAAGGATCACCATCAATCATCTGGTTTTCAGGCAATATCCAGCTGAGTCCTCTCACTCTGGCAGGCGATCTGACGATGCCGTGGAACGCGATCTGCCCAACTTGTATGGGCCGTATAGAGCCAGAAACAGGAGCAAATACGAAGTGATAAAGGAGGTTATCGTAGGTGTAGACAAGTAAGGAGTCTTCCCCCGATGGAGTAATTAAAACGATAGGTGCCGGCATTTGTTGAGTGAACATAACCGTCGCGCTCTCCAAAGCCGCCTCTCTCGAGTATAGGCGGAGCTCATATGATCTGTTAGCTTCGACAGCTGCTACGAGGATGTGCTGATACCAACACATCCCACCCCTGACCTGGAACTCATTTTCCGCCGTGTCGTTTGCGAATGTCTTCCATCTCCCACTGTTCACACTGTAATGCGCAAGCCCACGCCTACCCGCCACTGCAACATACCTACCGTCGGCAGAGACGACAGTACATTTGATAGGCCATTGGTTTAAAAGGTAGTTGGACGGTATCCTAGCATTGTGCCAAAGGAAAGGTTCCGCAGAAATGCTTGTGAGGTCCGGGAGATCATAGCCCCGATACACCATAACACTAGATGAACTTTGAAGCACCGTTCGGAAGAGATTGGGAGGAGTGTAGCATCCTGTTACCGCACTCCGTGCCAACTCGAGCAACCAGATAGCTTCTCTTTGGCGAGCAATGATCAACACTTCGCAAGCCCCACCAATCCAACTGGCTTCTGTCACGCCATTCAGCCAGCTCTCTTGGTTAGAGGAGGTGATCGAAGAATTGGCATTGAAGCTGTGGCTGGCAGTCTTGCCGAAGACACTCCATGTTGCCCACCCGTTCTCGTAACCGGCGAAAAGGCAATATCCGTCTGGGGAATAGCTTAATGTTTTTAGGGGACCCGAAGCTTGGGAAGAGACCGGGAGCCTATGTACATGAGAAGGGGGGATATTGCCGGCGTAGTCCCGAGCGGAATATACGCGGATACTCCCATCAGCGCAGCCCACGGCTATCAGTGAGAACCGGGCATTAACAACTGCTTTAACTGCATGGTCACTATCTCTAAGGGGCGAATGAAAACAGTGGCCCTTGAAAAGTTTCTTCGGGTCGAAGTCGGGGTTATCTTTGGTTTGGCTGACTGAGATACGTTGGACGGCATATGCTTTTCCATCGCTGGTAACCCATGTAGAGAGGTTCATCGGCCGGTCATGGGTTATTTCTGTGATAGAAACTTTCTTCTCCAACCAGCCCATGCGGCTTACGAGCTCGGTACTCGTCTGATTGCCAGTGCTGTCTGGAGTCCATCTTATACACTGCACAGCCGCCGGCTTCTTTGTGGCCACAACCAACTCGTCATCGAGAGCAATGGAGCATTCGATACCGGCGTCAACCTTGATTACCCTGCGGAAGCGGACGCTTATGTCACGGACCCCAGCGCCTTCACCTGGGCCTAATAAAATCTGGTCCGGAGTATTATTCCCAGGACCTCCAAAGTGGCTTTGGCGCCGCCTCTGGATGTTATTATGATCGGAAAAGTGCGGTTTGTAAACACGAGACTCGGCGTCTGTTGCAAGCGAATATGTTATCAAGTAGCCCAAGCTTGTCTGAACAACGAATATGATAGAATCGGGTCGTAATAGCAGCGCGACGTTGGTACCGTAGGATCTAATAGAGGCTTCGGATCGAACGACAATAGCTTGAATCACAGTAGGCTGCAAGGGAACAACAGGGTCAGCACGAAAAACAAAATAGTTGTTGTAATGTATACGAACCTTGGTCTGCCAAACCGTCATGGTAGTAGCCGTAATGACGGCAAATAAATGGCCAGTCCTGGATACCTTTAAAGCAATAATTGGCTCTCCAGCTGGAATATCACCACTCCCAGACCCTGCCACGTACTGTTGTGAACTGTGGCCACTCCCATCGTGGAAAACGTCATGTTCTACCGAGTTTATAGCGGGCGTAGCTGGGGTTTTGAGGCCCGGGGTTGTTGGGGGTATTGGGGGTATTGGGGGTATTGGGGGTTGGGGATCTGATGTTGCTCGGTCTTTCTCGTCGAGTATTAGGGGAGTTGGGGGCCCAGAGCTTCTCGTTGATAAGGAGTCATTGTCGGCGAGCGCATTGGGGGCAATGCCATCGTGAGATACGACGAAGTTCGTCCTAGTAGGAGCTTGGCTTGTGGTTGTCGCATAGATTCTAGGGGTTCCAATGGGCCAGTACATGGCGAATGCAGGCCTTCGGAACCTTCATCCGCGTGCCTAAGTAGTGGTAGCTCATAGGCAGAACTAAATGAAAATGTGAGCAGCCGGTTGCGCTGCTATCTAAACGATTCGTGTATTTGCAACATAGCGAGGCGTGAAGATGGGATGGAAAGAAAGGAAGAGTGGACATTCCTTTATCGAGTATATCTAATCGCGCCCATTGCCGCCGGAGTGTGACAGTGCCCCGCCGTTAGGTTAGCCAACTAGGACGCATTTTCAGCTACGTGTGACGACCCCGATACAACGATAGAAGGATACCTAAGCCTTGGTTTCCTAAGCCTTGGTTTGTGATGATATACACGAAGAAACCGCTTTCCTAAGCCTTAACTGACTTTCGTATCTGTGGATAGTACTGATGACGGGCTTGTGATAATCAATCCGTGTTACGCAAGCTGGTAAGTGGTAGATCCAATGGTAAAGCATGGGTTGCAGAAATTACTTCCTACTGGGGTAGAGCGATATTTACTCACTTTCAACTCACCTTCCACCTTCTCATTCCTTGGTCAAGCAACTCGTCGAGAATAACCAGCTTCGCATCAGTAGGACTCGTTAGTCCGTCAACAATTACACAACTACCTTTTGCGGGTTTCGGGTAACCGAATAACATCTCGATTTCTATTCGGCTTGTTCTATAACCATCATAAGCTGATGACCGAGCTAAACAATGGCTCGCCTGGCTCCCAGAACCTCAGTTGCGCCTGAGAAGGTGAAGTACAACATACCAGGCTTGAAGCCGACTATTTACCTCGATCCAGGTGCAACCAAGACCCCAAACAAGTAGGTCAAAATACACCTTCTGTTTGCTATTTTTACATGTAAATATCGTGGGTTGACATCGCACTAACCGACTTGATAGCATCCGGACCATCGCATGGAATCCCTTGGGCACCTATATCGCAACCGGCTGCCTGGACAAAACTCTCCGTGTTTGTACGTAGCCTATTCGCTAGTGATTACTCCCCTTGGTCCAGGCACATCTCCGCCTGGCTCAACTAGTCTACTTATCACTCTACTTATCACTTCGTGGTGGTAGCTAGGGTTGGTCGCGCTGGCAAATGCTAATCATCGGTTATTGGTCCAGGGAATTCCGACAAACCAAATGTTCGCCAAACAACCGAGTTGAAAGGTCATACAGCATCCATCGAGAAGGTGGCCTTCAATCCCGTGAAGGAGCTCGAGTTGTGTAGCGTGAGTAGCGATGGAGTGGTGAGGTTCTGGGATGTCAAGACGAAGCAAGTCTTGAACGAGGTCAAAGGCTTGGGGGAAACTTTCACCTTAGCATGGGCTCCACGGGGTGAGTATGTGGTGGTAGGGAATAAGGTAGGTATTCTAAATCCGACCCTCTGTCTCTCACTCCTCTAAAACTCTTCGCGCTAGGACGACAAATTATTTGTTATCTCTCCAACCCAGAGCACTCCTGTTTCGGCGCACCAACAGTCGGTGCAGACGAATAGTATAGCGTTCTGTTGGAGTGGGCAAAGGGTATTTGCTACTACTGGAGATGGAAAGACGAGGATCCTCTCTTTCCCGGATTTCGAACCGGCGTATAAGTTTGATTACAAGGAAGGATCAGACGCTGAATTCAAGCTGACCGGGCACACGTCGTCCTGCATGGCTATCGAACTACATCCCTTCAACCGATACCTAGCCACAGGCGGAACCGACTCATTGATTTCGCTTTGGGAAACAGGCGAATGGAACTGCGTTAGGACTGCGACTAAGATGAACGGTCCGGTTCGCAGTCTCAGTATGCGCCCGCCCTTACGAAGTACGAACAAGGTTAATAATGGCTGACGCTGGTCTTTAGGTTTCTCCTGGGATGGCCTCTACTTAGTAGCTGGAAGTGACGAAGGTGAGTTCTTATCCGAATTGTGTCCCAGCTAAGGTCTTCATCTAAACTTGATTTTACTATCCACAGGATCCAGCCTAGAGTTCTTCATCTCTGAGACGGGGGAGCATATATGTACGTTTAAGACCGCGACAGCTTCCCCTATCGTTACCTGGGCTCCTAACCGATACGCGCTTGCGTATGCGGACGGGGGAAATCTACGAGTCATAGGCTTTAGCATTGGAGGTAAATAGGACGAGCGGCTGAGCGAAGACCTTTGGAGGCAAAAGTCACCTTCCCAAGGGAAGACAAACAGGGCGACGCTGTGGAAGAAAGTTTTGAGAACCGACCCCTCAACCGTGCCCCCTTAATGGAATAGTGGCACATACTCCCTTGTTCTGATTACTTTGGAATTCAGACATCTATAGTGGATATGAATTCACACGTCGGAGATGATTATCGGATTACTAGTAGCTACGCTATAAGCGTTCAGGTGGCAGTTAATGAAGAATTGAGAGTATCTACATACGGTACAGCTCCTTTATTGACATCACTGGCAGGAGTTGTTAGCAGGGGTGTTGTAATGTGTTACGATTAATGGGCTGAATGGTGTCGATCCCTAAACCCGGGTCTGAACCCCGTCGACTCCTAATACGAATTTGAATTAGTAATCGGAGTCCCCCCTTTGTTCTGTCGTCCAATTGGTGCATTCGTGAACACGCTGACCCTTCCATGGTACCTCATATGTAGGCGTTGACATGGCCGCGTGGCTGAGATTTCTGAACCGACAGGCTCCAGCTCGAGATCTTTAGCAGACTCAGCCTTAATTATTTGGCACTGGCACTAATTTATACCCCTGAAGAAGTCCAGGATCACATTCCCCACCTTGACGGATTTCAAGACCCCTTTCACAATCCCTCGTCAGCTTTCTTTCTGCCTGTTTTCCCGCATCTGATTACGGGACTGGTTTCCGGGCGTAATATCACTACACCGATTTTTCACCACGGCCGCTAGAACGTTGTAATAGGTCCAGGAGGAGTAAACGTGTTGAGTACCCTTCTATATTCTAAGACTTTAATTGGCATGAGGTGGATAGGTAATCAAGGTGCCACATTCGAAGTGGCTTGAGGCCGAAGTGCACTCCGTAGTCCGACCCGCCGACTCGGGGCCTCCTACCGATTCCCGGGGTAAACCTTAACCGCTGTCCGTCCGTTTCTACCTTGCAACGATGTCGTCAACAGGCGATGCTTCCGGCGCCACGGTGAACGACGTCGGTTCTCAAGGCACCGACAATAGCCCGCCCGCCGACGCAACCCCTCCGAGTACCACTCAAGGCCAGAACAATGGCAATGTTCCCCGAGCGAAGCGATTGGCGTGTATGATATGCCGGAAACGCAAACTTCGATGCGATGGCGTCAAGCCTAGCTGCAGCACATGCACGAGGCTGGGACATGCTTGTGCCTACGACGAAGTGAGGCGAAAGAGCGGTCCAAAGAGAGGCTACGTGAAGGCCCTGGAGGAGAGACTGAGTAAGTATCAAATATCAAGGGACATATTCGTTGGGCTGTAAAGACTAAGACCTCTCGCCCGCATATAGAGCAAGTCGAGACGCTCTTGAATAAAACACATGAGCCATCGCTTACCACTGGGCCCGTGGCGGCGAAAACGCCGGCGGTCACCTTCGAACAGAATCATAGCCATAACCGCAATAATAATCAAGATCAAACCCAAACTCAAACCCAAAATCACAGCCAACAGACCCCTGCGACACCCAACTTCAATGTCGCGAATCCATCTATCGCCATTGCAAACGACCGCGATATGGATCGATGGAACTTCAATGGGGAATCGCCACAAGCTGGTGGTAATCTAGAAGACTTCAACTTCAATGGGAATATATCGATGACGATGAGCGGTATGGACAGTAGTTTCCCGTGGGAAATGATTGGCCTAGGATTAGAGGAACCTCTACCACCCCAAGAGACCATCGACGAACTGTAAGCCAATTCTATCACATGCGTATGACTGACCCGGCTAACAAGCCCGTAGAAATCAGATATACTTCGACAAAATCCATCCATCACTGCCGATGATTCATAAGTTCCGATACTTGGCGGCGATGAATTTGTATGAAATGCCTCTTTCCGTTCGATCATTATATGTGTCCATCCACGTTGTTTCACAGGTTTCCTTACTGACTGAGTCTCCAGGGCACCGAATCAAAGACCCCCTGTCGCACTCCGATATGCGATTTGGACTCAGGCGTGTGCCATAACCGATAAGTATATAGATTTGAGAGATCTATTTTACCAACGCGCCCGGAAATATGTCGAGGCAGATTACGTAAAAGGCTATGGTGAGCATATGATATCGGTAGCTCACGCTCAGACCCACATCCTTCTCGCCTCATACGAGTTCAAGATGATGTACTTTCCAAGAGCGTGGATGAGTACTGGCGCAGCCGTGCGACTCTGCCAAATGTGAGCCATTGCACCGGGATAAACTTGGTCATGCGTAGGTATGCTTACACCATCTTAGGATTGGCTTGCACAGACTGGATGGATCAGGTCTCGATGTAAAACAGTGTCTTCCACCACCTCGTGACTGGACGGAGCGGGAAGAGAGGCGGCGAACCTTCTGGATGTCGTTCTGCAAAGATCGATACGCCAGCATTGGGACAGGTTGGCCTATGACTATCGATGAGCGAGACGTCATGACGAATTTGCCCGCTTCAGAAGAGGCCTTCGAGATGAGCCGGCCGGAACAGACACAACCTTTAGCCGATTCTATGAGTCCAGCCGGAGCCGCCAAGCTCTCGTCGTTTGGAGGTATTGTGTTGATGGCCTGTCTGTTCGGCCGCAATCTCGTCCACCTCCACCGTCCAGACGCAGATGACCGCGATCACGATCTCAACGGAGAATTCTGGAAGCGACACAGGAATATGGACAATATTCTACTCAACACCTCCCTTTGCCTACCGAACCACCTCAAACTCCCCACCGGTCTCTCGAACCCGAATATCGTATTTACTAACATGAACATACACACGTCGACAATCTGTCTGCACCAAGCAGCCATTTTCAAGGCGGATAGGAATAAGTTTCCCCCGTCTGTTAGTGCCGAGAGCAAAGTACGCTGCATTACGGCGGCAAATGAAATCGCCACTATCATGAGAATGGTGTCTCATCTTGACCTTTCTGCCGTGAGTCCAATCAGAAAAAAGGTGAGAAGTATCTCATAGCTAACCAAACACAGATGAATCCATTCATATCTTTCTGCTTATATGTCGCGGCACGAGTATTTGTCCAGTATCTTAAAAGTCGGCCCGATGACAGTCAAACAGCGGACTCGCTACGGTTTCTACTCGCCGCCATGAACGCATTGAAGAAAAAGAACCCCCTGACTGAGTCATTTTTGGTACAGTTAGATGTCGACTTGGAAGCACTAGGCACAAGAATACCGAAGCTCAAGTCCGCATTTCCCAGGAATAATGATAGCGTAAGTCCCATTACAAGCAGTTTTATAGAGGCCGGACATTAACTAACGACGCACAGCCCGGCTCCGGTGTGAAATTGCCGAATATGCGCAAAAAGGACGGGAATATGGAGTGTGCAGGCGAAGGGGGTGGCGGCATCCTTGCGTATCGTCATGCAAATGTAGGGAACGACAATCCTTCGAATATACCAAATACAACCCAGCCCAAGAGTCGTAACTCTGTACCCGGCATGCGAAGGTCGGACGAATTTGGAGGCCAGGGGTGGCAACAAATACCCGCGCGCGAACGAAGCTCAGGTCCAGAGGGTTGCAACCAGGACATAATTGCGCCTATGTTATATACGGGTTATGTGGAAGGTCAGGAGGCCGATATGTCGGGAACGTCAAATACGGATGGGCCGTCAAATAGGCCTACACCGAACTCGAGCAGTGGCTCGGATAACCGCCAAGTTACATCGGGCAATGGCCAGATGGCGAATTCAAGCGGCCGGGCATCTTTCGATACTAGTCCTATCGGATCTCACCGGAACCTGGGACATCAAGCCGAGATGGACGCGGCAGCTGCGTTCTTTCAAATGCACACTGGGAGCACGGGTATGACCCCTGAACAGTCTTTCGGTACGGGAGAGACACCGGAAGGCGGCTTCACCTTTTCGAACGGCTTTACTGGACAGACGGGCATGACACCGGTGGCTGAGGGCGTCCTCCAGCAGTTGATGGGAGACATGCCAATGGATTTACGATGGGATTCGGGCGCATGAGGAAGCCAAGGGCGTGTATGCTTGCTGCGGGTCATGATAAGTGCGGATGTTTCCCCTTTATGCGGCTTGGATAGAGGGATGATGGATTTGCAGGGTCGGCTTATACCGATTTATGACGTGGTACATACTAGGGTGTTCTAGGTGTTGGATATTAGCCTTCACGTCGATTAGCCTTCGACATGAAGGCATGGGTGATATTGGATTGCATAGATGCGCGAGCTGTATGTGTTGTAGGAACGCTGGCGACTAGACTGGGTGCCGCTTATGAACATACTCCCTTCACAATGAACGAATATTATGAAATGGTGGTTGGCTACATAATATGATACAGGCACAAACATACTGGCTCGGAACACCTATCCGACATACCTAGGTATAGATACCTCATATCCGAAAACTCGAGATATCGTACCTAATCACAGCCCAGGGCAGAGCCGCATATATAAAACGCGTACGTAAAATGAATGTCTCAACGTGTCCGGTGATAAGAGGCGGTTGGCTGGATTGCGATGCAGATACGTGGATCAGTCACGGAACAAGATCTCGGATCGGCAGGCCCCAATTCCTTACCGGGCGGCTTCGCTATCAATTGCTGCAAGTTCTTGCGAGTTCCAGTGTTCTAGGCCGTTACTTATAAGTGGAATAGGACTAGCCTAGCTCTTAAGAGGGTTTGGCGGTGCTGGGATGCTAGGGGTCAACTAAGGGTCACTAGGCCTAGCCCATCCAGGCTGCCAGGGTACTACCTAGTACTACCTGGGTAGGTATGTATCAGTGGAGGTAACAGGGAGCTTGGCCGGGCGAGGGGCCGTAGGGCGCTGGTAGGGCGTTGGTACATGGTAGGCGTGGGCGGGGCACCTATCGAGACATGCACTCTTCAGCTTCTATCGGCGCTTTTGGCAATTTCATATCCTATTACACATGTTTTGTACGTTCTAGGTAGTTTGGGCTGTTCTCCGCCTTGGCCGGTGTCGTCCGACTTGGCTAACCCGGTTTCCCTCGCTTTTTCCCTTCGAAGGGGTCCTTTTCCTGCTTGGAAGCCCAAGCCAAACCATGACGGTGACGGTTCGGTCAACGTCAACCCGCCTGCCAACGTACCTGAGAATGGGGTAGAACAAGCCTGCTGGGGGACTGCGCATGCGCCGGATATGTTCAGCGGCGTGCAGAGGTATCGACCAGCAGTATCACCAATATGGACCCCGCCTCTGTCCCCTTCCCACCGCCACCGCCTGCTCCTCCAGGAACAGAGCCGCTCCATCATCACGCCCACGTTCAACCGTCTCAACAATCGCATCACTACCGCGTCCCCAATCTGTCCTCACATCCCTCCCTCGATCTGTCCGCCCTCGAATCTGACCCTGCCGCTTTCCAATCGCATCTCCAACGCCTGCATGCCGAAGCCAACGCCGTCCCTGTCGTTCGCGCCGACTATGCTCACCCCCAAGATGGTTTTGATCACGAACCACCGAATCCAGCCCACATGCTCCAACACACGCATAACCAGACGACGTCCGATCTCCATCACACTCCTCTCCAACAACATGCGCCTCTCCCATCACCTTCGCATTCCGCTCCGCCCGCCCATGGCCAATTCGGCATCCTAGCTCAGAATGCCATAGCTCCACCGAACGTCGTACCCCAGCTTCAGCAAGACGAGGACATGTTCAGCCAACCCGCGCATATCTCCTCCGCCGATGGTCCTGAGCAGAGGCCCCACGGCCAGTTGGTCAGCAAGATAGTCGTAGATCCGCCCGATCTTCGGGTTTGGCGCGACAAGCTATTCAACGTCGATGATACTATCATCTTGACCAATGATCAGTAGGAAGATGGATTTCCATTGGCACTATGTTCTGAGACTAATAGCCTTGCTAGATTCGAAACCTACTTCCCTCACATCGACAATGTCTATTCACATCGCTCCACGCAGAAGTATAAACGCAAGCCTTTCATCTCTCATTATTGGGATTGCCGAATGAAGGGGCGGCCACCAGGAACGCCAAAATCGGACGACCCTTCTAAGAAGAAGCGGAAACGGAGTGCGCGCGAGAGAGACCTCTGCGACGTCAAGATCAAGATCACCGAGTATTTTCCGGGCGCGACGATTCTACAGAGCGACGGAGACTCGAGTCTCAATATAGCCCAATCGAGCGCATACCAGTCGCCGCAGCAGCAATTCTTTACCGACGGGCTACCACGGCCCATGGATGCGCATCTCAACGGAGAAAAGTTCTGGACCATACAACGAGTCAATGGCAATGGCGGAAACGGAAAAGGAGACGGCGTTGCTGGTCCTCACAAGCACAGTCTGGAAAAGAGTGACGAAATCAAAAAGTCTACCGTTCAGAGGTACATAGCTTCACAAGAGAAAGAAGCAAAAAAGATTCAAGTGGGTTGGCCCCTATACCGTATGGTTGTCTTTGTTCTTGAATTTCCATTTAGAAACACACCTACCATCGATTTAAGCCTGATGAATTGGTAGCGTTTGACTCCTGTATGATTAAAGGAGCTTTCCTCGTCTGGCTTCGGGCGATGGCCCGACTAAGGCGTCTCTCATACAAAATTATATACAACGATATACACAAACACCAAAGACTAACTTACTCATTAGAAACCATTACCAAAGAAGATATCAGGGACGGCTCTCGTAACAGCAAAGAAACATACGAAGGATCATGATCTGAAGCTATATGCTGCTTGCTTTTGGTAAGCAATTGTTTCCACTAGATCGGTTCCCGGCTAACGGACCTGTGTTAGCCCCTTCTCCCAGCGAGTATGGATTGCTCTTGAAGCAAAGGGCATGCAATATCAATATTGCGAGACGGATCCATTCAAGCGCCCAACTCAACTATTGGAGGCGAACCCGCGGGGATTGGTCCCGGCCATTAGGGAAGGGGACTGGGCCAGCGGTGAAAGTGCTATCATTCTTGAATATGTGAGTTGGTCAAGTTGCGTGAAGCTACCCAACCGCTGACATTGATCTTACCAGCTGGAGGACCATGATCAAACCGTACCCCTTTTCCCTACCGATCCAAGACTCAAGGCAAACTGTCGATTATGGATTGATCATGTAGGCTACCAGCAGCGGTTTCTAGGCATACCAACATGATGAATCTAATTATGTCGTACAGATCAATGCAAAAATTGTCCCTGCTTTCTTTGCTCTCGCGAGAGCAACGGACTTCGTAAAGCAAGTGGAGCATACAGAAAAGCTACGGAGTGACATAACGGCCCTAGTTCAAGCCGCTGATGAACGGGTTTGTTGCGTTGTCTAACTTACAAGGCAATTTGTTAACTGATTACTCAGGGCCCGTACTTTCTCGGCGGTGACTTATGCCTCGTTGACATTCACTTCGCACCCTTCGTACTTCGAATGTCGCGAATACTTCGCGAGCTTCGCAACTGGGGCGATCCAATGCCTGGAACGCGATGGCAGCAATGGACCGAAGCCCTGGAGCACAATCCACACATACAGGCAACAACCAGCCTGGATGAACTTTACATCGAAACCCTGGACCTTCTCCTCAACGATCGTCAGCCTCACGGCGATCACTTTGGTTCGTAATTATTGTTCGAAATATTGATATAGTTACTATAGACTGTTTTTGTTTTCTGGGAGCACATATTAGGTTGGGTGCAAGCGTTTCTGATTCCCCGTCTCCCAGGCTACAATTACCTGGGGATTGTCAAAAGTGGTATCACGGACCGGAGTTGCGGGTTGTTTCCTATTCACCCAACCTTCGATATACATATTGCAAGCGCTCCAGCTTGGTTATAGCTATACGGAGCAGCGCCACATACCTCAAAAGTGTGGATAGGGGTTACCCTGTCGCTATCGCACTCTCTAACAATTAATAATATAAACTTCATATTGAATCCTTCGCAACGAATGATAAGCGCTGTTTTGTCTTAGCTGTGTCGTGTTGTAGACATGAATGTATCTTTGAATAGGTACATTGCCAATATCAATTGTTAATCATGGACCACTCAGCCGATTAGATAACTTACATCAACATATCAGTTCTACGATATATGTGATACAATACCGCCGTATAGTCATTCTATAGATGGCCAGCTACTATCTAGATCATGGCGATCGGGACACATCCTTGGTAAGAGGGGTCTGTTCCAGGCATACCTTACTTAACGAGTGGGAGGCATGAGCCTAGACGGAAATCCATGAAGCCAGGCCATGTGCAACGCCTCAACTACATAGAACATGGGGTTATCACGAGCTCATAGATCTTGTTGCTCTATTCCCTTCAGCCCTACAAGATGACCCTTTTGCGGCATATCTATATTGGGTTGTGCCTGTGCGACAAACGAATTTAGATCCAACTATAACCACGAGTCTTAGGGCAGCCATTCATGCTATGCTGGCTATACTCTACAGCGGTGGAGTTGTGATACTCAGCGACGCATATTGACGTTCGGCAACAAGCGACAGAACGTAATAAGCTAACTACCTAACCTAGGTACCTAGGTAGGTAGGCTATTAGGTGTTAGGTATATGGTCCCCATAAATGCCGGTCGCTACCTACGCGGATCCGGCCTCTCGGATTTAGGTCTGACGTAGGTAGTGAGTTTCTGGTCGCGTCTCGCGTGCTCGATGTTCATGTCTTGGGTGCTAATTAATCGGGATTCATAGATTATACTTGGGCCACCAGGTTGACTTAAGTACATAATTGAACATAGGACTATGAGGCTCAGTGCAAAATGGAATTATTTGTCGGTGGCTGAGATGGTAGCCGTAACGCTTGACTCCGCGAAACAATCATGCGGCAAGCAAAGTTGTACCTCTAGGGCGGATACTCAGCTGTCACGGATGCTGTACGACTGACCCAGGCGAGCGTGTATCACTGCCTCCTCCTCTGGGAATAGGGATTACATTGTATAGTATTCCGTACTATGTATATGTTACGAAGGGAGTCTGTTTCACCCTCCTGCCTTCGAAGATTGGGTACTTTAGTCGATGAACGATCAACGTAGGGTAGGATTGATCGCGCAAAAGCCTATGAAATTTCCCGAAATCTTCTACGGCCGGGGTGTGCATCTCGAACATTCTCTTAGGCTTTCAAGGAGCGGAGAACGCATTAAGAAATCTCCATAATTGGACATGGGAAAAGGCACTATCTGCACAGCGTTCCCCTGGCATATGTTTATATGCAAGGAATCATCCGATACTTGACGAACACCATCCGCCGAGAAAGTCGGGCGGCAAGATGTTCGGTGCCTTATCGTGGGCAATACCCGCAAAGTAAAAATTCGACAAGTGAGCTCAAAATATAACACAGTGTATTTCAATGCTGTCAGGTGGATAAACAAGTGATGAAACTAAAGTAGTAGGCTCATCAAACCCATGCATTCACGGGCTTGGACATCGTTATATGTGTGAGTTAATAGAGATCTTGTACATCGACGGATTTAATTACCAACAGACCTCCTACGTAACCGACACGATGGTTGCCAATTGGGTAGAAAGCTACCCGCATTTCGCCTCTGTAGATGCATATGTGTAGCTCCGCCAAGCCAGTGTGGCCGAAATTTTTGCTTTTAACAGGGTATCAAAAGTGACGTCAAGGTCGTACGGCACCACCAAAGCTTGATTTCGTCAGTTAGCCTGCGAGCGCCCGACATTAATAGCCCCGCTTCCAACACTCTGGCCTCCGTCACCAGCTCCAGCTCCCTCAACCCCAACACCTGGGCTACTGCATCATCTGCGCCTAATAATCTTACTTCTTACTTCTCGCCCTTTCGCCTTTCGCCCTCCCCCGCAGCGGCTCGTTTCGTACATCATTCGTACCTTGGGACGTCAACACTACTTAGATCGCATCTCGAGTTTCAAAGTTCAAACTTCTCACTTTTACCTTCAGACCAACTCAAACTAGTAAACTTCCACTTTTCATATCCGCGTCAGCGGTCCCGACCCAGCAATGTCCGCCTACGACCAGTACGACCCTCCCCCGCGCGAATATTCCCGCCGGTACTACCAGGAAGAACGCCGCGAGAGAGCCAGTCCTCGCTACGCCGAGACCCAGGATACCTATTACAAAGTAAACCCCAGCAGGACCGCCCTTGTTCCCAGGCGCGAAGACAGCGATCAGATTTCCGTCGAGGAGGTTCGCCGAGACTTTCCTCCTCCCGGTTACTCCCGAGACATTCGTAGGACTCGATCTGCCGATCCCGGCTACGATGACTATTACGAACCACGCCGGCCCCGGCCTCACAAGAAGCCCGGAAGCGTCTACTACGAGGAGGAAGAGAGAACCCGAAAGCGTGTCCTGAACAAGCAAGAGAGGATCCTGGCCGCCGTCGCTGGTGGTCTTCTGGCTGCTGGTGCTAAAGAATTGTGGGACCGCCGTGAAGCAGAGAAGGAGGGCGCCGACGTTCATCGCAATATAGCTGCATCCGCCGCTTTCGGCGCCGCTGGTGCTTTCGCTGGCTATCAAGGAGTTGACTACTACAACAAGCATGCTGGCAAAGAGGAAAAGAAGCAAACCTATATTCTTCACAGGGGCCGAGACGGCCATGAGACCGAGTACTATTCCGACGACGAAGAGGGGGACTCCAGGAGCCACAAGGGCAACAAATCCTTCCTCGAGAATGCTTTGGCAGCCGCCGGTCTTGGAGGCGCAATTAAAGCTTTGACCGGCGCTGGCTCAGACAGGGAATCGAGAAGCCGTCATGGTAGCCGCCGCGGTAGCCCAGATTCATACCGTTCGCGGGGCAGCACGAAGAGTTCACGGGATACTCCTGCGGCAAGGATGCAAAAGGCCGCCAAGGCATCTCTAGTGGCCGGCGCCGCGGAGGCTTTCCGAGTATCGAAGGAACCAGGTGGTTGGAAGGGAGAGAAGATGAAGCGCGTTCTCACCGCCGCCGCTGGTGCCGCCGCCGTCGACGCTGCTCACGACCCGTCCAAGGACAGCAAACGCCACCTGGTCGAGGCCGTTATTGGTGGTCTCGTCGGTAACCGCATGTTGAATGGCTCCAGGAAAGACATCGAGGAGGATCGGAGCACTGGCCGGAGCAGATCTCGTTCTCGTGCTCGCTCCGAGAGCCGTGGAGGAGCGAGTGGTCTCGCAGCGCTAGCTACTGCTGGGCTGGGTGCGTTGGGTGCCAAGAAGCTTGTTGAAGGTCGAAGTCGATCTCGATCTCGCCGTAGAAGCGTCGACTCGTACGACAGCCGAAGCCCAACACCTCCCAGACGCCGTAGCCGCAGCCGCAGCATCGTCGACGGAGCGCGGCGCAGCCTCGCTAAGATCGGGCTGGGTAACGGTCCTGACGACGATGATGATTATGACCGGTCGCCTCGCCGAAGCCGCCGCAGGAGCCCATCAGATGACCGCTATGACGATGATTACAGATCTCGCGACTACATGAGAGGCGGTCGAGGACCCGCGAGCGAGGATCCATATGAGGCTTATGATAATGAGGAGCGGTCTATTGGGGGACGTCCGCGCAGCTCGTCTCGTTCACGAGGAGGTAGGTCTAGTTCTGCTTCTAGTAGCGATCTGGGGGATTCAGACGAAGATAGAAAGCAGACGTCGAAAATGCGGCGTAAGCAACTCATCACGACGGGATTAGCAGCTGTCGCTACCATACACGCTGCTAACAACGTGTATGGCAGTATGGGACAGCGTGACGCAAGGCACAGGGCAGTGAAAGAAGGCAAATTGAGTCCGGAAGAGGCCAGAAAGTTGAAGACCAAGGCGCTACTGCAAGATGCCGCTTCGGTGGGCATTGCGGCGATGGGCGTCAAGGGTGCCCTATCGGAACTCAAGGAAGCACGAGAGCAGGCCAAAGCAGTTAAGGAATGGAAAGAGGAGAAGCAGAGGCGTCACGAAAAACGACTGGAGCGACTCAGGCGGTCAAATTCCAGCCAAGGCGGCAGATCCCGGGCTGACAATTGGAACACTTCAGCTCCTCCCCGAGAGAGTCGATATGACGATGAGGGCCCGCGGTACACCGATGGAAACCCCTATTCTGCCGCTTTGCCCGCGCCGCCAATGGGCTATGACAGGAGGTGATAGATTGGGTGAGAAATCATCCTTATATCACTTCCATAGGCGCTATACCTAAACTTCGCCTTGTTCCGTTCCTTAGATTGCAGCATACACGCCTGCTTCATGCCCCATTACGACATTTGACGATTTCCACGACTTATCTGACCTTGGGTTTAAAAAGAGAAAATCCGCATGTTCAAAAGAATGGCGCCTTAAGAGAGAAGTTGGAAAGAATCATATGCCTTGCGTTTAAAGCTGATCCCCGGTCGTTTTTTATGAGATAGAAAACAGAATCTCGCCACGTTCGCATTTGCAATCTTCTTTTTTATATCTTCTCTGAATCTTCCTACGATACGCATACACACAATTTTATTTTTATATAGCTTTGAGCATTCTCACTGATTTTGTCTTGCTTGTGAACAGATGGGCGTCATCATCGCCACCACCACCATCACCGCGAGGATTAATGAATTACCTCCCACGATGTTGAAGTGCAAGGGGAGCTTGTTTGCCACGTTGAACGCCTTCAACCCGTAACGTAAGGAGCGGGTTGAGGCGTCCAAGTCGAACATCGGCACCTTAGGCCTACAGCAGCGCGAAGAAGCGGGACCTATGGGGATAGGTGCATATTACCGAATACCAATGACCTGGTCTCGCGACCCGAAACCGAAAAAAAAAAAAAAAAAAAAAAGCCCGATCTGGGGAAATTTGTGGAGTCCCGTGCGCTACTTTCGAACTCCCTTGGGGATTGGTTGGGCGTTTCTATCCATTCCATCTTACGATTCCGATATGGTGGACAAGAAACGGCCGTAACGGGATTTAGAGACGGGGGGACGACAGAATGGGGACGGACAGGGTAGCATCCCAAATGCATCGCACTATGCACCGGCTGCCACTAAAGGGGCGAAGAAGAGGCTGAGATCTCTTAAAATTTTGGGGGCTACGTTTCGAACGGGACCTAATCACATCAAGTACATGGGTTTTACCGAGGCGGTGTGCGCAACACATTGTACGTGGGATGTGTGGGATGTGTGGGATGTGTGGGATGTGTAGGATGGGGTCCGAGTAAGGGGATACATTGGAACATTGGAGGGGGGGATATGCAGGTTCGTTCTAGCTTTTGGGTATTAGTTATAGGGAGAGGAGGGGTTTTTCTGTTTTCCCGTCTACGATGAATGACGATGACGACGACGTTTTTAGACGATTTCTGATTGGATGAACTCAACGAGATCTCTTTTCTTTTGTCGTTCACGGGGGATTTTATCATGTTTTTCTCTCTTTACTACCAACTTAAGGTGCACTAATAACTACCTAGCTATATGCATACATCTAGTCTCTGATATTATGAACTAAGGACCATGAAGTGGTCGATCGGTGTAACTGACCTGTCACAAGACTGTTTCTTGCCGATATCCGTGTCCTTGCCCTCGGTGTTCCGTCCACATGTTAGGTAGCGAAGTGCTGGTTTCGTGGGAACTGGTTACTTTAAATAGTGTGCTTTTTCGACCAGGGAATAACATTTGTAGATGCTACACCGGGATCATGTACGAATCGGGGGGGGATTATGTGAGGTTTTACATACACATACAGCTTGGCATGCGAGCCTGCAAAGCCAATGCCGAACTTGAATAAAAGAACGCTAGGTACTCTGCTTTCCCAGAAGTACATGATGTCATCGTGCTGACCGCCTTGTTGCGCAGGGTGATAGCAGGACAAGTTGGGGAAATCCCACGATACCGTACCGTGTATCTCTGTCCTCTGGATAGATCCTGTAGAAGACAGCGCTTGGTACCATCAAAAGACGACTGGGGGCCGTTTTGAAGTTTGGATGTATACATGCGATCCCACCATAAACGTTGAGGAATTCCTACCTAAGCTAGGATGTAGTTCCTTCAGGCTCAGACGATAGGCTTGGCGAGCTATTATCGCCCGAGCCGCATAGCTCATTCTTTCACCTCCACGGCTTGGCACCCTTTGAACTTCGAAGAACGGAACTGCAAGTTACGAGCGCTTTGACACTTCTAACTAGGTACCTAGTATACTCTACTCACAGGACACTGGTAGAGGTCTTGTGTTGAACCACGTGTAATTAATGGCATTAGGTAGAACAGCTCGTGGCTATGTACAGCATCGAGTTGTGACTCGCCTATGGTATCTCTTAACAAACTAGTACAATCAACTCGATCCGCCGACCGCACCACCGCCTTGCTTCCAGGCCTGCGCCATGGCCAGCATCTTCGAGAGGTCCTGCTTCTGCTCGTCGTCTGCGGGGAACACGTAGTCGATGTATTCCTCGAACGTGTCGTCCTCGAGCCTGCGCCTGCGCTTCGTCCGGCGCGGCATCTGCTTCTGCACCTTCTCGATGTCCTCCGCCGCCCCGTGCGTGCGCTCGAACGACAGCCAGGCATTCAGCAGCGACACCCTCTCGTCCTTGAGGTCCTTCTCCTTCATGCGCTTGTGCGCGCGCTCGAATACGTCGCGCGCCCGTGTCTTGGCCTCCTCGCTGACGGGCCGCTCCTCTTCTTCACCTGCTTCTTCCTCGTCCTCCTCGGGGATGTTGATCTCGAAGTGCGCATAGCTAATCCAAACCTTGACGTGATCTGTCTTCTCCAGCAGCCTCTCGTACAATTCGCGCGTCTTGTCGTACTCGCCCTCCTCTTCCTCGAAGTCGATATACGCCTTCCACAGAAGTTCCGGCATATCTAGGACGGGCTGGTTGATAGCAAGCTCGAAGATAGCTCTCGTCCGGTCGAGATCGTCCAATCCTCTCTCGAGCTCGGCAAACTTGATCCACGTCTGACAATTGGCCGGGTTCCATTCGATGTGTTTTTCGTAGAGGGTTCGACATCGGACGAATTCAAACAGCTTCAGTTCCAGCTCGATATAGCCCTTGAACAGCTTGTCTTTCGGACACATGCCAATTGCCATCCCGAGGGCTTTGCGTGCAGCTGTCAGCTCGCCTTGCCGAATCTCAAAATGCGCCCGCAGCAGCCAGATCTTGGCAAATGTAAATTTCTTATGGGGAACCAGATCAAGACATAGTTTGTAAATCTGGCGTGCTCGACCGGCGTCTTTGGCCTCCATTTCCTCCCAGAGGGCGTAAAATATCCATAAGTAGATGTAACGGCGCCAGTGCCTCTTCTCCTGCGTCGGCGGAATTTGCGCTACCGCTCGCTCATAAACATCCCTCACGCGATCCACATCACCTGAAGTCTCCTCTAGCCGGGCATAATCAAACCATATATCGTAGTTTTTCGGGTTCTCCTTGATCTGATCCTCGTAATGCCGCCTTCTCTTGGACAATACCACATCCTCAACCCCGTCTCTATCACCGTATTGCTTTTCGAAGGTCGTGTAAGCCTTGTGCAGGCTCATGGATTTTGAGCGAGGAAGGCGATCCAATGCGTATTTGTAAATAGCCCTAGCTCGCTCGTACTCTTTGAGTTTTGCCTCAAACCTCGTGTAGGCGATAAAGAGCCTCTCGTCGACAAATTCATCTCCCAAGGCTTCGACCGCAGCGCCGAAGACATCTCTAACAAGATCGCTTGTCCCATATTCCTCCTCGAATTTAGCCCATTTGATCCAGTTACGCGGTTCCGGGTGGACTATAGTGAAACGCTCGAAAATCTCCCTGGCTCGTTGGAACTCGCCATATCGCTTTTCCAGCTTGATATACGCGCTCCACGCGGCCTCATCCGGCTCCCAAGACATCCATCTTTCGAAGACTTGTCTCGTACCGGGAATATTTCCGAGCATCTCCTCCATGTAGACATACTTGTACCACAGTTTGTCGACTCGCGGTAGGATAGTGACGGCGCGGTCGAGGAGGTTCCGCGCGTGGTTAATATTTCTATTCTTCATCTCGGCCTCGATGTATCGAATCCATAGCACTACGGAGGTCGAGTCGACGTCGAGAGCTCGTTCGAAGATGGACCGAGCGCGTTTGAACTCCTTCTGCTCAAGTTCCCAGGCGGCATAGCGCATCCAGTTGTTCATATTAATCCTGTTGCGCTGGATGAAGCTCTCGAACTCCCTTCGCTTCCGGCCCTGGAATTCATGGAGCTCTTCTAGGTCCCCAAAGCGCTGGGTGGGTGCTTGCAGGGAGGTCTCCTGGCGATCGACTGCTTCCCGCAGCAGCTGCTCGGCAGAGATCTGGATTGGCGCTGCGGCCTTGTTCTTGACCCTCGGGGGTCCTCGTGAAGACTCCATGTTGAATAGATTGTGATGTGTGGAAATGGGAGAAGAATGAGAGGTTAAGGATTTGGTGTAGCGTAGCTATAGAATTGATGGCGACGGTGGTAAAATCGACGAGGCTGAAAAGTAGCACCCGTATCTCACCAAAATAAAATTGAATCTTAGGTTAGTTTGGTCTTGCTCATGTTCCTGACTTTAGACTGGCCAGGCCCACTAAAAGTTATCGGAAAGCTGCATTGCCCGGTTCCGATCCTAGTATCTGCAGCATCTGATTGGAGAAGCAGCATTCTTTCTCCATATTAATTTGCCATCACGACCAAAGGCTGCAGCTCTTTGATTTCGGTCGCAACAAGCCCAGTCAACCTCTCTACCCAGCTTTCACATAAAAAGCACAACCCAGCATCCGTGTTCCTGCCAGACCCCATCTCAATCAATATTCCACTTTCGTATCTTACTGCGCCCGACCGTCGAACTACGGATTACTGGCCGGCACAATGTCGACTCTAGCAGAGGAGCTGCTGCAGGACTTTGAGGATTCTGGATCCGAAAATGGCGAGGAGCAAACCGATGCCGGTCTCGATCTTGACGGCCCAGCCGCTGGGCCTCCACCGATCCACGAGAATGGCGATATGATGCTTGATGGCGATGAAGAGGAAGAGCCCGACGAAGATGAAGAAATGGGTGGGATGAACGGAATCCTCGAACCCGCCCAAGACGAAGAGGCGGCTAAGGCCAAGGTCGAGAAGATGCAGCTAGGCGGAGTCAAAGACATTCGCAAGGTTACCACTGTCATGGACAGATTAGATCCTCTCCTCAAGGTTAGTCTATCCTCTGTCCCCTCGCTAAACTTGAACGGCGATAGAATGTTTACATCTTCTTGCTTGAGCAATAGACCTGACCGAATCGTTACGTTTCTACAGGATATCGCATACTATCAATCAAAACCCTTGGCGCCTCACACGACGAATATAGGTAACATCGAGGACAACCCCGAGTACAAGATCCTCACTGAATCCAATACTCTCTCCACTCAGATCGACGGCGAGATCATGAAGGTCCATAAGTTCATCAGAGATCATTACTCTGCTCGGTTCCCCGAACTTGAAACGCTCGTCCAGAACCCTATTGAGTACGCCAAGGTCGTGGCCATCCTCGGAAATGGTCCTATGGACTCGGACAGCATCAGAGCTCTCCAAGGCTCGGCCGAGAATCCCCTGGGCGAATCGCTAAAGTCGGTTCTCGACGGGCCTTCGCTCATGATTGTGACCGTCGAAGCTACTACGACTAAGGGACGCGAAATAAGTCAAGAGGAGCTCGAACGCATTCTTAGAGCATGCCATATGATGATTAAGATGGACAAAGCCAAGAAGACACTTACAGATTACGTACAGTCGCGGATGAATATCTTCGCTCCGAACCTGACGGCCTTAGTTGGATCGCTAACTGCAGCGCAACTGATCAACACAGCTGGAGGCTTAACCAATCTCTCCCGAACGCCCGCCTGTAATCTAGCTGCGTGGGGATCCAAGCGAACAGGGAACACGGCATTTGCAACGAATGTGGGAATCAAACAACAAGGCTATCTGTTCCACTCGCCCATCATCCGTGGTATTCCGAACGACATAAAGAAAAAGGCCATGAAGGCAGTAGCAGCGAAGCTAGTCCTGGCTGCGCGCGCCGACACGGGTCACACAAATCCCGACGGTTCTTATGGTGAAGAACTGAGGGGACAATGTCTAGAACGACTGGACAAGTTGACTGAACCCCCTCCTAATAAGGGGCAGCGAGCCCTGCCAGCTCCGGATGACAAGCCTTCGCGAAAGCGAGGTGGTCGCCGAGCACGCAAGGCAAAGGAGGCGACGGCGATGACCGATCTACGCAAAGCCCAAAACCGCATGGTGTTTGGCAAGGAGGAGAGAGAGACGGACTACGGTATAGGCGACTCTACTGTGGGCATGGGAATGATTGGTCAAGGCAACGACGGACGAATCAGAAACATGCAGATTGACAATCGGACACGAGCGAAGCTCAGCCAGAAAAACAAAGGATGGGGAGGCGCCACACCGGTCGGCGGCTCCGCATCATCACTGCGCGGGTTCGGCCAATCGGGCAACAACATCGACCTTCGCGGTAAGGGTCTACGGGCGTCAGGGGTAGGGTCCACAATCGGAGGGGGTGCGGGGACGGCCTCCTCTCTAGCCTTTACACCGGTCCAGGGGCTCGAACTCGTGGATCCCAAAGTCCAAGCTGAGCTTAGTCGCAAGAGGAAAGCGGAGGAGGACCGCTGGTTTAAGGGCGGCACCTTCACCCAAGTTGGAGGAAGCGGGGCCGCCAGCAACCCCAATGGTGGCTTTAAGGTCCCCGAGCAGCCTCCTCACAAGAAGGTTGATACGGGGACTGGCAAGATGGGGCCGCCGTCACTTCCTACTAAGAAGTAATAGACGTCAGCTGAGATGCTGCGTTATTCTGTATTGGGGGGGTTCCACGGTGTAGGGTCTCTATTAGTCCCAGATGGCAAAGTTAAGGCATTGGCGTCTTAAATGGGGCTGTGAGGTGGGTCACTCGCTGGCGATTCTGTTTTTTTTTTTTTCTTTTTTTTTTTTTTCAACTTACAGCATAAGGGTCCGGTCGCATATAGTTACGGCGTTCTTGGAAGAGGGGGAAGTGTCGAATTTTTAGTACCTACGGAAGAAGGCCAAAGGGGTTAGTCTTAGCTCTACGCAGCGGCGTCTTATGAAAGCTTGCCATCTATAAACCTAATTGTTAAAGGGCTACGCCATCTGATTCCCCCTCATTTCCCCCCTCACCTACAGAATAACTCTATCTGTACATGTTAGAGCTGGTCCTGTTCGTTCTCGTTCGTGCCTTAACTTGAGCTAAAGCATACAAGTATGCGTTGCTGCTATAAACTCCAGCTATAGCTGCGGCGTCACGAGATATTCTGTGGGACGTGAATATGTGTAAGTAAAGAGAGGGGAAAATGGGACTTTTGGTAAGACTTAAGAGGCGGCTAATTTTTTTCTTTCTTGACGCAGATTACACGTAACCGCCACGACAGGAACGTAAGGGGTTTTTCGTGTGACTAAAATGCCTAGCCTGATATAGATCTCGATCGCCCGGGACAAAATGTCCCTTTTGTGTTCGCTAGACACCAAGAAATAAGACAAGGCGGCCGCCGCGCGCGGGCGGGTTCCATAGTACGCAGTTCCGGATGCTGATGCTGGCTTGGTGGCTACAGGCGTTGCATACCCTCGCTCTCTCTCTCTCCACCCCCTTACGCGGTACTACACATATATTTGCTGCTAGCGCTCCTGTCTAACGACTTTTCGGCCTATGCTGTATCGCACGTGAGAAAGGTGGGAGGCGGGAGTGGTGGGTATCAGAACTAGGGGTGGTAGCGATAGTGGTAGTGGTGGAGGGATAAAAAAGAAAAGGGGAGGGATGGTCATATGGGGAAGACGAGAGGATAGGGGAAAGTAGGAATAGACAACATGGGATTCTGGTGAAACCCGCACGCTCCGAGGATGGGATTCTTGTTTTTGGCTATCTCGGTTAGCGTTCGAGAACTCCGCATTTCGCGCATCCGACGTTGTATTAAACAATACTTTCTGGCGACAGGGTAACATTCCCATGGCCCTGGGGTTCGAGATTCTTGAAGCTATTCCGAATAGTCCCATTCACCCCCCCCCCCCCTGGGTATTTTCGTCGACATGGCAGCTGCAGGGACTTCGAGGAAAGCATATGTACCTACAGTATGACCGTCCGAACTCTTCTCTCCACGCACGGCCGAAGCAGCTCGGATGCTGATCTCTCATCCCTTTTCTTATCCCTTCTCCAAGATCGGTTCGCATTAAACAGGATTTTGTCATTATCGATCCCGGTAACAGGACGTCACATACCCAGAAATGAGGTCTGCTGCATACATAACGTACAGCGCGGGGTAAATTGGACAAAAAGATTTGGGCGCAGATGTCTGTATCGCCACCGCTCTCCAAGAGGGCAATCAAGGGTACAAGGTGTACATCATGTACGTGCAAAAGTACTTCGTGTACCGACAGAGCTTACATGATACAACCTTTTGGGCGAGTCAGGTTCATGCAGCTACTAATATCCATACCATTCAATCCTTTTCTTCTCTTCGCTACGAAGCAGACTTCGCTTGCAAAGAACTGGAGCAGCGGGATCCGAGTCCCGGTCGATTAGTGGACACTATTGAGGCCTTGTGATTACCTACGCAGACATGACACTATTGGCACTCAATAAAGTAATAACCGGGAGGGGGGCGAATCGGAAGTTCAACGAGAACTTTTCAATGTGTTGCGTATGTGTGTACAGGAGTGACTTTTCTTCCTGTGGGTCGGAACACACGAGAGACTAGCAGACTATGTCCTTTTGCATGTGCCGAACGGCCGGTTGTTGTCGTTGACGCTAGGACGGCCTGTCGTGGTTCGCGGAGCTCCGGACCTGGAACGCCTTCGCGGTATGCGCCGGAACTACCCCTTCTGGGGGGCGGCTGGGTCGTTAATTACCATATACAAGAATTGCCCCGTCTCACCACTCGACGAAATAAGCGTACTCTGTCTCTCTAACCCCCATGCTGGCTACATGGGGGAGGCAGATTGGGGAGATTATCTTATCATATCATGCTCACTCTATCGCCGGCTTACTCGCTCGTTGGCAGACCGACATACCGACATAGCTACCTTACAAGGGGAGGTTAGCTCATGGTTCGGTTCCTATTGGCCTCCCTGCTCGCGGTCGTCGTTGAACCATACTACCTTGTCGACACCCTTATTTTTGCTTATGTCTTTGGTACAGTACATATTCACTCAATTATTTTCTTCTCTGGCATACGCTATGCTATATATAATGTACATCCGGAGCTTAGCCTTTGCTACGCACGCACAGAGACCTATCGTCCCCGGATTGTTTTCGGCGAGTCCATCCGCTCCGTGGCAGAATCGCACTAGTCGCTTCGGCCCCAATGCGGCATAAGTGACAACCCTGTTGGCATTTTATTTCTCAGTTTCTAATAAAGTCAGGTAGCATCAGTATAGAAGTTGATAGTTGCTAGCTCCGGTAAGACAGTTAGGTGCGTAAACCGAGCTCCATAATGTACGGATATTGCGATCTTTTATATATCGTACCTATTATTAAAATTTGCATGTTGCATGCAGGACTATGTGACTATGTACACTGTCATCGGTACCCAAGAAGAGCATTTCTTACCAAGCCAGCAACTCCGAACCGCCGTGGTGGTGCCTGTGGGCCTGTGCTTGCGTGCACGGTAAGCAACGACGGTAGGATAATAATGAAAATGATGGAAATGGTCAAGTAATATATCGAAAAGGGACCATCGTAACGTGATAATGTGGAGCGCGAGAGAGCCGTAAGGCGTAAGGCGTAAGGCATGATGGATGGAATCTTTCCATGTATTCGCTGCCACGACACTTTATTCCGTTTTATCGACTGATGCTCGAACGTTGGAGCGTTTCTATCGTGTGGGCCAGACCATCCCCGCGGAGCAAGGGGGGGGTTGCCCTTTAAACTCCTAGCGAGCGCTGCTGGGTTCCGGGTTCTATCTATCCCGTAGCCCAATGGTCTGACCGGATCGTTATACGCGTTCGCCCAAACGGGTGACCAGTACGCAGGGTCTGGGCCCTACATAGTACGTAACACCAAGAAGGGTGGGCAACAAAAAGAAAAGACAGGAGAATGGCGATATTGGCGATATCGAAAAGTTGGCCATCCCGAGCCTTGTTCCAAACGCCGGTTGGATGGATGTCGTCCATTTCGGACGTGGAAGGAAGGCGGGTATAGGCATGTCGGAGCGAACACGACGCCTCTCGGATGCTCGGCCGACTTTGCTTGGGTGTTTGTGGCTTAGCAGGTCCGAAACACGATCGCGTGAACTTCCATCCAAAAGGGAAGAAAAGTTTCAGTTGCGTCATCGTGATAGAACCAATGTATCCATTTTACATGCTGTGACTTTGCCCCGTTTGTGCGTGGACTTAGTATAGTAAAGACCTTGTTTTTTTGTTCTTTTTTTTTTTTTGAAGCTATCAAGGGCAAGGTTGGCTATGGTTATTTTCAGCCCCAAGCTGTCTATTGCGACGTTGAATGCATGCATTGACTATTTACTCCGGGACACTAGGCACGGCACTGCACCATCCACGCATTACATACGTACCTACTCAGCAAGGGAAAGGCCCTAGAAGAGTTCGACTATTGGATGGCTTGAAACGAATCCAGTACGAGAAAGAGAGTGGATAATTTACCCATTTACATATGCTAGGTTAATAACTTTGTACGTTTTCCTGGGGATTATCTCTGACATGCCGTTTCGAGAAGAGGTCAGTCAGTCGTGTCTCGGCCGCATCGATAACACAGACATCTGTTCTAGAGCAAATGTAAAACTCGTCTCACGAGTGATTGCCATCCGTTTTCGGGTGCACGAGGCATGTGTGGTCGAGTACAAAGTACATGGGCTTTGCCGGGGGTTGGCGCGCATGGGAGGGGAAAAAGAATAAAATATCTTCCAGAATTCCAGGGACCATCCATCGTGAAGGGTAAGCAATGTATCCTAGATGTTGCCTCTGAGGGGACTGTTTTGTGCAGAAGAGGACATTATCCACTGCCCTGGGGGGCACGTTTAACGGTTAACGGGTCCTAGCCAAGCGGAGGTGGTCCAGGTCCAGGTCCAAAGACAGTCAATGAGAGAGCAAGACGCGACTTGGGGGTCTGGTACAGAGACTTTTAGTACAACTGACATGGGTTATTTAGAGTATGTACAGTGCATGCAGCCCGACTGGGAAGGAGAACGGAGCTAATGGCGATCGGGCTGGGGGAGGATACAGAGCTTCGCAGGTACTGGCCGGGAATTGCTTGATAGGCTCAGGGCATTATCGACAGCGGCTCGTCTTTTATCCCTACTATGTAGACCACAAAGCTAAGCTATCGAGAGAACGGAAGGAGACGTACGACGAAACGAGATCCTCTCACCTTTCTTACGCGTACAAGGCCATTGAGGTAAGATGGCTAACCCTCGTGGCTGCACAAGGGGTCTTTACACGGTCAGAACTTTACTATGTAAAAGAGAAGAGAGAGCTGGGAATATGATCGATACCTAAAGTTGTAAGTGCAGGCAGGGCTAGCAAGATTCTACATGTACAGTACTAGGCGATACATCTGGACGGCAGACTTGCCCCATAATAACTTTCATCTGTCTGCCGACCATGGACAAGGGGGCCAAAAGGTACGGTACATGGCTCCGCGTACTAGTATAGTATGTACCCTCCTCCAACACCCACCGGCAAACAGGCCTGGTCACTGTGGATGAACATGACGGCAAACGCATTTTTCTCTCCTCTGGAGGCGTGCGCGTTGCGTGTGGATGGAGGGGGTACGGAGTAGGCAGGTAGAGATGTAGAGCATGGATCGTATGGAGGCACGGGGGTCCTATCGACAAGAAGCTAGCTAAGAGAGTGAAAAAAGACAGGAAAGCAGCCATTCAAGATAGCCCCTTGTCAAAATAAAAAAGCCCCTCCACGCAGCTCCGTCTATCCAATGCTGGCCCTGGCCCCCAACAGGCAGACAGGGAGGTTAGTGATTAGTTAGGAAATCCTCCGACGGCTTTTGCTAGGTACGTAGAGTAGGGGCCCGCTGTTTTCTAGAAAGACCGTTGGACATATCCGCCGACGAAGAGCCAGAAGGGAAAGGCGCGAAATGGGCATGGGGTGCGAGCAGGGGGCGGGAGGTGGTTACGGTACAGTAAAATATCGGTTCACGAGATTGCGTCTCTGGCGAGGACCAGGGGGGGCGTGGCGGGGATCCAGTAAGCTCGCTTCGCAAAAGGCGCACATAAGTGTATGGAACCCTTGCAGCAACAGGCCGTTTTGTATGTACTCGTATCCCGTCTATCACCTTTTCCTAAAGAGAGGCGGCTGCTAACGAGTTCGCTGCCTTGTTAATAGCAGACTCCCTGATATACCTAGGGAAATGATATGATAACTCCCCGGCCCACGAACCGAAACTGGAGGTGGAAAGGCAATAGAGTGAGAGACGATGCTAACATCAAGGAATTTCGCTTGCATGCCTGTTTATCTTGTTACTTGGCGGCTTTGCTGCGAGATAGACCCGAGATGAAGCATATCCAGCTGTCGAATTGTCGTGGAGGAAGAGGTAGAGGTGTGGGCCAAATGCAGATGAGAGAATGCAATAGCAGTTATGACGATATTCTCATGGAGGAAAAAAAAAGTGATGAGTGAGTTGGAGTTATGGTTCAGTTTTGACGCACCGAGGCAACAATGCGATGAGCTGAATGAAGAACTACCATATACGATATCTCTCACGAATGCCTTTGACACATGCTTTGACATCTCGATATTGGCAAAGGCGAGTGGCGTAGGTCTAGGTTTCTGAAAAATGCGGAGGATAACAGCAACTCAGATCACGACGTATTCAGCACATTCCCGATTTGGATCAGCGTGCCTAGCAATGAGATCCACTGCTGGACCAGCCCGGCACGCCACTTCGGAGAGCCATGTAAGCTTTTGGATGGTACCACAGCATTCGATATGTACTAGTAGGACTGGATAGAGCTAGCATGGGCATATCAATGGGGAAGAATTCGCCCCCAAGGTGTACATCCCCTAGATAGGTAGGGGAGGACGACATGGATAGCATTGTATTCTTTATTATTTCTTATTTTCCATTGGAGCATCCCACGATTGGTCCTCGGCGTAACAGCCGCATCCTTTTGCGAAAAGGCCATGGAGCTCCTGTCTCGAGCAGCCCCTGATTGGAGGAATTTTGGTTGATCAGAAGGAAGCGATATGCTGTGAGAGAACGGCCACTCATGCCGGCACTAATAAAGAGCTGCAGAATCATGACCAAAATGCGCCCGCCGGCTTACTCAAGCCATGTCTGGTATGTACGTTATGTGCTACAATGCCTACAATACAACGCCTGCGCCCTATCGAATTCTCTCTCGAGGGGCCTTCGCTTGCGGGTTGTGGTTCGCGATCGCCTCTCATTCGACGGCCGGGGTCTAGTAATTGGGTGTGTATGTGTCAATGTGAGATATGTGAGTGGTGCTATGTTTCTAAAATAGAAAAGCCCACTGTGATTTCTCTCTTTTATTTTTTTCCTTCTCACACGCGAAGCGATGCAGGTGATATCGATTCCCAATGTGACGAGCTAGTAGCCGCCCTCCTTTAAGCTTCTTATTACCTGCTGCACAGTGGCACAATGGCGAATTCAGAACCAGAACCGGCAAGAGATTGCACGATGAGATATTAACTGACCCTCCTTTAGCGCCTGGTTTGTTCGTTTTCCTATTATGTCAATGATGATATCCATAGCTATAAGTCGGTAAATACGTCTGTGTTATATATCAACATGGCCATGGTTATGGTCATGGTCATAACCTACTTGGACGCCTAACCTAAGGTAGATAGGTAGATGACGGAGCTGTCAAAAGGGAAATAACCAGATTCCGAAAATTGAAGTCGGTAGATGAACGCTAGATACCTGGCGTTAAGGACGATT
This sequence comes from Hypoxylon sp. FL1150, assembly GCA_022495205.1. Taxonomy (NCBI): domain Eukaryota; kingdom Fungi; phylum Ascomycota; class Sordariomycetes; order Xylariales; family Hypoxylaceae; genus Hypoxylon; species Hypoxylon sp. FL1150. Next base: position 209,837 of record MU376175.1, read on the forward strand.
TAGGTAATTAAGTCATTGTGAGCTAGCCTTGTCGGTCCATCCTCCACAAAAGACGACTAGATCTAGGGCTGGCCCTGGGAAGAGCGCCGAGCGCTGACAGGGACCAGGTTAGTAACAATAAGTCAGGGGAAATGTTACCGGACATTTTTCCCATCACTCTTTTCAGTAGTGTCATAGATACAGTCGTATTTCGCCGCAACGTAGGGGCGTAGCGGGCGTAAGGGGGAGCACGGCTCAAGATGCGTAAAATGTGGTTTATGTGCCACAACCACAACTACCAGACCACATGGTTTGGTTGCTTCGAGTCTCCCCAAACCTGCCTAGGTACGATTCACGGCAGTCGACATTTGATTATTTCCCCCCCTGATCCCGATTTATCTGACCCTGACTTCTGACTCCTGATTCCTGATTCCTGAACACCGCACCATAGCCTCGAAAAGTTTCAAGGGCAGCTTCACTAAGGGCTCACTAACCTTAGTTCGAGTCACAATAACTTGGACTGGCAGACGGGACACGCATCCCAACACGAATGGGCTCCACCAGCCGGTTGAACTGGTGCGGGTGTGGAGCCTGATGTCAGGACGGAATATCGCCGACTAAAACAGGACAAAGTCTGTCCCATTCCGGACTGGCAGGGAACCAAAAGTTTGGTTCGAGAAGCCTGCTCAGTTCTTTTGGACTTGTCCATGTCATTAGCAGCCTTGGACTACTCTGACGAAAAACGAAGCGGTCAAGATCTTTCGAATGTCGAAGGTAGCCAAAAAAAAAAAAAAAAAAAAAAAAAAAAAAAAAAAAAAAAGGAGCTCTCATTAGAGAACAAGCTTGTTGGCTTGTTCCTGACAGTAGCGCATCTCTAGATCTCCGGCCGGTCCTTGGTTAGTGCGGCTATGCACTGACGTTAAACGTTTAAATGATTGATTAGGACAGCTCTGATATATCATGGGCTCGTATTGTTATGACAGATGATATTGGTAGGGGGTTGCTCGCGAAAGCGCGAGGGGTTGCCTCCACCCGAGATTACTATGTATCCCCAAGCTTCAGACCCATTGATCTTAAAAGGGGCCAGGTTATAATGCCTACCTATATGTGCTGAATACTATACTGAACCAAATTCGCGAACCCTTGTCGGGTGGGAAAGAGGTCTTGGTTGAGCTAATCTTTGTACAAACTACAAGCGCGTGTAAAATGATATAATAAGGTCATTTAATCCACTAGTATCCGTAAAGCGTACGAGCTAGTTCGGTGTCACTCGGTGTGTTGCGCGTGCTAACGAAACGAACCCAGAGCCAAAATGGGCGCTGATGCCGGTGCTAACGTGCTAGAGCCGTACCCGTGCCTACGCCCGCTCCCGTCTGCGACTGCGAGCTTGTTCCCCAAGATTGCCGTCGCTCTACGGGATGGTAACCTCATAACCAAGATCAAAAAACTGGTGGGGGTTCACCGTACATATGCCCTGCCCCGTGCCGCGTTTCGACAGTCCAATTGTACGGGGGCGTATGTAACCTATGTCCCCAAAGGGAAAACACTCGCTGTCTTGGTACAACGCAGCAGGGGATAGACCATTCGAGAAGTAACCCTCGGCCGCACAGGTTATCGCAAAGCGTCAGGTCGTCAGCAGTTGAGCAATTTCAGGATCGACTGATGACGAGAAGTGGGGAGATGTTACTTGTTACTGCGGATCAGATCGCGGCAGATAAAAAATGAGAAGCCTCAAGAGAGACCGACTTGAGATACAAGGATTACGGGGTTACAGTACAGCGTACATCCAGTCCGGGGGTGATTATGTATCCATGAAACGCGTAGGTCCAGTTCCAGTGACAGTCCGGTGATGATACTCGGCGCAATACATAGCTGATGATGAAATTCGTTTCGAGATATTTGGGTCTCCAGAATTCGTGGTGATATTACTCCAACTCTCCACTGACAGGTACAGCTCACTAGCTCTAGCTTAGCAACTTAGCTCGAGATAGCCTGAGTCCGGCCGCTGTCCCGATAGTCCGTCGAATAACCTAAACCAGCGGGACCAGGCGACGAAACTTGAACAATGTATTGTACATAGGAAGACAAAGAGACCCGCATGGCGTCTGCTGTCAGTTTGAAGAGCTAGCCTTCTTCGAGGCATTACGGCCGGGCAGCAGACTCCGTTTCGAACGAAGATCACTAGCCACCGCTGAACCTAGTCGGTTGCAACACGATCTAGCAGCGCTTAACGCACGCGCAGGTGTATCTCGGATAGTTACTACTACACATGTACACAAGACACAAAGACGCATAGCCTTGCTAGCCTGGCAGCTTCCCAGTCCTTTTGTGAAGGATCTGATACCTATCCTTCGCTTATCCTTTGCTAGCGGACCCTGGCGAGGTCAGCAACCAAAAAAAAAAAAAAAAAAAAGTTTAGGCCTCTTCCAATATGTGCTTAGATTTTGAATAACAACAATGTCGAGAAATATGAAAGGAAAAATGATTACAAACTATAGAAGTGATCTGCATGCAAAGAATAACTAGGTACTTAAGTAGCAAAAAGACATTTTTTTGAACATCGTTTCTGTAATGAAAGACTCAATCGAAATCTAAGAGTATTTTGAGGAGTTCTTATTTTTTGGTCACCGACCTCGGGCCCTGGCCCTCTGGACCTTTTGGCCAGGGCCCCGATCGAGTATCTAAGACGACAGCATCGTCGAATCATGGGGACAAGCGGACGCGCCATTTTCTGTACGGCACCGGTCGTCGAGGATCTCCCTTCCGTTTGTGATCAGTGATCAGGCTTTGTGCCACATCTCGCCGGCATGACGCAACAGGTATATATGGGGCACGGATATAGGATATATGTCAGGTAGGACAACGCTGTTCGAGAGGGACTACGCTTCTTTGAGCTCTAACGACGTTGGGGTGCATAATTATCAAATACCAAGACTTGCTCTACCGACCGAGATGCTGCATGTTGATAGGAGCAACCCTGACGGTGTCTTGTCTGGGTATGCTGTGAGGGGGATATGAATCCTTTCCTCGCTGGTGGAATATTCGGCCGTCTGGATCGCTAGGATCGCTAGAATATACTTATCAGAATCCAAGAGATCAAATATGCTTGCAAATCGTTCAGGTCCGCGAGGCTTGCTTGCACATGCAAGCAGGTACCCGTACCCGCGAACGAATTGATCGTCTGGGGGTGGGCTGGGTGTCCAGTAAGCCGCTGATGTACATCCCGTTTGACGACGGCACAGCTATTTCGTCACTAGACACAAACCACAAACGACGGCTTGATCACAGAGGGTTATTTCCAGCGACGAAGAGCCGGTGATAGTCCCGGGAAGGGACCCTATGCAAGGATGCTGGGAGATACTATGTAGTGGGTGGGTTACAAGCCTCGATTCGTACGTTCGTAAGTGGCTGGACGAGGAACTAGCACGAGACGGCCGGTTCAGAAGCGCGCTAATGTCTCATTCTGCCTCGTGAGCATAGAGAAGGGTACGTGAGCACAGAGAACCTTAGGGTACGTGATCGCGAGCACGGAGTAATGCATGAGGAAAGAGTTGGAATACTGATGAATGAGAAAGGGGAAAAGCTTAGCGCGCTTGGGATCAGGCCATACATCATTGTGATAGCCCATAGGAGGCAGAAGCGATGCGGGGCTGTACGTATGCATGCATGCATGCCTGTCAGTCAACAGGAGAGAGTACATAATCTGTGTGTAGGTGTAGCATGTAATGCAGTGCAGGCAACATATGCGGTACGCTGTATGCTGATATGCTGGTCTGTAGGTTGGAAATACCTACATCCAACGGATTCGATACCTTCGCCTTCGGGGTCTCGCAATCACTCGTATCTTACCCTTCGAGATAAGTATACCGAGCTGATACCAGATTGACGAATCTAGACACAAGCTATTAATCATGATATCTTAGACTCATGCATGACGATGACGGGATTGGGCCGACGATAAGAGAAGAACGAAAGACGGAGTTGAAGACGGGAGCCGATTCCGCATTTTCGCTCATGAACCCCTAATCCCTACTCGGAGACATCATACCATCTACCTACCTAGCTAAGGTACACGCACTGCACTAAGAAGCTGAAGGGCCTTGTATGTCTCGCATGCTGCTAGTACAGCCTTGTTAGTCTCTCGGGGCGAGTTCCCAACTAAGAAGGCATCAGCACTTACAAGACATCTCATTGGCTGATCTCTCCCCCCACCACGTCTATTAGGGGAGGGCAGCTCAATGAAGGTTACTCCCGCGCTCGCATCCCGAACACGAACCCCAACTCTAAAAGGCCACCTATTGCTACCGACTTTGACCTACACCCACAGAGATTTCTTTATATTTCTCAAGTTCCTTCATTCCTACTATGCCTTGCCGAGATACTATATTCGAGACTTCAACGGGCAGGGAGCCACGATCCAATCACGGCCGGCTACGCGTCGTTTACTTTAAATGGATGTGCACTGATCCATCATCGAACGACTGATTACCTGATATTGACAAAGACTGGTCCCAAGTAGGAGGAATATTGGGTTGGATTGCCAGGCTGGATCTTCCCGCCGTCGTATAACTGACGCAGCCCTACAGAAAAGCCACTTGATGAGCAGTTGGTGGTAATTCCTCCCGCGGCCCCCAGGTTTTCCGTCGTTCTGGTACTTTATCTAAATGAGCTTACAGACGAGCTAGCAAACTAGAGTGTGAGTGTTTGTCCAGCACAATTTATGTACCGAGCATTCCAGAAGGGCGAAGCATGGGCTATTCGCGTACGTTCCCGTGTCTATTTCTGGCATACAAGACACGAATTAGAGTAGCAATCGTCGTCGTCTCTTCCTAAGTGTACAAATCAATAGAAAACTTGGTCTTCCCAACTAAGGTTCCAACTTACTTCAGTTCCCCACTTCGAATACTTGCCAAAAAGGGAAATTCGTTTGTACTATGTAGAAGCCCACCGCCCCGTTAGGAGTTTAGATGGTTTGACAACTCCCGACTCTAATCGCATTACCCCGCAAAACCGCTGCCCGGTGGATCCGAAGTAAGTGCATGTGGGGCGTACCTGTACCCTTAAAATTACATTAAGAGATAAGAAAAGAAAGAAAAGAAAAACATATCAAAATATCTTCGATGGCGATGGCGAACCAACAAACCACTCCTATCCAATGATTCAATAACCCCGTCCTCGCTTTTCCCTTCCCACCTGGCTGTGGTTTAACAATAATATCAATAACAAGCGAACGAACCGAAGCCCGCAGCTGCGCCAGGCTGCCGAGATTTGGCGAGGCTATATAGCCACACCCGTTATGCATTTAGCCTGGAGACAACTACCCCTCGAGTTTAACCTGTCCAATCGCCCGCCGCCGGACCCCCTCGACCCCTTTTGATGGGGCATGGGGGTAAGCCCTTGAACCAACTCCAAGAGTTTTCCAAATTGCGGCTGGACTCCTGAACCTGAAAATCTCAACGCGCGCAACGCACGCAAAGACAAGACACCGACTTGATTGCCGCCAGCCTTTCCCACGCGCAGCTCGAATCTCTTTCCCTTACGGGACCCGATGCAACCAACTTCGCTCACCCGCGCTGCAGAAAACAGACAGATGGCCCCCAATCGTTGCCTATTTTAGGAATATGCCATGGGTGTTTCGATGGACAAGTCAGTTTCCCCCGCCCCCCCTCCCTCCCCCTTTACCCTCTTACACCACCCCGTCTCCTCTATACATATCATCAGGTAGGTAATGTAATACTGCGTGCTACGTTGTATATCTTCCCACGTGTAGCTCGGACGCCATCGACGATTCCGCACGCGGCCGCCCATATTCCCCTAGTGCTACTTCTATACTAGTCGAGTTAGCGTAGTCCTGCGGTCAAGGGACCCCCTTCTAAAAAGATGCTGTACGATGCGTTTACCGGCCTAATACTAAAATCGTGGGACCTGTAGCGGTAAGCTTATTAGCAGCCGCCTTCAACCATCACTCTATACTAGCCTGGATACTAGTCTACCTACCTAGCTACCTGCTGCTGCTGCTGCTGCTACTGCTACTATAACCATAATCCAAGCGATCATGCAAACCTAAAGTGTGGTATCCCGGGATAATATTGTCGACCGTAATTCATCAGGGATAAGCCATATCAAAGTGGGCCTCGCAGAACGCATCGGGGGGTTGATATTTTTAAGACCTATGTTGTTTTCCTATTCTCCTCTGCCTAATCAAACTTGGGACCCTATATCATACGTGCTGCTATAATTGCTAGTAATCAACTTTCATGTACGACACGCATGAATGGAGCAACCAGCGGGGGGGCCGCGACAACATTCCACGAGGCGAGCATCTCCGGTGGAAGCACCCTTCTTCTTCTTTTTCTTCCGTCTCCCCTCGCTATCGGATAGGATAAACGAAGCCACCAGCCCCAAGACAGCCTTGCTCCCCATCCTGTCAGTTCTCAGTATACGCGGCCCCACGCTTCCTTCTCTTACTGTACCAGAACCACAAACCATACCTGCATAGCATAGAAAACGAGAAAATAAGAAAAGAAAAAATTTTAATAATTAGAAATAATATTATCCCAGGGGTCGGAAAGACGAATCAAAATTCGCCCGCGCCGTTTGCAATAAACGACCAATGGGAAAGACGGGATTGTATTTTAATTATCGTTGTTCCTACCTTGTACACATACAATCTCCTCTCTGTAAAAGATCCATACTCATACTGTATATCATATGTGTGCCCTGTACGTATACCCTCAGACCTGGCAAGCCAGATATTGTAATGGTATGATAAGCTAGCTGCACGATACCCATACCCATATTCAAATCCCTTGCAAGTACATGTCCTTTCTACATGACTCACGAAAAGGAGATCTCCCCTCCCAGGCTGCCAGGGGTTAAAAGTACCTACGGTAGGAATTAGGGGGGTTTAGGTAGCTTGGTTTTTTCGGTGGCCGGGTTTGATTTGTAAAAGAACAAAAAAAAAAAAAAAAAGATCATAATGCAGAATCAAATATGTGATGCATTCATTACCATGTTACATATATAGGTTTCTGATAAAACAAGCATGTAAATGCGCGCGCTATATGAAGATCATAACTAATAAAGAGCCCCGTCCATACTTGCTTGCTAATAGCTGATAGGTAAAAAGTTCATGAGTAAGTACCTAAGATGGGTGAGAGGCGATGATGATGCGCTTGTCGCGACATCGAAGCTAGGCACCGACGCAGACGATCGCATCGAAAAAAGAAATCTCGTCGCAGAAATATGACGGGCTGCGAGGGAAGACAGACTCGATGGTAAGCGCGAATCTGCGGTGCTGCTGTTACATACGTTATTTTGAGTGCTTACGGTCACAGCGTACCCTATATTCCTACGATGAAATGTGCTGTAAGCATGTAGTATCCGTAGTACCTATCCTACGACACATGGATGTAGATTTATTATTAGCGATCTGCCTTTTTCCCCCTCGCTTCTCCTATACATGACCACCTCCTAGATTACACCAACTTTTCTGCCTGCTGCTTCAAAGCCCGCGGGCAACATAATATAGGCCACATAGCCTACCTATCTGATGTACCTGGTTACTTGGCATGCAGAGACGAGTCGTCGTCAACCTTTTGCAAGGGGGTTGGATTAAACATCAAACACGATGCCACTTCGGCGTAACATTGTGTCCCGGCGAGATCTGCCTATCTCAGCAGCCCGCTGTAACTTCAGCACGAACAAGCGATTCGTTATGTGTTATGTGCGTCCAGAATGTACCAGAGACTTGCCCCGTGACAGCTGCCGGAAGCCGCTAGATATACGACGTGTCGCCCCATTCGCTACCAGGGAACGGCCAGCTTTGGTCAGCTCCTTTCGGGAGTTCAATAAACTGGTGCTATTGTACCCAAACTCGCAATGACAGCGGTCTTCTGCGCGTCGTCGTTACCATCTTAGGAATATCGTGCCTCGCATTCCTACTGTCCAGGGCCGATTCGCACCTATCGGGAGTACCCTGTCTACTCGTCATCACTATCCCACTCGACCTGATCTTCCTCATCGTTGAGCGCCAGCTGCACGAATTGACGAACCCATGCCGCCTGCCGAGCATCCAGTTGGCCGTCTCCTCGGAGCTCGTCGCCATCCCCCATCCCATTCTGGCCGTTACGACCGTTGTTATGCAATTGCTGGTTCTGCCCCTGATGTCGATTGCGGTTATTTTGCCGATTTATCCCAGCACCAGCATCAGCACCAGCACCTCTGCCTCTGCCTCTCCCTCTCCTATTGCCTCGGCCACCTCGTTGACCTGGGTTGACAGCGTGATGAGGATTTGGGAAGTCGGGATTACGTCCTACCACTCGTACTCGAACCGGAGGAGGATCAACCCGCGGAGCATCGCCCTCGATTCGGAGTACAAGCGGTCCTTCGCGGGCCACGGCCACTCTAGCATTAGCCTGGTTCCTTGGCGCTCGAGGCTGGCCCGGCGCTGGCCGCGGCTGTGGACGCGGCGGCGCTACTGGCGCCTCTTCTAAATCAGCCTCGTCAGATTCATCCCCCGGGTCGTCCTCTGCAAATCGCTCCTCGACAAACACTAAGTGTTGTCCATATTGACCAGCGTTCCGTACGGCGGCGTTCCCTTCGTACCCAATTCCAGCCTCGCCATCATCGCCACCTTCCAACTCCCACAGCCTCATGTAGCAACCGTTGACCTTCCCCGAAGGCTGGACATTGAAATGCTGATACTATCATTTTTCAGTTAGTAATTATGGCTGACAAATTGCTCTGGCATGTATTGAAACCATAAGACCAAATTGACGACGCCCAGGGTTCCTCGACACAACCCAGACAGTGGGGCATGTTCCGAGACAGGGACGAAAAGATGACACTCCTGAAGCAAAAAACAAAGGTAACTCACCGGATTTGAAGGGTCGAGCCAGGCTGAGCAGAGGTAGCAGAAGTGTGACTGGCATCTGAAACAACGCATGTGGTTGCAGCCGTGTGTCTTCTGGCATGGAGCAGCACAGGTTGGACACGGCGTCGTGTGCAGTTTCAGATAGTCCAACGATGCCTTCTCCTCTTCCGTGATCTCCTCCTTCCTTTCCTTGGGAGTGCAATACTTGAATTCGCCATGCCACGATTGTCCACATCGAGCACAGAAAGCAAAGTTACAATCTTCGCAGATTGCAAGCAACTCTTTGTTCGCATCGAACTTCTTCTCCTTGTCACCTCCAGCGTCTTCTGGCTCAGACTCTTCATCCGATGCTTCGACGAACTCGAGCCCCTCGGGCTTCTTATGCTTCTTTGATCGAGCCGCGCCTTGACACCACGAACGAGGACAATAAACGGTGTTTTTATCCGACTCGAGTTCGGTCTTATGCTTTAGCGTAACATAACGCATCACCATGTCGCGCTCCAGAGGGATCTGCAAGAGTTCGCTCGGACTGATGAGAGTCTTTGCTTTCTTCTTCTTGATAGAGCCATGGACAGCATCTTCCCGCTCCTTAGCGCAATTTGGCTGCAGACATTGGATGGCAGCTATATTGCCTTCCGTGATGGCATTATTGTAAAAGTCCTTAAGACACTGGACGCAGAAAACATGTCCGCAGTCGAGCATTTGGTGACATACCACGCCCTTTTTGGGATCTAATTCAAGGATAAGCGATTTGTACACATTAAAAAGACTTGCGTATGTCCTAGCACTTACCTAGACAAATACCACAGTCGAAAGTTTCCTTATCAAACGCTCCCTGCTTCGCTTTGATGTCATAGTCGAGAATCGCTATTTTGTGCTCGGTGCCAACCTCTAGACACCCCTTCTCATCAACAAGACCGAAGATATTCTCGGTAGACTGCTGTAGATTGTCGATATACGTGAAGATGACCTGGTCACGGCCGAATTCCTCCCACAGCGTCTCCACATCGCCCTCGAGTCTACGTAGAACCTGCCCTGACAACCACGGTGGTGAGGTCGATATGGTAACCTTTGGAGGCTTCTCTTGGGGGTAGTCTTGAGGAAGCGATATGCGAACCTGCAGTGACGGAAGGTATGACAGAGCAAGTGACTCCACGGCGGCCACAGTCGATATGTGACCGTGAATGGGGTCGACTGGTGGAGCGCCCTCCGTAGCAGCCGGGAAGCGCACCGTCACGGGGTTGGCCAAGCTCACGGGGAGCTCGACCGAGAATGTGTAAGGGTCATGCTCGTCGATCTGAAGTTCGGGATAGATGGCGGCTATCGTAGTCAGCTCGACCTCGCGGATATCCTCCTCCGCCATTTCTGCCTTGATGCTATCGGTTTACATCAAGATGTGCGTGGTCAAGTGGGTTGCTCGTAGACATCTCCAGATTCTCTGAATGATATAGCTACCGTTGTTGACGTGGCCCGGTCATCTACTGCTACCTCATCTTCTTCTTTTGCGTTCTATATGAGTGACGAACAAACTGATTGTGCCGGAAAACAAGGCAGATTATGAGTAGGTGCTTTATCCTCTGAAGTCGGACGAGCTTGCCCACCAGCACAACGTTAAGCTGTTTCTATATTTATCGGGCACGAAGCCACGCCTGGAAGGAAGTTTCGAGAGTTAAGATGGACAGGGCTTGTTGATTTCAGAAGAGGTCACACCGAGGACTAGGAGTATGATACAGTACAGAATATGGCAAATAGTAGATTTGTTGGTAGTCAGTATTTATTACGTCTCTAGGATTAGGATTCGATGTGGCGTATGATAAAATGATAAAATGAGTCGGACGGCGAAAAAGAGCAGTGGGGCAGTAAGCTAAGAGTAACCCCCCAAAACCCCCTGGCGGGGGCTTATCCGTACACCTATACATCTTTCCCCGGAGCTCCAGGCCAAAATCCTTTATTTCTCAGCAATTCTTAATACAGTTTAATCGCCCTTGATGGCAAAATCATGTATCTAGCTTTAGTTATATAATCTCAAATAGGGCTTCTTATTAAAGCTTTTTCTGTATTTTTATGACTTTATTTCGAATTATTATCCAAGGAAATATACCTTTCATAATTTGTATTAACTAGGTAACTAGCATATTTTGCCTTATTATAATTATCTTCTACTCTACATAATTTTATATCCATTCCAGCTACGAAGATGCAACCTAGTCTACTGAATTCGTATTAGAAAGAGCATTCTAATAATATAAGGATATTCAAGAAGGACTTATATATAATTGGATTATATAAGCATTTAGATTTGTATATGAGGATATCGAAATGCGAAGCAACCGGCGCACCTCAGAGGGCTATCACGGGGTCAGGCCGGATAGCCAGCTTCCAATAACTTTACAGCCTCTAGTCGCATGAGAATGTAACCTAGCTCATTAAATTCGGAGTTGGATTAGCTATTAATCAGTACTAATTACTAAATGGTGGGAGTAAAATCCTACATAGAGTTATGTGAAAGTTGAAGATATCGGGCCCTGGCTCGACGATGTATAGGTGTACGGATAAGCCCTCGCCAGGGGGTTTGGGGGGTGCGAATAGGGTTACTGTAAGCTACTATGTAAGACCCCTACGGCGTTTATCGATAAGCAAATGAGGGGCAATCTAGGGTACGTCACAGGCTACAATGGGCCAAGATGACGCTTCAGCACTTGCTCTAGACTGCGCTAGGGCCCGTTCGGTGTAGAATTCCTCCCAACTGGCCGACGGCTGACCGCCTGAAGCTCGAATTCCCCCAATGACGAAATGGACCATCTGAAGTCATTTTTAGGCCCTTTTTTCTAGACTGGATCTCCTCTTTCCCAACGTCGCGAAGGGCTTCGGCAGAGCGTAAACGGGCCAATTTGGTCTTGTAGCGCGATTGGATCCGTTACCATTCACTTGAGTTTCAGGGCGACTCTCCCGCTCGCATCATTCGCATTTGAACAGTCAATCGAGACTTTCGTTAGAACAGGCAATGCATAGTTGAATATCTCGATATCGTGTCTAGAACCACCTCACGCTCACGCTCGCGCCCGGCTGCTCCTGCTCCTACCTTCTGCAATGTCCGACGACGCGGTACCCCTAGCGTCTCTATCGCTCACCCACGTCAACTATGTAAGCTTTATACTTTCAGCCCCCCCTTCTCACCTACAACTTAAGTTACAACAACATCGCTAACCCGAACCTTTCTCCCCCCCTTAAGGACCCCACGGACCGGCTATCCTACCTCTGCGCATGGCTAGCGCTGATCCCGCAAGGCCTCTGCGTAGTGTACGCGACGCTGATCTGGTCGACGCGCGAAGCCGAAGTAGCCCTCCTCTTCGCGGGCCAGCTCGGGTGCGAGGCGCTCAACTTCGCGCTGAAGCGGCTGATCAAGGAGGAGCGGCCGCGGCGCATGAACGGGAAAGGGTACGGGATGCCCAGCAGCCACGCGCAGTTCGTCGCCTACTTCGCCGTGTCCATGGCGCTGTTCCTGCTGCTGCGCCACCGGCCCCCGCACCCCCGCGTCCGCCGCCGCAACCACACACCCATGGGCCTGCCCGAGAGGGCATGCTGGAGCGCGCTGGGCTTGGCGATGGCGGCCGCCGTCGCCTGGAGCCGCGTCTACCTCAACTACCACACCGAGAAGCAGGTGCTGGTGGGCGCGGCTGCGGGCGCGGTGAGCGCGGTGGGCTGGTTCGTTGTTACGGAGATACTGCGAAGGTCGGGGTGGCTGGCGTGGGCGCTGGAGAATCCCGTGGCGAAGTTCTTGAGGGTGAGGGATCTGGTCGTCGAGGAGGACCTGTGTCAGGCCGGCTGGGAGAAGTGGGATGATAAGATGACGGCGCTGAAGGCCAAGGAGAAGAAGACAAGGTGATGGTTGTTAAAATCGCTGGCTTCGTGTAGTCGATAGTATAACAGAACACTGTTGTCGTTATATGTAGTGAGAGAAACCAGTCTCGTGCTAATCATATTCCCCCTTACCGTAATCACTTGAGGTAGTAAGTAAGCAGTCGCATCTCATTATTACTACCTAGAGTGAGATAGTAGTAACCGGTCAACATTTAGATTAAATGCTTGCATCATTCTGTATCATTATAACACAGGACTACAGGACTGCGATATAGATTCTGATGCTTTGGTAAATTGACGTCTGGATTCTAACTCAAGATGTCATAACAACATCACCATCACCATTTCCCACCAGCCTCATGCTAGTCAAGGCAGGCGCGAGACTATCCATCTCCTGCAGGGTATATTCCACCAGAAAGCTCTCCTCGACCAATTCTTCCATGCGCTTGTAGTGTCTCTCGGTATATACCTTAAGCGCGTTCAGCACCTCCTTCAGACTCTTCTGTCCCCGCGCTCCCTTAACATTGAGGCTGGAGAACCGCGATGCCGGATAGCTCTTGACTAGCGCCCATAGAATACGCTGGGCCATCGGCGCCGTCCGGGCGTTGGTATTCCAGTCCCGCAGTCGCAAGAGAAGTAGGAAGAGCTGGTCATCCGAAAGAGAACCCAAAACCTCATCGACGGCCTTCAGACCCGAATAACTGCCGGCATCCGGCGTCTTCGAGTTGACCACCCGCTCGAAGAGGCTCTGGAGTTTGCGGGGATGGTTTAGCTGAAGCGCCATCGTGATCGCTTCGCGATACGCTCCCACGTACTCGTAGTTCTCGAGTTCCTGCTCCTGCTCGATGCGTTTCAAAGCCGCTTCATTCGTAGCGGTTTGCGTCTCGCTCGAGGTGTCTTTCCAGAACGAAACCGTCGAGTCTCCACTCCCCGACACGATCATATTCGTGTCGGGATGCACAGCCAGCGCCCAAACTCGGTCCTCGTGGTTATCTAGAGTACAGTCGTTCTCGCCGTTGTTGGCGTCCCATAGCTTCACAAGACCGTCTCCACCGGCACTAGCGCAGAGGATAGGTTTCTTGCTACGCTCTTCGGGCGGCGGGACATTAAGCCAGGCTACTTTGAGCACAGTGTGGGAATGACCTTCAAAAGTTCTTATGCACGTATAGTCGGCCAGATTCCACAGCTTAAGGGTCTTGTCACCGCTTCCGGTAAGTATGACGCCTTTTCCAGCAACGGAGCCTTGTTCTCCCTGGAGCACTGGCATGATGGGAGGAGCGAAGCTGACAGACCAAACACCACGGCGGTGGCCTCGGAGAATGCCTTGGACTTCCCCTTCTTCCACCGACCATATTTTTACTGTCTTGTCCTGGGAAGCCGACGCAAATAGCCGCGACTGATGGTTGATATCAATAGCATTGATATCTTTATCATGCGCCTTTCGCGTGTAGACTGCCCTGATCGACGTTTTTGCTCCTTGTAGCGGCTCGCGAGGTATTTCCCATTTTTTAATGGTCTGGTCGGAAGATCCAGTAATCATGAATGAAGGAGGGTGGTTCAACGGATCAGTATAAGCCTTGGAGCCTTCCACTGGTCGACTCCGGGGAAGTGCGACTGCTGTGACAGACTCGGCATGCCCTGAGAATGTCGCCCAACAAGTATACGAGTTATTCGCCGGGTCCACTCGCCACAGCTTGGCTTCTCTGTCTTTCGCGCCCGTTGCAACCCAATGCCCAGACCAATCAACATCAAGAGAAAGAATGATATCTTCATGGCCCTTGAGGAGAGCGATGTCCTGGCCAAAATACTCCGAAGATACTAACGGTTGCGATCCAGGTTTTGGTTCAGTTACCGATACTATTCTGATATCTTCGGAGTTTGTCGCCAAAGCTAAAGCAGAATGATCGGGAAGTAGGTAGCGCAGATCAATGATGTCGTCGTGAGTTCCCGAAATTCGGCGGAACGGTTCAGGAGGTGGAATCTGCGATGAGGTATGGGCGTCGCTGGGGACGTCATAAAGCGATAGGGTGTGGTCGACTTGAAGGCACACGATAAATGGTAGTTCTGGACGGTAGAGCCCTCCAACGAAAGCTTCGATCTCGGGACTCGGTGTTTGTTCTTTTGTTAACTCGTGGCCATTTTCCGTATTCCATATGCGTAAACGCCCGTTGGATCCAGCTGTGTAACTGAGCTGGCCGTTCCCAATGAAACCAGCCGCCTCAACGAGTTCGAAACAAGGGGTCACCTTGCGTACTTTCCAGGATTTCGTATCCCACCATCTGATAGTTTTGTCTCTTCCGGCAGTTACTAGAGTATTTTGCGTCGGCGAGTAGTCTATAGCTCGAACATCAGAAACGTGAGAGTCAAGATTTGCTACGACGCTCCTCTTGTGTAGATCCCATATTCGAACTTTCCCATCTTGACTTCCCGAGGCAAGCCGGAATCTCGCGGTAGAAGGCACCTCTTCGTCCTCGACGTCGATTCCATCTTTTGACTTTTTCTTTTTCCTGGCATCTGTTTCTAACGATTTCATCGAGCCTTCGGCTAATTCGAAGAAATGGAGGGCGGATACGAGTACGCTCGGTCCTCTGAAGGTATGTGTGACATAGCCGCCATTGATATCCCAGACCTTTATGGATCCGTCCGTTCCTCCAGTCGCGAGAAGTGTGCTAGTTCGGTCGACGGCTAGAACAAGAACCGGGGTGGTATGAGGTTTGAGTGTGCGTACTAGTTGGGCTTCTATCGAGTCGCTCGTCTTCTTTAGGGAGTATATTCGCATCGACTGTGAGCGAGAGCATATTATAAGGTGGGACCCCGACGGTGTTACTGTGATGATCAATGAGCCCCGGCATACTCAGTTTGGACGGGTGTGTATTACTCACGAGTTAGTGTAGAGATTTGTTCTCCATCCTACAGACGATATAGAAGTCAGCGCATTGCCCTTCGGTTAGCTAGAATAGAAAGTGGTTGAATACGAACCCCTTCAACTGTCGTAATGTGCTTTCCAGTCTTGATGTCGGTCAGAACCGCATCTTCGCCGAGGGTCGTCGCAAGAATACGTGCGCCATTCTCCAATGCGACAGCGCCGCCGGTGAAAATGGGACGAATCACCTCGGTCGCCTCGAATGTCGTCTTGAAGGGCGCTTTGTTGGCCATTTCAAAGATTTCAGGGAATGCTCCAATAAGTTGTTCAGCCTCGTTTTCCCATCGTTGGCTAAGAGAGTCAAGAAATTTTTATGAAGCGATAACGATAAGAAATTTTTAATGCATAAGCTGCACCTACAGTACCTTAGCCTCAAGACCGGGGTGTCACTGGCCTTACCCGCTGAAAGCCCGCTAGGCACAGGTGGTCAGAGCTCCTAAGTTTGACGTACACAACGCTCTGTAGCTCGCCTGAGGAAATCGAATGCTAGGATGGTTCATGATTCCTCATAAACTCGACAAAGCACTTCATTCAATCAGTATTGGGCTTAATTGATATGCCTTCTACCTTTGCTTATCTAGGGCTTTGAAAAGGTCGATATCAAACCCCAAAATTCTGCAGTAAAGAGCCAAAGATGGGCAGACTCGAACCTTCAACGTCCCTAGCACTGGTAAGCAGATGTATCCAACATCGCATTCAACATCTCTAGTGTGGGCTCAACTCACGGGTCTTGTAGGGACGGTCTCCTTACGATAATGTTGTGCCAGGAGAGGGTGAGGCAGACCCTCATGAACCCGACAAGCAGTACGATGGAACAGGACGTATTGTAAACCCCACGACGAAGCAAATCATTAAGGAGGTTATCCGTGCCCACAATGAAGTTATGCAAGTCATCGGGGTCGCTGAACCTGAAAATGGTGGCATTAACGCTGCCGACCGAGAGTCGGCGAAGCTGTATCATGACTACGAGACCGATACAGGTAAGACCGTGTATCACTTCTGTAGTGCCCTCGGCATATTGGGCACCTGGGGCGTTCTCAACATACGGCGACGCATCTTGGTAAGCTGCGATATCCTCACACTTATCACAGTGTTTCTTTAGGTGTGCTGACATCTTAGCAGGTATACAAGACGCATGCCGATGTTTCCTTCGTACGTCTGCTGCAAACCGAGTACAATAGTCACTCCCTTTTCCAGTTGCTCTTTGCTGGCTATCCATGCCACTTTCTTACATACGGAATGAATGTTATGGCCCGACATATACAGTCATACACGAAAATAAGGCCCTCGTTGTAAGTTAGCTATCTCACCTGCCAAGGGGTAGGGCTAACGCCTTTCAGGCTTAACGCTGCGGTTGAATACGCGCGATTCCATCTCCACCTCTTCTTCACCATGCAGCGTTTAGACTTGATACCGGCATCTCAGTGGTTTCCCGATCTCAAGTTCTTCGTGCCCTTTTCTAGCTCATCACCGTTCGCCGCCCCACCCCTACCCGAATCGTTTGATGTACCAAGCGTCACTGGATGGGTCGCCGGGGTCATTGGGAATGTCGCTCCCTACGCCACATTCTATGTTTGTGGCTGCATTTGGCGATCGGTATGTACTACGATAAGATCACGCATAAGAAAACGTCTACCACGGCCATTGTTTCCACCAAACAGCCGAACACTGCCAATCATTAGTTCGACTGAGAGACAACCTATCCCAGAGTCGCCGACTTTAGGGGCAGCCGACCAGGAAATTAGACATGAAACTCCGGAAGACGATGTCGAAACTTCACTGGCCGTCGATGTTCCTTCCAGTGACGAACCCATCCCCGTGGGATCAATAAGGAGACAGAGCACTTTTTCGAGCCGAGGAGACGACTATGGAACCGACGACGAGGACGCCGAGATGGTCAACCCAACACTCATTAGCTTTGATGTAGATACAAGTGAATCTACGGAGCCGCCCACTGGAGTCTGGTCAGCTGAGCTACGACCTAGTTATGCGAGCGATTCTCGACAGGGGCAGCCTAAGGAAGCGCCTATATACATAGTAAATCCCTTGACCTGCCTTCCCAGCATGCATGCCGCGGACATCCTTGCCGACTTTGTAACAAATATCATCACGATTCCATTGGACTGTCACGCATTTCCGATCGCGGCGAGAGCTTTTGCGCAGAGAAGAGGCATTCCCTTCAACGCTATGGATATGGGGGGATTTCTGGGCGGCCTAACATGGCAGGGACTCTTCAATATCGTCCAGCTGGATGTGGTTCGGCTCCTTATCTCCGGCGAGATATGGTGCTTCACCACCATACTGTCTCAGTGGCTGCATGTCACGGAGGAAGAATGGAAGGAGATGCGCAAGGAGGAGGAGGAACAAGAAGCGATGCGCCTTCTTAATTAGGAGCTCGTCGCGATCGGCCCGAGACGGCTCGCAGACTTCTACCTTGAAGAAGATCATGGGCGTGACAAATGCGCCAGATCAGGTAGCAGATCGAGAATGATCCGGGGCGCCTAGAATTGTCGCTTCATCGCGTTTGTATTACATCGACGGCTGGTCAAGGGGTTATTTCATTGGCGAAAGGGACTGAATGATACCAATTTGATTAGGGATTAGGAACAAATGCGAGAACCGCATTACGAAGATGGTCACTGGGGTAGAAAGACTCAAGAGTAGCAATGCTAGTCTCCATCAGGTATACATTTCACATGTCGCAAACACAATGCGATATTTTATCCAGGCGGACTGCTACGATAACACCTAGCATGGCGGGCGATCTCAACTCCCAAATAACGAATAGCCACAGGAAGGATATCCACTTTTGAAGGGAATGAAACGTGGTCAGTTAAGCCTTTTTAGCCATGCAAGAGCAGTTGTTAAGCTTCCGTGCAGCGAGTGCCCAGGAAAGATTTAATCTGATATGGGCAGGTAGTCGAGATGTTGATCCCCCCAAACTGCGACCCCCCCCCAATAACCCGCGAGGAAGATAACGGAGGATTAGGCGAGTCCAGGGCGATCGGAATTATATAACCTCGAATTAGGAATTCGAAGATAGATAGGAAGATAATCGTATGAACAAGCTTAGATGGCTTTCGCGACGGCTTCCTGGCCCTTTTCTTCCGACATCCCGCTGGGAGCAAGGCCTGTTTTTTATCGGCCCCTGGCAAGTAGAATGACAGATTGCCGTGCTCTCTGAGATTTTCGAAACTTGAAAGACAGATCTATCTATCTATCTATCTATCTATCTATCTATCTATCTATCTATCTATCTATCTATCTATCTATCGGCTAAGTACAAAGTCTCTAGAATTACATTTACTACCTCTACTCCCTGGCTGGCTGCCTCACGGTAGATAAAGACTGCAGGGCTGGATTGACCTACCGACATTGCCAGTTGGAAAAATAACCCCTGTTGCAGACGTGCCATCGTAGATTCCTCGGTTGACTACAACTTGAAGAGCCGAGCGGCAAGTGGACTTGGAAGCAACATAGCGTCGGTACTTGATATCACATGGTGTTATACATAGGTGGTTACTGCGTAACAATCTTGATTGTATGCTCCCACGTGGTTTTAGTCGGAGGCGATACCGCGGATCCGGGATCGAGAGCCTTGGCTATCGCACAAAAAAACTTGACATCTATACCCCTAAGTATCCGGTAGAACAAATAGTGAATAATGATTCATGTATGTGTTAACCTAATCTTGAGCATCCGTCTCTATGTTATGCATCTCCGGGGATGACTCGGTATTCCACCTTTCCCCGAATAACGCCGACCTCCCGACCGCTGAAAGGTCCCTTGTTCGGAGCAGCCGGGGCTAGCAAGGCATCCTCGAGAAGATCCGCTCACCGGAGTTACATAAGTTCTTTATTCCTTGAATGGCACGGGATCTGGGACCAACACTTTCGCGTTGGAGAGATTCTCTCATTCCTTCAAGAACTCGGGGTTAATTCAAACCAGTGGTATATGTCATTACTCTTTCTAGAGTCTTCGAAACGCGATCACGAGGAGTTCGCAAGGCAAGGTTATCAATATCTTCACTTTGATTCGCGTACCTTGATATGTCTAAGTTGCGAATGACGCTGCGCCGGCTTAAATCAACCCTGCTACATATTGAGCGGTGAGTAAGGAAAGACGCACGATGGTAGCAATTTCGAATGAAGTGTCACCTGGAGAGCGGGCGGCGACAAAGTCATGAGAACGAACATAATAGTTCAATTATGAGCAATAGCAGGCAGGAAGACGGGGAGCCGCCCTTAGGACAATATATTCCCCTGTAAAAGTCTGAAATTCTGTGGTCGAGATTTTCTATGCAAGGTCGATCCGACAGGCATGTGGCGTGACTTCGTGAATCATGAAATTGGTCTTGCCTGCGAGCTGAAGATACCAGATCGAGACAGCCGCATGTAGCCTGCCTGCCGCGTATAGCCATTGGGGAAGGATTATGAGATGAGATGGACGTTGCAAGACGAAATTGATGACCTTACCTTAAGCTTGCTTGAAAGTTTCTTGCGCACCAATAAGCATTGGAACAAAGGAGAATAATAGACTTGCGTTCGAAGATGTCTGAAGAGCCTTGGTTGGATCGGATCGGATCGGATAGTCACATGAAGGGGTAGCTTGCGGGGTCCCCAGGAAAAAAGGCCAGGCCACGCCACACATGCATCTCAGTTCCTGGGGTTGGTGAATGAAGCATTCTTGGGCTTAGCTTCGAAGCGACTGTCATGCAGTGGAGGAGAACCTAACCTTGAAGAGCTAATTCCGATCGCCCCCATGATTTCGATATCTTTGTATGAAGTTTGTCTAAGTTGAAATAGTAATAGTCGTTTCATGGGATTCCTAATAATTCCGAAGAGTTGGAGATCGGCTTCAGTTCCTACCGACTTCATTTCTATCAATACTAGCCCCATGGCTAATTATATAATTATATATGGAGAGAGAGAGAGAGAGAGAGAGAGAGATGAGAAGAAAGAAGCAGCCTCTGATGATCGCAACTGTTATACAGCTGAGGATCAACTAACCGACTTGTCCGTGATGTTTGACTATCGATTCACAATATACTTATAATATGCTCTACTATGAAAGCTCGAACTCCCTCTCGCCCGGAATTTGCTCCGCATTTCAAGGGCATCGATTATAGTTAGCATCGCCTAATACTACCCGAGCGAGCGGGACCAAGGCTGCAGTTAGTCGCTGACTAGACTCAGAACAGTCATAGTCTTGAAGAAGTCATCACAGCGAGGTCGGTGCCCCGCCGGACCGTAGCGTCGTCTTGTCACCGCCCGTCCGGTGTTGCTGAGCCCCGAGCCCTTCGAACTTAGCATCGGATGTCTGGAAGAGGAGATCTCGATCCATTCGGCCGCTCAGCTCGTGTTATGGTGTCAAGCAAGTTCGCGAAGTGTGAAGCTCGTGGCAATGAGAATGCATTGCTAGGTACCTATAAGAGGTCTCGTGAGGCTTGAGCCGTGTTAGTACGGTGTCCCGAGCCGAGCCGTCTCTGGGGAAGCCAAGACAACTGCGAAACATGGAGGATGCGCCTTTGGTCCGATAGACGATAGTGGGCCAAAGCGGAGAGGGCGAGCTGAGTAAGAAGGTTGGGAGGGTTGAAGTGGGTACATAGTAGAGGAGGGTGGAGGTGGAGACCTCCGGAGTACCTCGTCCAGCTCGTCCCTAACATGGCAACGTACTTGTCGAGCTTGTTATACACAGTACACATGGAGTTAGAAAAGCTAGAAGCTACAGGGTTACGTAGGTAATGTGAGGCTAATGATGATCGATGTATCGTCGTATTTTGGCACCCACCTTTTGAGCTGCCATTGGTTATTCGTTGAGGATATGTGGCCCGCTTCTTCGCATCTTTATTTTCCGCCGACTTCACGCCGACTTCAGGTTTTCCATCGCGTCGTGTTCAAGTTGCATTTTAGGTACGAGGTTACCTATCTGTAATTTACCTACTAAGGCTGTCGTGACCCCACGCCTGCTACAGATCGTAACTTTACAAATTTTCATCGCTGATACGTCACATTCTTACTACACCTTCCACCCATGTTACACGGCCCCAATTCGAATCGAAACAAAAAGAAGACCCAGAAATATTCGCATAATTATACCAACCGCCAATGCCGTTACACACATTTCAAAACTAGTCTCCGACTACGGTCTACTAGAATATGGATATTTCAATCCCTATGACCGATTTCTCCCGCTAATTGGGACCCGTTCGAAGTTCTAAACCCGCTTTGCTGATGACAGATGGCAGCGTCTTTCTAATGAATGGAACTTCATAGGAGTTCAGTCCCACTTAAGACAGGGATTAACACGCATAGCATGCATGCGGCATCGCTCACGAACCAAGAAGCTAAATACTTTAGTATCTTCCGAATACACACATGTACATACATTACTGGGGATAATTCAAAAATATACCTAGGTCTGTTGACGGTGACGAGATCATCACCGACGAATATACCCCTGTTTCCTAGGGTGTCCTGGTATCCCGGTATTTGCCGTCAGCTTCCCTGCATAGGTTATGGGTTGCAAAAGATTGTATTATTCAAATGACACCCTTTCTGCACCTGCGTCTTGCATCCTTGCAACCTGCAAACTGCAGACTGCGACGTACGGATTTGCATGCATACTATATCCATGCCCTCCATCATAGACGTTGGACGGTCTTTACTCGGATCTTCAGGAAGCAATTCTCTTCTTTTGGTAGGCCGGGCGAACGGCCATAAAGCGTATCAGTCTCCTTGTCTTCTCTGTGTGCTCATCCATGCTCGGTATCCATTGATGCCAGGGACACATACCGATTGGGAAATGGTGCATATTTTGTTGGGTTTAACTGCGGTAATCAATGACAACGCCCTTTGACTTGAAATATTATCTACATTCCCACATCGGATTACTGCACCTTTTGCATACCTTAGGTAGGTAGGTACATACTAAGGTTCAGACCAATGGCGATGCGAGCTTTCCTGGCTTGTTTTGCCATCACCATTGCTCTCATCCACCGTGGTAAGAGTATAGTGACTGACCCTGATGAACATCATCGCCCACGCAAGAACATGGAGAGGCCAATGCCACACCTCCTCCATCTAGCTGACTCAAAATCGTGAGCATCGCAGACTCGCGTGGCTAGCTAAGCCTCGTCGAGACTAGAAGTTTTAGCAACGTGATGCAATTAAAGCTGAAGAGAACCGGCGAATTGGTACTAGCGTAGCGTGTCTTGGTGATTGGCTCCTCCGCAGATCCAAGACCGAGGGGTCTGTATCATACATACGCCAACGTATAAACCTGGACGTTGAACCACGAACCAAGCCTCTGCTAGCCACTACCATCGTGATCCCAGGAGGTAAGAAGCCAAGACCGGTGTTAGACGGAATAAAGAATTGGAAAAGAGGCCAACTCCCCAGATTCCAAGAGGCAACAAGCACCACGATTGGCTATTGGTTCGGAGGCGTTGGACTGTGACTGAGGTAAGAAATAAGAAGTGTATTACTCGTTCTAGCCAGCAAATCATGTCACTTCTGCCACTTCTGGCAAAGCTGAACCTCTGGGTTTCTTTGAGAGGATCATCGAAGGTCTCGAGGTCAACAAGGATGACGAGGCTACCGCCCTAAGTTTCTTTGACCAAAGTGTGGACATGTGAGAAGCCCATTTTTATCGTTCTAACGTTAGTTTCACGAAAGCATTCCTGGCGGAGGCCAATGGCAGGACACGCACGAGAGCGCTTATTATGGAGACCTCGTAGCTAGGTTTTCACAAGGATCGCATGCAGGTTTACTAGACGATTCTGAGCCCCATCGGGAATCTGATGGACTGGTGGACCGGCAACTTTTCCCAGAGAGGTATTCAATTTACGATCGCGCGGTAAGTATGCCGTTCTAGCTAAGTTGCCTGCGGTATGTACGAAGTAGCATGTATCCAATGGCTATTCCGTAGCGACAATGGCATATACATAATACCCATTGCTCCCCCACCAGATATCCACCTCCACAAGTCCCGTCCTATCCACCCCGTCTTCATTCTTCCCGATTTCCAATTTCTTAATTCTTCTCATGTCCAAAATTCAAGGTTTCCGCTTACAAGTTGTTGCTCGGTGCGGAAGTCCAAGGCGGGAGAGAAGCTCCCCCGTAGTCTCGTCGCCGCAAGCATCGACGGCTAGAGGCCATTTACACTTACAACTAGCGTCATCTCGTGACTTACACGATACATTCTAAGAGTTTCGCCTTCCCCAGAGTCTACCTATACCAAGACAATCTTGGAATACCTAGTACAAATTCTATCGTTCCAAGACATTTTTATTTTACTCTGTTGGATTCAATGAGAAGTTGGGAGGCTTGAATTCCGTCCCATTTGAAACCCACCCCTTTAGAAGATGGCGTCAGAAGACATCCTACCCGGGAGTTCCTTCGAGGAACAAGCCGACGACTCGATGGACATTTCCACGATGGACACAACCTCACCCCAACCGGATGACCATACGAGCCCAACAGATTCGAGTGCACAATCAAAGAAACGATCCGCATCCACTTCAGAGCCCAATGGCACAGCGAAGGTCACGAAGCGGAGGGCTGCGCGAGCATGCATAAGCTGCAGGAGCAGAAAAGTAAGGTGTGATGTTGTTGAGGGTGCACCGTGTGGGAATTGCAGATGGGACAATGTGGAATGCATTGTCCAGGAGAGCCGGCGCAGAAGGTGAGTTACGAAGCATCCAAATCTCATCTCATAACCTTGCATCGCATCTCGTTGCAACTGATATCGTTTTTACTTTATCTCGTGATCCGATATCAATTGCGAATTGCGTCATGCGTCATGCCTCCAACACGTTCAGCCCCAACTCCAAACTCCAACTTTGCTTAACATTTTTGTTCTTTCTTTTTTTTTGGTTCCTGTTATCTTGGTGCGGCGAAACTTACACCCCTGTCATTTTTCTGCGTTACAGGAAGAATCTGTTCCATCAAAATTCGTCGACTCCTCAAAGTGCGGTCCCGCAGACTGCCGAGGCACAGCTAAGAGCGAAACCTGCCAACCCCGTGGCGATCGCCTCTGCAGCACCGGCACGCCGTGCTAGCGAGGTCACTCAAGCATCATCTATAGGTAATGATGCAACAGGTTCTACCTCAGGGACCATCTTGGATGGAGGCTTAGAGGGTCACGTTCCTCATTTGCTATGTAAGTCGACGCTAGTGGGACCCCCCTTGAAATTTCAAAATTTCACATGTCAGAATCCGCCGGCCTGTCAGCTTGAGGTTGTCAGACTTGTCCGACATATCGCAGTATTCCCCTTATGACCACAAGACACTCACATGTGCTTCAGATCAACGTTCTGGCTTGCGGCCTGATCCGGTATTGCTGTCCACCCTCCAGGCCAGCAACAATGGATCGAGATATCCCAGCATCTGGCCGAATCCCAACACGTGTCAGAACTCGAGCTCGGCTGTAGGCACCGGAGCCCTGAGGACTGCGCAGTTCCTCAACTCCCTTGAGGAACCGGATGTATCCTCACAGCTGCCCGCATTCATCCGGCCGCTACCGGCCAAGATTGCTCCGGAAGATGTGACCTATCTCCATACCAAGGGGGCTCTGTCCTTGCCCAGCATCAACCTTCAGAATGCCTTACTCAGCGCATACATAGATTACGTCCATCCGTACATGCCTCTCATTGAGCTGCATGATTACCTGAGCCTAATTAACGCTCGAGATGGGGTGTATGGCCAGACCAGCTTGTTCCTGTATCAGTGTGTCATGTTCGCGGCGACTGCCTTCGTCGAGGTCAAACACCTGAAGGAAGCCGGTTATACCAGTAGAAAAGCTGCTCGACGGGAGTTTTTCTATAAGGCCAGGGTAAGAGGAACAATTACACTAATGCGTACGCAAATACTAATGAATGTAGCTTCTGTATGACTTCGACTACGAGAGCGACCGCCTCATCCTCGTACAAGGGCTTCTGTTAATGACATATTGGTATGAGACGCCGGACGATCAGAAGGATACGTGGCATTGGATGGGGGTTGCGATCTCGCTAGCACATACCATCGGCCTGCACCGAAACCCGGCAAACACCAACATGACACCTCGAAAACAGAAGTTGTGGAAGAGGATCTGGTGGTCGTGCTTTATGAGGGATCGTCTGATCGCCTTGGGTATGCGTCGGCCGACGCGCATAAAGGACGAGGATTTCGACGTTCCGATGTTAGACGAAAACGACTTCGAGATCGAACCGCTCGCAGACGAAATCCAGATCATCGGCCCCGAGTGCACGCTGATGCGCGACGTGATGATGCAGCAAGAGCTCGCTCTGATGTGCATCGCCAAGGCAAAACTCTGCCTCTGCATCAGCCGCATGCTGAAGGCGCAGTACTCCGTCTTGATTAGAGACAAGTCGAGGGCGGAGAACACGACGAACAGCACGATGATGCTGTTCCCTAACAAGCAGCTCGACAACGTGGAGAGCGTCAACACGTGCGACCTGGAGCTCATGGCGTGGGTGCAGTCGCTCCCGGCCTGCTGCCAGTACCGGCCCCTGTCGGCGATGGACCTCCAGAACGGGCGCGCGACGATCGCCGTGCAGCGCAACCTGCTGCACATGGTGTACTACACGACGATCTCGGCGCTGCACCGGCCGCAGTTCCTGCCGTCGTCGCCGACGCACGCGCCGCAGACGTCGGCGCAGGCGCAGGACATGTCGCGGACGCGGGTGCGCGAGGCCGCCGCGCAGATCACGCGCATGGTGGCCGAGCTGCACGCCTTCCGGCTCGAGAAGTACCTGCCGACCACGGGCGTGACCGTCATCCTGCCCGCCATGATCATCCACCTGCTGGAGATGAAGAACCCCATGCCCCAGCCCCGCGAGGGCGCCATGCGCGGCTTCCGCCAGTGCATGCGGGTCATGGAGCGCCTGCGCGACATCTACGCCGCCGCCGACTACGCCGTCGCGTTTCTGGATGCCGCCCTGCGCAAGGCCGCCATTGACCTGCAGGCCGCGGCCCAGAGCCAGGGGTTTAGTAATGGCGTCATCGGCGGCGGCGTCAAGACGAACCTGTCGCAGTTCACCACCAACATGTCCGCCTCCGTGAACAACATGGCGACGCCGCCGCCCGAGAACGCGCCGTACACGCACGAGGCGGCGAATCTGTTCGCGAAGTCGGTATCGCAGCAACAGCAGCAACAACAGCAACAACAGCAACAACAGCAACAACTTCAACAACAACAACAACAACAGCAACAGCAACAGCAACATTTCGTGCCGACCGTCGACCTCATGGCGGCGGCCGCCGTAGTGCACTCGCCCCCGCACACGGAGAAGGAGGTGCCGACGCCGAGCGCGAGCGGGTCGTCGGACGGGCACGCGGCGCACACGGACCTGGAGATGGACTTCGACGGCATGGACAACCACGACGAGTTCGACTGGAACGCGCTGACGGGCACCAACATCGACTTCGACCAGTGGCTGCAGTTCCCGGGCGAGAGCAGCAAGGGTACCGGCGGCCCGCCGGGCGCAACTGGTCCTGGCCTTCAGCAGGATGCCGGGTTGGTGACGATGAGCGACATCGACGGGTCGGCCAACTTCAACGTGGGGCTGTTGGACGGGTCCGGCGTCGCGCAGGGCGTCGCGTCTTGAAGGCGACGGCGACGAAGAGAGAAAAGATTACGTACGTACATGATTGAACGATGTGAAATGAGACGAGACGGAGGGTATATCACATATATACGTTTACGTTTTTTGGGGAGGAAAGCCGAGGTTGCTAGTGGTACTGACGAAAAAGCTTTTTTTTTTTCCTATTTTTCTATTTTTCTTATTTCTCATTCCTTCGGCTTCGTCGAAATTTTTGAAAAACGTTCTCATTTTTTCCTATTTTTTTCATGTCTATATATAGGCTAGGTACATGTAGATACTTGGATGTCTACGGGGCAATCCGTGGATGAAAGGCGTTTTGGGTGCAACGGGTTTGATGATGAAAAGTTTCTGAGTAGGTAACTTTTGGGGAGGAGGGTGGCTATTTACTTGTTTTGTTTTTGTTGTTCTCTATACCCCATTGACGAGTATGGATTAGGGGGGATTGAGTTTACATATACAGTTCGCTCAGGAATATAGACGTTTGACTCGATATAATCATGTCTCTAACCCAATTGTCTTCTTTGGGATACCGTCAGCAGATTCTTAACTCCGTTGTCGAGGAGTCCAACATTTGACTTCTTAACTCCGTTGTCGAGGAGTCCAACATTTGACTTACCAGGTAGGTGGTAGGTATTTAACCCTACTATGATCTACCCGTTTGTCTGTGTAGACCAGTAGGTGGTTCGTGCTAAAATAAAACCCCTGGCGGAAGAGGCTCATCTTAAATTGGCTGGGTGGGTGACAGCTGCACATCATTTTCCTCCTATGCAGTTCAGATGAACCGTCAGGGATGTCATATGCTCATGTAATATTGCGTCTGAGCCTACATATCCAATTCCTATATACATACCGCCCAAGACAGTAAACTTTCCAATACCTACCCTGTTTGATACTGGATATTGCATATAAGTCTCATCTTTTTCAGGGTTGCTGTGGAATGTCTCGGCACCCCCTTTTATCGAGCTCGAGGATGACGAAGAGGCATAATAAGCAAATTATAAGGAGCATTCAATAAAGTTGCATGTGGTTTTGTTGCAGCTTTGGATGAGTTTAATTGGGGAGCTTAAGTCCGTTACGGTTAGCGCCAATAGTGGTTGCTGGGGCGGTTCACCTCTATTGATTTTCTGGGTTGTTGGCACCTAGGGTTAGTGCGGGCTTTCGCTAACCTTAGGTACCCGTGTCCCCAGGTCCCCTGCTGTGTTTTGGTCACCCATTAGGTTACTTCGTACCTAACGCTCATTACGAAACGCCATTGAATTCGATATTACCGACTTCTTTTTTCGCCATTCAACTTTAACCTTACGATCTCCCTCATTTCATTCGTTTCTTTCTTCTCCCTTTCTTTCACTTCATCCGCGCTCATAAACAAGGTGATTGTACCTGTTAGATACGCTTACTTTCGTCTTATTCATTTCCTTTTTCGTAGTAACAAAGTACCAATGCCCCGTAATCCATCGCTCCTTTAAAGACACGAGAAAGGAAACAGTCGGCGCCTTACACGCAGATGCCTGATAGGTACCCACTCGTCACACACGTCACCAGCAGTGATCAACCAAACTTAACTACATCCACTCCGTCCCGAATTTACGAACCTGTCATTCCAATCGCCAGCCGTCTACTTGTACGTACCTCAGGCAGTTGTCTCACTGGACCCTCCTGCAGGTAACCGAAATATCTGAGACCCTTCTTTGAGAAGTCTCCAACCTCCCGCCTCTTTTCTAGAATTGCGACGACCGGCCTGGACATCGCCCCTGCTTTTTGTCTCGCGAAGGCACCCAAGGAACTTTGTGGGAAGGCGACAAGGAGTCAAGATATGTTCGGGGGAAGAGGGAGATGAAAGTTTACAAACGGAAAACCCAACCGTCGTTGCTTCCCGCAATGGAAGATCGACCCTGATTTCATCGTCCACCTCCACATCGTGTCGACAGGTCACATCTGAGCTGGAAATGCCTGTTCAGATCATTGCACCTCTCCCACTATCCCGGATACTAACCCACAGCAATCAAACATGGCCGACCAACGTGTATCTACGCCTACCGGTTCGCGAAGCACAGTCCGACGAAGTCTTCGCTCCAGCTCACAATCCCCGTCCCGTTGCCATCACCGCTTAGGCGACGATCTTCTATCCCAGCTTTCTCCGAATATCGCAGTCGAGGCCCTCCGATCGCCCACCGGGGCTCTGAAAGCATGCATGGACCAAGCCTCAGCCTCCGAGCAGGCCTTTGCTATGAGGTCTGCAATTGCCTCCAAGAAGATACGCGACTGGCTCGAGGAGGTCTCTAGCTGGCCCTGGCCGAGGAATAGTGGCTCGACAGGCTTCGAGATGCCTTCTACTAAGAGAAGGAAGCTATCTCTATCCGAACCCCAGGGAGCTGATGGGAAGGACAAACTGGCCGAATCCGATCCGACACCCGACGCCGAATATCTCGGCAGTCTACCTGCGACCGTTGTCGACCATTACGAACAGCGAACCGATCAGATACGGCAGGAGCTAGATGATTTAGACTTGGAAGAGATTAAGAATCAGGTTCTACACAATCACATCTTTCCGCTGTCGCGACCAGGAAGCCCATTTTCCGAAAGCGGTCGTTCCGTTGTATCAGCCTCCGTCTTCGCTAAGATGGAGGATCTGACTGCGGTCGTTACCGCTATCACGGTCCAGGCCTTGCCAAATTTATCTAGACTATCAAGAATACTAGATATATGGACTGTACGGTTGCTCGTTCTACGAAAAGTCCCAGCACTATTGAGGATGATTACCGAAGCCCAAGTAGCTTTACGTTCTGGCTGGAGCGCAATTGAATCGGTAGAGTCCATCCCCAAAAATCATGGAGGCGAAGAGTCGTCTAGTCTTTCTAGAGAAGATTTCCACGTCATGAAACGCGTCATCCAGCAGCAGGTTACGAAGCCAGGCCAAGCCTTAGACTACATGCTTGATCAATTAGAAGGTTCATCCGATACTTTACCGGACGATTGGCTAGATGAGATGGAAGCTCTTGAGCGGGATTACGCACTGTGGGAAACAACTGCGGAGCACAAAGTTAGGATGGGCGAAAGATCAAGCTTATTCGAAGTATCTGAACCGGCTCGACACACAGTGCTGGAGACCCCCCGACCAAAGATACACGTACAAGGCCCGAGCCCAACCAAAGAAATTTTCGCCGATGAGCCTGAGACAGAAACCCCGGCGCGGGTTCGGTCGATATTCGACTCCTCCAGCCCTGAAGCTAGTGTTGATTCAGAGGATGCGGCTAGGGAGATTGGTTTGTACGATGGTGCTCAGGAAAAACGCCAATTTCGACCAAAGCAATCAGGCAACCAGACTTATGGCGGACTTGAAAATGCGCGAACAGCCGCGAGTGGTCACAATAACCCCGTGCTGGGTGAAGTTGACCAGAATATCATTCGGCAGGCTCACCAGGATTCGAAGAAACCCGACATAATCGTTCGGAGGGAGCCGGCCTCAGATGACGAGCTAGAAGGGTCAGTTTTAGAACCCTCGATTTTAGAGCCAGTGGATGAAGAAGGCGAAGAACCTGAGTTGCCTCCTGCCCGATTCCCAAGGCGAGCAGAGAGTAACGACTCTCTTGCTTCGACTGTCATCCATGAGCCTCCAAGTGGCTTCCTCAATCGCTCGGATAACGCATCATTCAGGGACGGATCTATGGAACCGGACTTGCCACGTCTGCCAGATCCCGAGGAACCCTTCTCAAGCGACGCTATCAGCCCACCCAGTTCGCCGCCTTTACGATACAAGCTTCGGTCTACCTCGGTCACTTTTAACGATGTGCCTGAGATTACCACCCTACCGGAGACAGCTAGTACCCCCCCTGGGAGCCCACTTGACCCTTCTGAAATTTTCGATGCCGATACTTCATTTGAGTATGAAAGTCAGATTAGCAGTCCAGGTCGTATGAGCACGGTTAGCTCCAGCAGTGACGACGACCACCTTCATCAGCAAATCAGGGTGCTCCTTCAAACTATCCCGGCTAAGATCCGTCTCGACAGGAAACCAAGGATCAATCTGAACCCACCGGACTTAAATCTTCCACCACGGCCAAAATCCAGAAACGACACTACGCGCCGAAGTAACTCCAGCATGTCCTCGCGTGCCGGGACACCTTTCTCTCGAAGTGGCACACCATCATTCATGCTGGCGCCTGCTAGGGAGAGCCACCCGAGGTCGAAAAACAGCCCAGCAATAAAAGTCTTTAACTTGACTCGGTCCACGGGCGAACCTCCGCTCAAGCTGCTCGTTCGGACCATCGGAACGGGGGACAGGGAAAGAGTGATGGTCCGGATCGGTGGTGGATGGGCTGACTTGGGTGAATACCTTCGAGAATACGCGATACATCATAGTTCACGATCCAAGGGCGAGGGCTTGGTAGACGTCAAGGACGTGCCGGCTATGCCAAATGGCCTAGGATCTAGCCCTTCAAGCCGACCTAGCTCTGCCATGGGTTCTCCGATTACACCCCTTGCAGTCCGGAAGACTAGAAAGAGTCTGGGCGAAGAAGGAGCACCGAGATACCCACGGCCAAAGACGTCTTTCTCGAGTGTCAAATCGGATCTCGATACACCGTCTCCCGAGGCGTCGGCTTGGTCGCGTGAATCGTCACACGTGGACTGGGATGAGGAAGACAGTGCACTCGGATTAGCAGGACCGAAGGGTAAGAAGGTAGAAATGAATGACGAGAGCCGGAAATGGGTGGAGAGTGTGAAGGAGAAGGTTCGCATCGCTAGCGGCGAGCGGCCCCCTCCGGACCAACGACTTGACACGAAGTTCGGCGAGATGGGTAAAGTTGGAGGTACGAAACGGTTGTTCAGGAAGCATTAGGAACATCTCTACAACCCGTAACGTATTTACTCTGACTACGAATCTCGAAGACAGGAAGGCTGCGCTAGGTGTACTGGTGTTTATAATCGTCAAGGAGGGGTGGAGTAGAGGAAGGAAAGGGGAAGGGGGAGCGGGGTGATATTCTACCGAAGGGACCGAGGTCAGGTCTTTTCGATTTCGCATTCCGGCCGGTGTTCAACGGGTTTCTCTATCTTATAGCAGGGAAGGTTAAGGCCTGCATTGCGCTGGGGTTTCTGATATTTTTTCTGCCTACCTGGACATTCCGACGCAATACGCGCACACATACATACTTTTTCCTTGTCCGTCTTGAGCATTGTTTGTTTACTCTATCAATACCCCCTTTTTCTTCGTTATTGTAAGCTACTCTAGGGAGAGCTAGGAAGACTTCTTTTTCAGACTCCAAAATGAGAGCATATGAACAATAGCTGCTTCGTCCTGATCAAAAAGTTTGTGATTGGAGTGTGAGGATATCCTTCTTGTTGCTCATATGTTCGCTTCTTAGCTTTACGAAGTTCGTCTCCTTTTTTAACGTCGCCTGAGTTTTTGAATACTAGTCATGAACAGTACACAAAAATACACGAGTATGACTTCGAATCGGTAGGCGTGGTTACTTCGGGGAAGAGATTAGAGAACGGAAAAAACAAAGGGAAGGAAAAGAAAAAAAGAGTGCTCGTTCGAGGACTCGAACCATCATCCAAAAGCAAACCTGGACCAGGACAATCCACCTCCCAACCTCCCTCCTCGACAGTAGGTAGGTCCCTCTTCGCAAGGGCTACCTCCCCCGGATCCCCTCATTCCCCCTGGTCCCCTCCGCGTAGGTGCTCCTCCATGCTCTCCACCTACTTTGAGATCATTCTGTCTGGCAAACAGGCGGATGTCCCAATCCAGGCTTTCGAAAAATCCTTATGGAAGGATTTTATCTAACCTTGTTAGCGCAATTTTCTCGTTAGACGAGAGAAATGCAGTCAACCGCCACACTCCGCTCGACCAGACCAGTCCGAAGACCGGTCGTGTTGGCCGGGCAGCAGTTACGATGAAAGGCTGGTAGTGAGGACTGCTAATCGGCGTTATAAGGCATAACGGCGGGGAGGGTAGGGAGGTAGGGAGGTAGGCGGTAAGCGGTAGGTGGTAGGGAAGTTTGCACTCTGGTTACGGGGGCAACGAGTGAGTGTCGTGCACATTATCCCACCAGCCGTGGTAGGTACGTACCTAAGGTATGTGATTCTTGACGGCTAGGAAAGTCTTATTCACGCAGTAGCTGGTCTACGGCATATACGGCTCTTATCGTATTGATCTACATACCTAAGGTCGTATACCTAAAATCACGGAGCAGATTTCTATAGCCAAGGCAGGTGCCACGTCTGCATCCGTATAACAATATGATTCTTGAAAGTTTTTCGGACTGCCGTCACGCGGACCATGAATTTACATTAGCTACCCGGTTTTATCTCTTTTGTATATACAGTCTTTTTTTTTTTTTTTTCAGATAATAAAAATTCCCCTATATATCCGACCTATGTCCCCTTCTTGTGCACGCATCGAGTCCCAGTCGTCAGCCAACGTGCACCAGATCCATCCTTCTTTAAGGAGGTATACAGCGAATTGGACCGGGACTCGACGTCCCTGTGATCTGAAGAGATTTGTCTCTGTGGTGACTGGTCCTACGGCGCACTGAGTACTCTCCGCTAAAGGAGTCCGCCCAGCTCGTAAGGGGTGGACAGCACATGTTTATTGATTGATACGGCCGGAGAGGCTGAGGACAAGTCGGTGGTCAGTTCATCAGACGACCGGACACGTGGCTTGGCAGCAGGGCAGGAATAAAGGAAGACTGACCGCAACAGCAGCAACAGCGTACATACTAGAAGTGGTATGTCAGAACCCCTTTTACATAGTGACTAGGTAGGTAGGTAGATGATATTTACCCCTTTTATCTGTCCGACTCGGTCAATAGTGTGCTAGCATATAATACAGCATGATGTGACCTCCCTTCAGGAACCATCACCATGCCTAAAGTAACTAAGCCAAAGCTTTCTTGTATGTGAGTGTGGTGTATGTATTGCTTGATGAGTGCCCAGAGGGGGTGCGCGACCGAGCTTCGGAGAGGTGATAGTTGATTATATAATATGTTATTTATATCATAGAATATACGTCAGTTTCATGCGACCTGCTTAGGCCAGTTTAATTCTCCGATCGCTCGATTAGTGATTTCAAGTACAAGTAAGTTGATGCTGGGCAGGTAAATTTCTGAAACAAGATTTTGCTTCGTTTTCCAAGTACAACCCCATCCAACTCATCGTTTGACATAACACAGGCCAGATCCAGAGGCGAATGGCCTACCAACGTACGTTATCTGCTCGGTACTAATGCTCTGACATGTGTATTGTAACGTGTCTGTAACGGACCGTGCCGTTTGCCACAGTAAGCCGGGAGTTGATGTCGTCCCACCGGCATCCGGTTTACGGTAGCGAGACAACGGCCTCGCGTCGTCCATTTGGGTCGACTATTCTCACCGAAAAAAAAACACCAACATCCGGTTTTGCATCGGAAATGGACACATTAGCTTCTCTTCATTTTCCCGGGCGATGATGTAGAGTTGTCGCTGATATCATCGCTGCGTCGCTTGGGCCGGACAGATGCAGTATTCGTTTTCGGCTTCGGGCTTGTACATTCAATAGCGACGGGGCGTATATGCATACAGATATTTGTTGGGCAATTCCTCACTTACGTCCGAATCTGGTCTGTTGCTGCCATACCTGCCGCCGGACGCACTCTCCCTTGTTCCTCGCCGCATTCGCTGATTATCTGTCTTAGCCTCTCTGCCCGCCTCTCCAAGCGATCATGCCACGAATGCCCTCAGCGTCTTTCTCTTGTGTACCTTGGGTATCCATTTTTCTACAGATCCATTACCTCGGTATTACCCCAGGGTAGACATACCTAAGAGGGTATCTTTCTACTGCCGAAGCCTTCTATTCTCGGGAATGCCCAATGCGAGCAGTCGCTTCTATCTGCGCCCTTAGCTCCGGGGATGAAGCTCCTGTGATGGAAGCCGCATATCGTCAGCAGATCGTGTCACCTCTTGTTGAATTAGGCTTGTGAACAAGGCTCGGCGATGTCTGATGTCTGGCACTACCCAAGCATTTTCCACGACCGCCGTCGCGAATACGAGTGACCACGTGCTGCGAACCGAGACCGCCCAGCCTTCAGCCTACATCCTCGTGATCACCAGCGTCCCTAACTGGCAGTGAGAATCGGGTTACGCTTTGAAAGCGCAGCACATAGATCTACTTCCCTCACTCAATTGCCCACGAGGCCTACGAGGGAAGAGCACAGCAGCAACACGGCAAAAGAACAACCGCGGAAAACCCGTCGAACGACCGGACCTCATAGGAATCTCTGCCGCCTTTGCTTTCTAGCAAATAGGAACCGAAACCTACGTCTGCCGTGGCGTCTACACTAGCAAGAGGTTGTGTCTAAAAGCCAACGTGTTTGCCACAGCACGACCTTGCAAAAGTAACGTCTTCGCATGCCTGCTCCCTTTCGAACTCTGATCACCTCATGCTGTGACACAACGCCAGACAAGACAGGCCCCTTTCCCATAGGTAGCGCTTCGGGTATTCTCGTTCCGGTTCTGCGTGTTGGATATCTCATAGCTGGATTTGCGCTATATCATGTTTTTCTTCTTTTTCTTGATATAGGATAGCCTCATTTACGGTCTGTTCGTATCACATTGGAATCCCAAAGCGGATGAAATCTTAAACCATGGTCTAAATAGCAATCGGAAGATTTTAACATGCTCGTGAGATTTATGAGCAGATCACCAGGGTACTTACCCCTCTCGTTACCTTCTGTTCTGCCTTCTCCGGTGGAACTAATCAGAAACTGGGGTAAAGCTTGATATTTTTCTGCTTACGATATCTGCCTCGTTCAGCTCAAGTTTGTAAAGAGGCAAAGAAGTAACGAATAGATGTCGACAAGATCTGGCTGAGGCGATGAAAGGCGTTTTGCGGACGTAACAATAGATGTACCACTTAGCCACTTGCGACCTAAAAATTGATCCTCAGGGGAATTCAGCTTCAGGGACCGACGATCGTCTGTGTTGGCCGGCTAAGATTGGCCATGTTCTGCTAGGCGGCCCTTTGACGTGCTCTTGAGTTAATCGCTGTGCGACTAAGATCTGCTATGATAGAGAAGGGGGTGGGTGCTACTCCGCAGAAGCGCTTGGCCACTCAACTGCTCGGATCTCCTCGGCCAGCCGCTTTTTCCAAGCACTGAGAAGTAGGGAAGTGTGGCAACCATGATCTCCGTGGCGCGAACTAGTTCTAAGGGGTTCCAGAGCGGCGGCTCCCTTGGATATTTGTTCGATGTTGGGCTGCATGGGCGTCGGGATGCGTGTCGCGGCGAATAGCATGTCTTTCTCGATATTCGACATGCCACCCTGGCGATCATGAGAGTTGCATCCGAAGCGTACGCTAAGTTTGAATGGCAAAAAAAGGTAGGTTAGTGAGACTTTGGGTAGCGACATTGAAATATAGCTATTTAGCAACTGCAGCCAAAAGCATCAGTTACACGGGGTGAGACGTCGGAGTTTTGAGCTGCACGGTAACCCGCAGTGGCCCATCTGCTACGTGGGCTAACGTGGTAGCTGGGTGGGAGAATATCTGGGGGAGTGGGATAGACCTTTACAGCCTCCAGACCAAAAAAAAAAAAAAAAAAAAAAAAAAAAAAGTTTAGTTTCTGCCAAAAACGACGCGAGAACACGACATCTAGGACAATCGATCAAGTCGTCCTCCATTCTCGCCGCGATAAGCTAGATTCATGGCCGGACTGCAAGTCGCTCTACCCGGTAATGATGCTCATTCGACTTGCGGTCTAGTATGCCGTATGTCATCAACATTTTACATGCACGGAGGGCGCATATGGGATTTATGACGAACGTGGGGATCTCGATGCGTATGCGCGAGACACAATAGACACAATGCTCCAGATAAGTTGGGCTCTAAAAGAGGGCTCGGGAAATCTTGCTGATGACCACTTCTCTGTAGAGTCGCTGCCAAAGGTGCGCGACACAATGTCTCATACACAAACGTCAACAAACTGATATTCTCAAATGTCACAAATAACGGGCTGAGGGATGCCAATGTTGCTCAACCAAGATCCGTCTTCAGCCTATAACCTGTACTAGGGGTGACCGAATGATACGCAAAAATTGTCAGTCTTCGGGCGGTTGCATGCTTACCTCCTTTACGGGACCCACGACCCCGTATTTGGCTGACAGGTTTACTACCTAGGTATGTATCATGCGTATAGTATACGCAGATATTACAGACAAAGAGAACAGACACATCGTCGATGATCTGTGGTTGGAACACTCCGATCTGTGCGTATTTACCTACCCAAGGTACGGTGTGTAGCCGGGGCGAGAACGGGCTTTATTAGGGGGGGGGGGGTGTATATGCATAGCATGTGCTATGCAGACCAAGCGTAGCACGACATACGCGTAAGGAGAATTTGGTGTCCAATATGGATCTGCTCCATCGCTGCGGAGCAAGTCGTCCCAATTTACGACTTATGGTCGTCTGGCTTGGTTGGGACTAGCAAGGAACGGCTCGAGTTCATCTGGGTTCGTCCGGGTTTTTTCAAGATAGAAGATGGGAAATGTAACCTGTTGACGACAAATTGCACGAGACCCCTGTTTTTTTCACCCCGCTCCTATTCCCCATACCTCTATTTTCCATAGCCCATTCGCAAGGTGCTTGCATACGAGGTGCGTTAGCAGCGAAATGCGATGGAGAGGATTTATACCTTCACGGCACCTCAGAAACTGTCTATTTCATTTTCGTCATTAGCTGGCTTTGGGCTTGGGCTTGGCTAGTGCCACATGCGACATGCCACCGCAGCTAAGGCAGCTAAGGAGTTGGAGGGGGTGATGAGGATGAGGGTGAGTGAGGGTCAGGAACGGCAAGGTCCGAAGCCACTGACCACGGAGGCGTTTTAAAGGGGGGGGGGGGGAGGGTTTCATGTCATGCTTTTAAGGCGCACCGCCTCGCTAGTCACTTGACGTCTCTACGCCAACATTTCTGGAGGTTTGCTTTGGGTCGACGGCTTGTTCCTGTTCCTTTCCACCCTTGTACCTGTCGCGAGAGATTACAAAATCCCCCGAGACCTTGTCACCTCGGGAGTTTGCATGAGTTCGAACTGTCTACGCGCTAGCTGTCCACATATTTGATTTGACGCGTCTCCGTCTTCGCACACTGGTGGTTTCGCAACTCTGGATAACGCCGGAGAGCTAAGCCCGAGTTGAAGAGGGAGCAGCTCGGAGCTAGCTACTCAGTCAGCCCAGGCTGTGAAGCAGGACGCCCGGATCTGCATATCTACCGACCCTCTCGCCGTGCACTTCGTCAGCACGCGATTGTTGCCATGTTCCAGACATAATCCCCCCAATCAAGCTGCTCCTAACTACTTCAATATGGTTGATGTCGACATCGATTCGTTTCTACAAAAGGGCTATTGGCCAAATTCCAGAGCTAGAAGCCCCGACTCGAGACTGTAAGTCGTCCAAGTTCTACCTACCCATTCACAGTTTAGCATTCATGTAAATGCGCTAGCCTTATAGACCAAAATTCGGACTATTTGCTAAGACGTTATGAATTAACCAGTCTCCGCACGAATACCCCATCGAGCCGATCTTCTTACGTAGACGTGTTTGTTCCGAGAAGGCTGCCGAGCTATCGGCCTCCGCCTCCGAAGGTCGAAGATGAAAGCGTGGCCGTCGCGAAAGAGTATGGATCTGAGGTCTCATTTGTACCTGGCGAGGAGCCGCTGTACCGGGGAGATGTTGAACAATACCCCATTCTCCTCCCCGTGCACGAACATAATCCCGAGCGACGTTTTGTTCTAGTACCAACCCCATCCGACTCTGCCGATGATTCCTCGGACGGCGTCAAGAAGCTGCCGAGGCGACCTAAGTCTAGGGGTCCGCCGCCTGACCCAGAACCTACTTCTTATGAGGCGAACACATGCCGCAGGCGTCCCAAAAACGAAGAGGACCACGAAAAAAAAGAGCCTGAAAAGAAACGCGATACTGGTCCAACTCGTGAGAAGCATCGCAGTAAACTTGACCATCTGCCAGCCATAGTCACTGATGTGAACACACCACCGCGGTCACCTGATAAAAGGCCGAAGTCTACAGCACGATCCGAAAGGGGAGGAGACGATTACTTCTCACCCCGGCTCAATTCACGGCTTCAGAATGGAAATACGCTGTCGCCAGATGTCATAGAGCATGGTAGTAAAGGAAGGGAGCGGGGATATTATCATGGCGGAACGAGTCCTTATACCCAGGATCGCAACCGCTCGTCTCATCCCAACGCGCAGTACGAGAAGAGCCCCCGCGACGATAGGAGACATAAGGACAAAAATACGACGTCAACTAAGCCGCCAAGCCCAACTCATCAAAAACGACGCTCGACTGCGGATCTCCCCCAGCAGTTGAAATCGCCTTCAAAAGTAGACCGCGAGAAGGGCCGGCAATATACTGAGCCTCGGTCTCCCGGTATCGACCGAAACAGCTATTCGCGATCGGAGCGGGATAACACATCCCAAGTTTCATCAGGATCAGGAGGAAAACGCGCGTCTCCGCCTAATAGTGAATACTACTACTCGAGCGACGAGGAAGGGCGGCGGCGGCATCATGCTCACCGTCGGCACGAGTCAGAAACGAAGGCATACCTTGGAACCCCGACAGACTTGAAACCAAGCGACAAGCGAAGATCCCGGGCTTCGTCTCCACTTCCGTCGCCACGGGTATCTCAGGTGTACGAAAAGGACTATGTACCTTCGCCCAGCCCGCGGAGCTCTACGTTCCCAAAGGATATCCGGTTTTCCCGAAGCGAACAACGGACTCAGCCGCCACCCTCGCGCACCTCTACCGGGAAATTGGTGTTGAATGCTGCTGCTCCGTTAGCCGTGGCGGCAGCCGCGGCAGTAGCAGCGGCAACTAGACCAGCTTCTCCTCCTGTCAGTCATCGCCAGCCAGCAGTACGTCCGCCATCACGGGCTGGGTCTATACAAACGGAACTACCTCCCGTCAGTCATCGTCAGTCAGTAGTACGCCCGCCGTCGCGGGGAGGGTCTCTACAAGCGGAACCATCTCCTGCCACTCATCGCCTTCCAGCAGTACGCCCGCCATCACGGGCAGGGTCTCTACAAGCGGAACTTCCTCCTGTCAGTCATCGTCAGTCAACAGTACGCCCACCATCACGGACAGGGCCTTTGCAAACGGAACCGCGTTCGTCAGCACCGAAATTATCGTCTAGTCCTCAACGCCAGGCGCGGCAACCGATTGACTCAAGTCCGCTAAGAGAGGTCTCTCACGCGGAACTACCCATACTCACAAACAGACGTTATCTCGATGAGATTCGAGCTGGAAGGCTTCCTGATATGCAGTACTGTCCACGCCGAAAAGCGATCGCGGGATGCGTCGACTGGTTAACGCTACCTCGGTGCGACAATTTCAACATCTGCCCTTCGTGCTACGATGTTGCGTTCGCAGACACGGAGTTTGCGCATCACTTCGTTCCGATGCCGTTCCGCCCGGCCGACAGGCCCATTGCGTGCGATTTCGGAACATCCCGGTTCTACCACATAGCGTATTTCCTGATGAGCAAACACCGGAAAGCGGATTTGTCCTTGTTCCGCAGCATCGCGAACATCGGAACCCAAGGCCAGCCGTGCGCGGGTCCGAGGGAGATCACCCGCACCTGGTTTTCCGTGCGGGATCCCCGTTCGGCGCGGCCCGTCGAAAGCTTTACCGTCTGCGCCAGCTGCGCGAAGACGATGGAGCAATTGCTTCCGAACCTGACGGGCATATTCGTGCCCGTGGAATCGCCGGCCGAGCCGACGCGGGGCGTGTGCGCGATGCAGCAGCAGCGAGAGCGGTTCGCGCACTACTTGGACGTGCTGGAGG
Organism: Hypoxylon sp. FL1150; assembly: GCA_022495205.1. Taxonomy (NCBI): domain Eukaryota; kingdom Fungi; phylum Ascomycota; class Sordariomycetes; order Xylariales; family Hypoxylaceae; genus Hypoxylon; species Hypoxylon sp. FL1150. The sequence continues at coordinate 250,906 of MU376175.1, forward strand.
CGGCGTCGGACAAGGCGCTGCTGGCGCAGAGCGCGCCCGACGTGCAGGCGCTGGCGGACCGGATCCGCGCCATGGCCGCGGTCCCCGAGTGCGCGGGCTCGCTGCCGGTGACCGACGCCCGGTGGTACACGATGCTGTCGCTGCCCGACTTCACCGTGTGCGAGGAGTGCTTCGGCGGCGTGGTGTGGCCCATGATCCAGAGCGACAGCCGCTCGGTCGCGGCCAACTTTCTGCAGAGCCCCGAGAGGCGCGCCCTGGCCGCCTGCCAGCTCTACTCCCCGCGCATGCGCCGGGTGTTCGCCGAGGCCGTGCGCACGGGCGACGTGCGCTACCTGGCGGCCAAGCTGCGCGAGCGCGACGAGAAGGAGCAGGAGTTCCACGCTAGGGTCGTGGGGCTCGAGAGGGAGATCTTGGGGGACGCGTTCGTGGATATCGAGGTCGAGAGGGCAAAGCGCGAGTGGGCGTTGTGGGAGTGATGGATGGATGAAGGGAAAACGAATGAATGGCGAAAAAGAAAAGGGGTAATAGTTATATATGGAGTGGGTATGGCTGGTATAGATGATAAAAGGGGTTGGGCGGTTAAGGGGAAAGGGGAACCTGTAGGGGGAAAGGGGTAAGGGGTACGAGGCATAGGATAATGAGTGGGTACGAGACTACGCGTGAGCATGTATAATGAGCGACCTGAGAAAAAGTATAGTGACGAGTAATGAGATAACGGATATGGCGAATGTTAAGTCACAACTTCGAATTTTCTTTTATATACGAGCGAGCGCCTGTCAATTCTCATTCGTGGGAGCGAGCGGGTTTTGATCATGTACTTCTTTCCTTCCCATCTTCGCCGCCTCCTGTTTTCCTCTCACGTATCGTAACGGCTTATCTATTTCCAGTCAACTGCTGAGGCCAATTCGCCGGGCATGTCCCCGTGCAGGGGATACCGGTGTTGGCCTGATCGTTGATGTTGCTGCACAGATACTTCGGGGCGGTGCTACCAGCGAGTGTAGTAATATTCACGTTCTCAAAGCTAAAGCCCGTACACGGGTTCGAAGCCGAACAATGTATGGCGCTGGCGATGTTGTAGCGACTAGTGCCCGTCACATTAATCCACCGCACGTCGGAGATGGGGATGCGCGAGCTGTCGCACCCCTGGCCCGTGTAGATGCAAGGGGTCACGTAGATGGGCTGGTTGACGTTCTCGGCGACGATGTTGCTGAAGGTGATGTTCTTGACGTAGCCCGTGCCGCTGTACGTCTTGATCCACGCCGCGTTGGAGCTGTGCGTGCACGTGATGTTGTCGAAGGTCACGTCCTTGACGTAGTCGGCGACGTTGGACGGGTTGCCGAGGGACCCGATGGTGGCGCAGCCCGACTCGTAGCAGTGCACGTTGGAGACTTGGATGTTGGTGCTGTTGCCTTTGACGGCGATGCAGTCCTGGCTTGGGTGTTAGGGTTTCGTTTACTAGATAGGGGAAGGGGGAGAGGGAAGAGATGGAGATGTGAGAGGAACTTACATCACCGCAGGTCACGGTCCAGTTGCTGATGAAGACGTCCTTCGAGTTCCAGGTGTCGGTGCCGTCCGTATTGACCGTGCTCCACTGGCTGTTGCTGGTAGCGTTCATGTCGAGGTTCGTCATGGTAACGTTCTCGCTGTAGGCGACGAAGGTGTCTAAAATTCATCGATCACATGTTAGTAAGCGTGGCATAAAAACAACGGCACCGACCGGCATGAAAAAGAAACGGACAATGTCACGTCACGTCACTTACGCCAGAACTGAGCCTGCCGCCAGGTGATCCCGTCGATCAGGACGTTCGTCGCGTGCCAGAGAGTGAAGCTAATGGGGCGTCCGGCCTGGTTGCTGCCGCTGCGGTTCTCGTCGTACCACAGCTGGCCCTGGCCGTCGAACAGGGCCTTCCCGAACCCGCGGAAGCTGATGTCGCGGCCGCCGACGCGCCACGCCGTCGACCGCTGGGCGTACTCGACGCCGATGCTGTTGCGCAGCCAGTACTGGATGTCGGCCGACCACCGCAGCGTGCCGTGGATCTCCACGTCCACGCGCTCCAGGTTCTGCAGGTCCATCACCTGCCCGATGTGGAAGAGCCCCTCCGTCAGCACCACCTTGCCGTCCCGCCCGCACTGCCGGAACGCCTCCAGGATCTGCGGCGTGTCGTCCGGCTCCTTCCCGTCCGGCCCCGTCGCTAGCGGCGTCACCGTGCACGTCGAGCCCGTCACGTTGAGGGCCGCGAGGGCACCCGTGGCGAGGGCCAGCAGGGGCGCCAGGATTGTTGACTTCATCTTCTTCAGTATTTGGCTTGATGACTGGGGTACCTAAGTGCTAAGCTAGGTGAAATATAATTGCGCGATTGCTTGCTTTTATCTCCTTTCTAGAGCCGGATGTCTGGAAGGTGCCGTGGCGACGGGGAGCAGAACTAATAACCCTTGCATCTTGCGGTAAGCCGACTTTTCCATCCTGTCCAATGGCCTCGCCGGCCACCTGGATATTCTGCACTACGTCGCCCCCTCATGGTTGAAAAGCAGGAACCAAGCGAACTTATATTACCGCCTTGGTCCAGGCCGCCTCGATTGACGTAAGTTGAGGAGGCGAAAGGGGAAGAGGTATGGAGCGTTACAACGTCGGAAGCAATGACATATATTGCCCTGACGCTATTTCAAGGAACAAAACGTGTTACAGTTACCCCAGACAGGCACCCGCTCGAATCAGATAGCCTCAATACCGCGACTGCAACCCTGGACTGTCAAAACTAATCTAGAGAGAGGGACTCGGCTAATGCGAATTGAGGGTAGAAGAAAGGGGGGCGGGTTAATTAAGCGGATATTAAGAATCCGGGGCCTAGACTACCCTACCTGGCGAAGCCGAAGCCATGAGGGAAAAGCTTCATAATATGTACGGTAGATTGGATTGCTGGAGCAGAGGTTTGGGGAAATTGGGGACTTAATCGCACAGCTACCGAGATATATAACAAGAACCTATTTTCGTTCATAAGAGAGCAGCAGAATGGCTGTTATGGGTTAGCTATGGCGATTCGATAGAGACATCTGTAATATGCAAATGTTAATAAGACGCATTAGCCCAGTCGTACGGTAGCGTAGACACGGTATCCGGGCACAACTAACAGAATGTTGATTAAGTTTGATTATTATGATAGACACCACCGTGAGTGATAACTCGTGCCTTGACGCTCTACCACCATAAGTCAGATAAACCAAGCATTTCCCGTATGCTTTCATGTCTGCATGACAGCAACTGTATGATTGCTGTTGATCTCGAGTGAGTTAGAAGACGAGTTAAACAACCAGCAGTTTGCCCCGGCATTTATCTCTGCGCTGTACGACATAGTCCTACACCAAGAAACAGCCGTGCAGGCCTTCTGGCCACCGGCGCCCCAATTGTTGAGCAGGAAGCACGCCTGAACACAATCTTGAAGCGAGTATGCGATCAACCCAGACCACGTGGTGATAGACGGGTTCCCCAGAATTCGCTGCTCGCAAGTCACTCGGTATTGGTCTAAGTTCGAATCTTCGATCAGTGTGCCATCGAGCTCAGGGCAGTTGATATGTAGGCTCTCGACCCGGGACGGCTCAGGAGCCACATAATCCACGAGTGCTGTTGCCGCGGCCGAAGTCGACGAAGTAGGATTGACTGTTGAAGAAGTAGGAAGCGACGTCGACGTCGGCATGCTAGTTACCACTGACGGGGACGCGTCGCAATGTCCCTTCTTCGCTAAGGCACTTCCTAGGCCGCCTCCGATAGCTGCACCCACAATGAGTGTCGTTACGAGCGCGATGAGCGTACCGAAGGCAAGAGGACTTAGGCCGAATGGATTGCCATCTTCTGAACTCTGTTGCTGGAGTAAATTGCCGGGCTTTACGACTCCCATGCTAGGGGCTAGCGTGTACTCGAATGTTTCGGGAGGATGATTCGGCTCGTGTACTTCTGGAAGATGGTTCGGGCCGTTGGGGTATTCGATCGGCTGGACATGAAACCCGCTGTACTCGTGCTGTAAAGGCATTATACCTCTGGCGTGGCTAGAAAGCTAGGGGATCGTTCTTGAAGGGCCCTTATTATTGATAGAAAGGCTGGTCGAAGCTTGAAGGGTATCGAGTGAAATTCCAAATATGGTAGATGTGGTTTCCTGGGGTCGGTGGCTTGGGTCGAAAATTAGATGCTTGGGTAGTTCCTAGACATGGCTGCATCAGGACCTCCGTGCCCTTATTAAATTTACGGCGTCAATGGTTTCATACCGTGAAAGTTATGGTCACCTCTAAGGAAAGCCACAGACCCCCTCTCCTTGAGAAACATCAACCGGCCTACCTATGGCTGGGGTTAAAGCTCGTACTTATTTCCACACTCGGCTACTTACATCTGTTCTACGAGGCGTCACCTGCTCTACGAACACTCTCCGATCTCCTGATCATTGTAAGCCCTCGATTCTCCCATATATCATCTTTTGCAACTAGGTAGGTTTTTCCCTGGAGGTGCCTTTCTATCTTGGGTACCTAAGTCAAGGAACCTAGTGCTACAATGTTATAAAATATAGAAACGCATCTTATGACATCCCACACAACTCTACATCTCATTGGGCAATGGGCTGCCTCAGTTTTCATATTAGAATAGGCCATGTCTTCATCCTGTCCTCGGTATCCTGCGGTTTTGTCTTGTATGATAATCAGGCTCGTTCGATTATCTTTAACTCACCGAGCATGCGCAACTCCCTCGAAAGATTCTATAGAAAGTAAGACAAATATATTTTGAATTCGAAATTGGTCACCTTTTGACGTTGATGCTTCCTAAACTGGTTGAGTCGGTGGGTAAATGTTATCTCTCATAAGCCTCCAAAGAAGAAATACATGGAGCGGGTACCGGCCTTGGGCCGTTAACGTTCGGCGCTATAACCCCACCAATTTGAAAAATACGGAGGGGCCATCCCGCTTCCTTTGACATATGCATGGGTTTTGCTATGCAATATAGGAAAAAAAAAAAAAGGTAATCGGAACATTTATACTCCTATCCTCTAATTCGTTTAATGACTACATCGATAACGTGTACATTATTATTATAGTTTGAAAGTTGGGTTTCTATTGGAATTGGAATTCCTTGGCGCCCGGGCGCTAAGCAGTGACGTAACGACTGCCCTGCAAACGCCTCCTGCCGAGCGCCTGATAACGTGTTGGAAACCCAAAGCTCCCTCAAAAACACAGGATATCTCAAACACGAATACAAACAGGCAAAAAGACACGCCTTGAACACTATCAAGATGACGAGAGTAGACGACGAATTCACCATGGTCGACTCATCTGAGGCCTCTCCTCAGCAGTTCGAGCAAACGCATCCACAGAAGCCAAGCCGGCAACAACAAATGATATCGGATGACGAGTCCGCCAACGATTCAGACCTTGCCTTCGATGGCTCTGGCTCCTACGTCGCCCCCCAGAAGGAAAAAAGCAGTAAGATGAGTTACCTGAATAGTTTCAGAGATATCCCTGGCGTGTTCTCTGGCGTACCCAAGATGTGGGGTAGCAAGGAAGTTGTGTTAATTGCCGTAATGGGGTATGTACCTCACCTACCTTTTTCCAGCAAATTGACGAATATCTTACCGTACGTAGGATGACCGGGTCTGGCAAGACGACGTTCATCTCAAAGGTGACGGGCCGAACAGATCTCAAGATAGGCCACGACCTTACTTCATGTGAGTCGATTGAGCGTAGCAGAGTAGTCTCATAACTAACTATATGAACTCTGAAAGGCACCCAGGATATCCAAGTTGTCGATACAGAACTCGATGGCCGCATCGTTCGTTTTGTGGACACCCCCGGGTTCTCGGACACATATCTCTCGGATACTGAAGTCCTCGAGATGATCGCCGACTATCTAGCTATGGCCTACTCCCAGAAGATACAGTTGTCGGGCATAATTTACCTTCATCCCATCTCGCACAATCGTGTCACTCATCATGCCACCAAAAACCTGGACATGTTCCGGAAGCTGACAGGGGAGAAGAATCTCAAGAACGTGATGCTGACGACCAGCATGTGGGACAAGGGCCCCGAGGAGGAGGGCGTAAAACGCGAACGCGAGCTGAAGAACAAGTTCTGGGACGTCCTAATTGCTTTCGGTGCTAGATATGCTCGACACGATGGCACCGAGTGCTCCGCCAAGCGGATTGCGTCCCTGCTTGTGAGAAACAAGCCCTTCTACCTACAGCTGCAGGAGGAAATGGGCGGAGCCAACAAGGCGCTAAAAGACACCGCCGCAGGCCAAGAGATCATGGCCGAGCTCGAGCAGATGAAGGTAAAGCACCAGAAAGAGCTCGCCGAGATGAAGGAGATGCTGCAGCGGACGTCCGCCGAGGAGAACAAGGCCGCCGCGGCCGCCCTCGAGAAGCACTACCAGAAGATGCTGCGAGAACTGGAGAGGACGCTGGCAGATGAGAGACGGATGAACGATGCCACAGTCAAGTCACTGACCGAGAGACTTGAAGCGCTCGAGAGAAGAGGTGAAGGTTCCTTCTGTGCTGTCATGTAACAAAGACTTTTCGACAGCACTTGTGTGAGACGTTTAGTATGTCAATCAGCATCTGAGGACTATCGAATCGATTCTGGGATACATGGTTCAAGGCATTACGTGGATACTGATGGAGAATCTATGGAGGCTTAATTGAAAAAAAGAAAAAAGGGGGGGGGGGGGGGGGGTAGGGTAATACCAAGACAGGTTTATCATCGTCGGTCCGCTTAAAAATTGCTTGACGCTTAGATGGAATATGCGTTAATCAGCAGTTGTCATATCCACACGTTATGGCATGGGGTATCCTGATTTTTGGCGTCATTTGACCATTACCAAGCCTCCGCTGGAATACGTATTGTGGCTAACTTAGAAGTTGCCATGACAATGATATAAAGGGGCCAGTTTAAATAAGTAGCCCACATGGAAAATGCCGCTCATCCATCGGACAAGTTCCCGCCTCATGCCATTCTCAATTAGGAGGTATCTGAGTGGTTAGGATAACAAAACGTCAAAAGAGAGCTTCCCTTACAAAAACATTTGGTGTAAGATTGAACTTTGGTCTACTTGAACCTCACCGTATAACGCCCGCTGTGCCCTCCCGTGCCTCTCGTAATAAGCCTTGTAATCCGGTCCAATAGTGTCCCAACGAGTCGGATAGCAGAGGTAACATCTTCCACTCAAGCTGCGCAAGAAATACCGACCGCCATATTACGGTCTAACCTCCCCGAGCTCATGATGACCGGTAGGCATTTCTCGACGGTCCGTGTCAACAGGCATTTCGTGCGTCACTTCCTGATTTGCCATCTCGTGGTACACGGGCTCCTGCTCTGCCACGGGGACGTAAGAATACCTCTCCTGCCACTGCCCCTCGGGTTTCATCGGCGGGGTCTGCACCCACTGGCCGTCGATCCACTGCCCCTGTGTAGCCCCCGAGCTGTACGCCGGAGCCGGCGAGCCGGCGAACGAGGACGGGTGCTGGTGAGCCACGGCAGCATTAGCGTCGCCTTCGGCCTCCGCCTGCTTCCGTGCGTCCCTGTCCCGTTTCCGCCGGAGGAAGAAGAAGGCACCGAGCGCGAGGAGCGCGAGGACGCCGACGCCCACACCCACACCGATTCCGGCCTTTGCGCCCGTCGACAGGCCCGCGTCCTCGTCCGATGCAACGGCGGTGTCGTTGAATGTCCGGAGCGCGGCCGCGGGCTCCCACTCGTTCTTGCTCGACCGGTAGACTTGGGTGACGTTGCCGCCGCTCACGTAGTAGATCCAGACCCGGTTGAGATTAAAGTCGTAGGCAGAGGCAAACTGCGCGTTGGGGCTGTCGGCGGTGGGCCACGCCTGGACGCTTTGGCCCGAGGACGCTTCCCAGCCGCCGCTGGTCTCGGAGACTTGGTGGAGTAGCGAGTCGTTTCCGATGTAGAAGACGTTTCGGGCGGCGTCGTCGTCGAAGGTGAGTCCGATGCCCTTGGCTGAACCATCCCATCCATCGAGTGCCCAGTTGACGGGTGAAGTTAAATTCAGGGTAAAATCCTGCGGCGCGGTGTCATTGGTAACGGGCACCAATGAAGTGGTATTGCCGCTGTCCTGATCCACAAGATTGAGGGGTGTCGGAAACGTAGCTGTCGGGTCAGACTGCAGAATCCAAGTCATTTCGGGTGGGTGTACGACTTACTGAGTACCCACTCGCCGTTCTGCTGTAGCGTAGCCACCTCGATGTTGCTCGGGCCCTTGCCGTACACTACACTAATCTTATTGGTGTCGGTGTATCCGGCGCTGATAGGCAATGTCTTGACGACGTCTTGTGAGATACTGCCCTCGGTAGTCCAGCTGTCCGCAGTCGTGTAGCGCCGGATCAAGGTGGCCATGTGGTCATCATGAAAGTAGACTCGATAGCCAGATTGTTCGCCCAGGTTGACAGCCGACAGCCCAGTGCTTTCATTCACTGCTTGACCGGTTGATACTATCCAATTATTTTTATCCGGACTAGGAGGCACGAAATGACCTGTAGGATCGCACTCCCAGAAGGCTTCGGCGATTTGATTCGCATCATCAATGTACCAAAAAGCAGCCTATCTAGGAGTATAAGTGACTGGCCAGTCCCATAAGAGGTATTGTTCAGCAAGCACTTACAAAGTTGACCCCATCGTTCGCATATCCAATTCCGGTAAGGCTCGTCTTTGCCTTGGGATGCAAGTCTAAACTGAATGACGCGGTATCGTTACCGGGAAAGATAGGAGAAGTCCCATTGCTATTGCAAAGGGAATAAAATATTTTCCCCGTCGCATCATCTTGCATTATAACTTGGGGTGCTCCAACTCCCGTCGTCCAGGCGGCTATCGAGCCGCCCGCGACCTGGTCGGATAGCCATGCCAACACACGTAGCAGTGCAAAGATCGTGAAACGAAATGCCATGGTCTCGATCACCAGTCCCAGTCTGGGACACTAGAAACATACACAGATTGACGTCAATCTAAGCTGAAGGGAAGAAGGTTGATACACGAAAGGCCAATTGAAGAGAAAGGACGAAAGAATAACTAGGTGACAAGAGAAACACATGGATAGGGAAATTCGATGGAACATTGCATCGGGCTGTAGCTGAGGTACCCGAGAAGGAGGCCACTCCGCCTCGTTTGGGGGCAGGAACAATCTGCATGTTCATTTTCGTATCCCGCAGCGGGCGACCATATGGGCTGATAGGATTTTGGTCTAGGACTGAGGAAACACAACGCCGATCTTTGCTGAGTTCCGACGACTTAGAGGTTGATCTTGCCCATGTGCTTCCAGCCACACAACTTCATCTTACGTGATACTCAAAATATGAAGTCAGAAGGAAGAGAGGCCCTAACATTTTCCTGCCAATCGTGTAATATGACAAATATCTTAGGTACCTACCTAGGTTAGTTGTCTGGGCGCCCCGTTACTAATTGCGAAGATCGGCTCAGCTCCAAGCATGTCCTACTGGATTCGCTGTACGACATCTCTGTTCGGTACGTAGAATGGCACGGCCCACAAGAAGCCATGGTGGCCCGAACAGATGCGGCCTGGCTGCCCGGTAACACGAAGTGCGGAGGTCTGAAACGATAAAACGGGTGTGCCACGATTATCCCCAGCATCAACTCCGACAGAGCCTCACCAAGCAAGAGGATCGAGACAAACTGTAGAGTTCCTATTAGGGGATCACCCAGGTTGCTCCTATCAATCAATATCCTGTATCATCGCTTCAACGTATGAGGTGTTCCATTCTCGAAAGTGAGTTTAGATTTAAGACATAAGATCGCAATAATGACAAACGAGACATTGAAGAAAGTTAACGAAGTTGGCACTGACACATCGCGACGATATTTTTCAGCTCCCAAGCCACTCCAACAGCCACAAATTAGCCCCGAAGCAACCACTACGGTGCTACATTAGTGCGTACCTAACCTAAAAAAAAAAAATCTTAAATTAAAATTATTTAAATTTTAATTATATTTACATTAATATTATTATGATACGTAGTGATAATGATAACAGTAGCGATAGCCTCAAGATGAAACTCCAGCCAGCTGGGAGCAGCTGGTGACCGACCACTTGCAATTCCGCCTTGTCTGGTATGACCCCTGAATGGTGCACCGTACCATACTTCTCACCATAGGTCGTTAGCTTACCTTCCACCATTTAGTCTTTCCACCATAGGTACCTATGGATCATTTTTGTATAACCCCGAGGTGTAGTTACTGCCGGTTTGACTTCGCGACAAGTGAAAATACTACTATATGTAATTATGATTTTGTTCGTTCGGAAGCATCATTGGGTCTAACTAACAGAGTAATGGGACAGTGAGGTCTGATGGTCGGTCTATTACCCTCCCATTCAGCAAGCTGGAGTACGATAACTGCACTTACGAACCGTGCTACCCCGGATGTTGTCATTGGGACGAAAGACTTCATGGCTATCATGTTGACTGTATTCAGCACGGGAACTACCAGTCGGCCCCTGGACTCTTCGATGCTACCTCTTATGCGTATGACCCCTGGCCTGGCGAGAACGTGCGACGCCATCGCTGGATGCTTGACCGCTTAACCTCCATGATTTACCGGTCCCTTAGCCCACGACTACCTTTCGAGCTTTGCGGCATTATTGCACGATATTGCGTCCGCGAATACGCACTATCCATTACCAGAAGCTTTTGTCGAGATAATTCGGCATCTGATTTCCACATTGATTTAACGCAACCGGTATGGGCCCGCTACGCTTCCCTTGATGGGCTAGCATACATAGTGTCTTTAACGAATAAGCCTACTTTGGACGATGCCGTTCCCTTGCCACAACCGGACGTCCCTGTACAGATAATTTATGCAGCCGAGGATCATTTAGGTGTAAGAGAGGTGCACTTTGCTGGTTCTTCAGACAAAGTACAACATCATCCAAGGCCAGGATTATGGTGGAGAACGGTTCGAGTACATGGGCCCAAGCTTAAGGGCCATACTGATGTGGGTTATGCTCGTCCACTACCCGTCGTCGACCTCTACTTATCATGCATGTAGGGCTCCAAGTTGCGCCGCCTGCTTTGTCCGTTCGCCGAGCACGCCCTGGGCGATAATGTGCTTTGGGCCACACCTCAGCCAGATCCGCAACAACTCCGACTTACAATGTTAATGGTACCGTCCGCCCCGCTGAGAATGGCCTCGCTGGAAATTGGCCAAGGAGTTACTGGGTATTCGTTTTGCTGGAATAACTGCATTGTTGCCCTCAAGCCACACAGCGATAAAGGCGATTTTTCCTATTACAAGCATGTTATGTTACGTCACCCGCATGCCCTTTGGCTTTATGTTCCATTTCGTCCACATGAAAGAATTGTGGAAATTTGGCAACGCCGCCGTAAGCATGGCAGAGAGGTTGCTTTAATTGTGAGTGGTTCAAAGTATCTTTGGGGCTTGTTACTAATAAAGATAAGGTCGTTACGAATATAGATCGCATTTATGTAATGGGGGCATACCCCAGACCCTCCTGGCATCCGTGTTCATACGAACTCTTATATAAGGACAATCACGACAGGGACTCCTTTTTCATCGATCAATCTCCCGCGGGCATCCATGCTGTCGCGTCCAGGCCTCCATCTAGAGGCACAAAAGCCCATAGGATCCCCATTGCGTTGTCCCCGTATCCCGAGTCCATGTCCTTCGAGGACTTTCTATATACAGCAGCTAGCGTTGAAGACGTGGCCTATGTTAGATTATGTCGGGCCGAGTCGAGCTCGATTATAACTGGGCTAGTTTTCGGATACACTGATGGCCATGAGGAAAGTGTGGGGCAAACCCGCCTTGATCGCCTCGAAGCACATATTATGATTGACACCTCTCAGAAGATGTGGTTACGAGTTTCCCGGTCTATTTATGGCCTTCCTCAGGTTGTTGACATGGGATTTTCTCCAACGTCAAAATCAATTGAGGGGTATATTTACATCACATGGCATGGGTGCTTAGAATGGTGGTTTTCGTTGAACCAGTGTAAGCTATATCATAATAGCCAAGCGAGCCTTTCTACCCGACGGTAATAGCCGCGCCAGGGGGGGGGGGGGGGATGGAAACTATGTTCTGCTGCGGTTAGGTGCTGTAGTGAAAGCGTAGAGTGAGTTTAAGGGGTAATAAAGGGGGCAGGAAGAAGGGAAGAACAGGAGATGACTTTCAGCGCCGGGCTTTAGGTGTATAACAGATAATTGCATGGATTGGTTCATATTAATATGTTGACTAGCTAGCATGTTCAAGTCCTACAAAGGCAATTCGCTTTCCACTGACGAACTGCATCTTTTAAGCAGGTCCGTCAATCTGCTTCTCGCTCTCATCGAGAAGTCCGAGGGCCTCCCGCCTTGTTGGAGCTGCCAAGTCGAAGTAAGGCTTCTCAGCCAACGAAGTGACTCGGGTACCGTGCCTTGGGTGCTTCCCGCCGTAGTCCCAGCTTGCGTTGTGTATCGTAATCCTGTTAAATATCTGCGTTAGCGGAGTTTCCCTCTCAACGGCAGATTTACTAACCTATTATCCCAGAGAGCCGACGTATTAGGAGTCCATCGAAACCGGACCTGTATATCCACGTTCCGCTCGTACACGTCGTACAGATAATTCAAAATAACATCGCTCTCGGCGCGGTCCAGCCCGACAATACGATCCGTCATGGCGCGGTTCACCCACAGCGCCTTCCAGCCGGTCGCCGGGTGCACGCGGACGAGCGGGTGCACGCGCTCGACGTACTTGGGCCCTTGCTCCGGGTGGTCGCGGTCCAGGTACGGGTGCGCGGACCGGTACACGGCCAGCTTGCCGTCGATGATGCGGCGGAAGTCCGGCGACAGCTTCTCGTACGCCGAGTACCCGCTGGCCCACAGCGTGTCGCCGCCCACCGGCGGCACCGTGTCGTTGTGCAGGTGCGTGATCCCGGCGGGCTGCAGCTCGTGCACCAGGTCCGTGTGCCACCGGCTCGCGCCGCCCGGGTTCCGGAAGTTGGCCGTCCGCTCCGTCGCTTGCAGGTCCGGCCAGATCACCGTGACACCGAGTTCGCCTGGGACCTGCGGGACTTGGGGCTGGTTCGAAAGATTAGTATGCGCAATAATGCAATGCTGATTTCAATGAAAGAGGTGTATTGGTGGAAATACTTACGTGAATCTCAGGCACTCCGTAGTACTTCCCGAGCTCCAATTGCTGTTGGGGTGAGAGATCCTGGTTTCTGAAAAAGACGACGCTCCGCTCGGCAATGAGAAGTGCCAGTTCGTCTTTTTGCTGGTCTGTTAGATCTTTCAACTGCAAGCCCTCAATCTCGGTCCCTATGTGGGTGGTAAGATCGGTAACCTTAGTCGCGGCAGAAAATAGTGCCGACTTCGACTTGTCTGCGCGTGCTCCGGCGTCATTATGCGTCCATTCCTTGCTCCTGATGTTGTAAACATCTTGGAGGTAAAGGGGCCTTGCCGGACGGTACGGGTACCCGTTGGAAAGGTCGACGCCGGCCTGCTTCAGACGGTGGAGCGCCGGCTCCGGGAGGCCGAGCGTGTCCTTGCGGGGCTCCGCGACATCCTTGATGCGCTCATCTATCGGGGTCGCTGAAGGTGCCATGATTAAAAACTGTTGAAGAATGTATTTTTATTTTACTTTTTATTGAGACGACTTCGTGATATTCTAGAAATATAAGATTTCTCTCAGCTTCCCCTCGCCTTTCCACCCGCCAACGGCCCATATATAAGCTAGAGTAACTAGCTCCTTGAATAGGAGATTCCCTATCGTTAACCTCATCCGCCCGATATTCGACGACAGGTGACTCCCGTCTTGATGCGCGAGCTCGAACCACTCCAGCAGGGTGGATTGGTAAGCCATCCGCATAGGACCATTTCCGGTAGCAGCACCAAGACAGCCGTGTGCAACATATAAAGTGAGGAGTACATACTTCCCCGCCATTGATCGAGGCCGTCATTGGGTTCCCTTATCAATTTGCGATATTGGAGAAGGATGACGCGAGAGCGATCGCATCCTACGTGCAGCTTACGCGCGTGAAGTGGTATTATTCGACGCTTTCGACGGGGTTGGAGATGGCGTCATGGCGGTAAATGTTGAGGTGCTCACCACCTCGACCACCCAGCCACCCTCGGCCTCTTCATTCTATTAACTCTAGACCACCCCGCGTTGTCGCAATATGCTCGCATGAGTTGCATGATCGCTCAATCAGTAGTTGTCTTAACGGGTAAGCGACTAAGACATCCGCTAGTGGTTGTGATTCGTAACCATATCGTAGGGGTTCAGGGGGGCTTGCAGTGTGAATCGTAAGGTCATTGTCGCTAAATAGATCTGGATCTGTATGGGCAGGGGAGTATCTGCAGTAAGGCCGCCACTCAAGTGATCGGTATTCTCCGGAGCGTGGGATGGACCTAGGTTCACAGCGTACAGGAGATTAATCCTTGTAAAGCCTCAGCTCTTCTGGAATCTTTAAAGATCGGAACGCCCCGGCTGTGAAATTGAGTTCGTACGTGAGCTCAATCATTGTAACACAAGATGGCAAGCAAAGAGATCACCACGACCCAAAGCGCGGTTGGCATCGATGACGATGTCGCGGCCAAGGGCGCCCAACACAGCGACAGCGACTCGATCCATACTCAATCCTCTGCTCTGGTTGCCGAGAAACCTGCGCACACATGGAGGTCGTACTTTTGGGATACGTTTGACAAGTCCCGTGAAGAACGACGTTTCCTTTTCAAACTCGATGCCGTGGTTTTGACTTTTGCCTCTCTTGGGTACTTCATTAAGAACCTTGACCAGATCAACGTCAACAACGCTTTCGTATCGGGTATGAAGGAAGACCTTGGACTGTATGGCAATCAGCTGAATTACATGATAACTTGTTGGACGGTTGGTTATGTCGTGGGCGAAATTCCGAGGTAAGAAAATCTGGGCTCACTTATTGGCCACAACCACCTTGGCGGTAGTGGTCACAATCACGACGGTCGAAAATACTACCAAACTTCTCGTGCAAGTGTAGCTGATAGCAGCAGCAACATGCTACTCACCAAGGTTCGGCCTTCAATCTGGATACCGGCTTGTGAAGTCGTGTGGTCAGTCCTGACGATCTTACTCTCTAAATGCCAAACGGCGGAACAAATCTATGTCCTCCGGTTCTTCATCGGTCTCTGTGAAAGTACATTCTATCCAGGAATGCAATACGTAATTGGAAGTTGGTGGTATGTGACGTCCCAAGTCCCTATTTAATTTTCGAGCTGACCTTTTTTAGTATGTGGCGCCCCTATTCAACCAGTCAATGCACGCCTCCGTCTTCAAACTTTCTGCTAACTTGCAATAGATCGCAAGGACGAGCTAGCTAAGAGGAGTTGTATCTTCCACGCCAGCGGGACGATTGGTAGCATGTTTTCCGGCTATCTGATGACCGGTGTTTATTCACTCGGAGGCAGAGACGGTTTCAGGGGCTGGCAATGGCTTTTCATCGTTAACACCGCAATTTCGCTCCCCATTGCCGTCGCTGGTTTCTTCTTCTTTCCGGACGTCCCTGAGATCACTAGCGCCTGGTGGTTGACCAAGGATGAAATTGAACTGGCGAAGAAGCGGATGCAGCTGGAAGGTCGCGCGAATAGAGGGGCTTATACGAAAGCTAAGTTCCGGAAGATCTTTACCTCGTGGCACATCTACGCCTTGACTTTGCTTTACATATTCTTTAACAATGGCACGGGCTATGGTACGTATCAGAATTCCCTAGCGCTGAATACTTCTTCCCCCGGGGTTTGCTCGCTATGATTAATGGCGGGCAAAAGTACTTATCTTCCGTGAACTTCAAATATTAAGTGACAATGCTAACATAACATGTTTTTAATACACACAGGAAGTCAACCAGCCTTTGCTCTTTGGCTGAAGGATGAGGGTTACAGTGTGGCGGCTATCAACTCCTATCCGACTATTGCCTCTGCCATCGCAGTCATCTTCACTTACATTTACGCCTGGACGTCAGACACCATTTTCAGAGGTGCCCGATGGCCGCCTATGGTCTTCTCCGGTGTCGTGAACATCATCACCAACACCAGCCTCGCGGTCTGGGATATCCCAACGGGCTGGAAATGGTTTTGTTACATAATCGGATTGATTGGCGGAGGTATCAGTGGACTGACGTTCGCGTGGGCCCACGAGATCTGCAGCGATGATAACGAAGAGCGCGCCTTGGTCGTGGCGACAATGAACGAGATGGCTTACGTCGTGCAGAGCTGGTTGCCGCTGATAATCTGGCAACAGGTTGACGGACCGCAGTACCACAAAGGGTTCATCACCATGGTATTCATTGCTGCTGGTCTAATCATCACTGCGCTCACGATACGAGTACTTCATCACCGCGAGCGGGCTAAAAAGGCGCAATTGACTAGTGTGGAGTAGATAGAGACCTGAAAGTACCTAGGTAGATTCGGTATATATAAGATATACTCATCCAATGAAGATATCACATGTAAGCTTCTCACTCAAGGGCCCTCAGAGACAGAATGAATCTTGATGACCTCGTCCTAAATATTTTCTCGCTGTCTTTCAAGCTGTTTAAATATCTGCGAAGATGAAGTAAAATTCTTACAGGTCTACCAATCTTATAGGATATTCGGAACTACCGATGGGCGTAATTAGGATCAAGAGCATTTCTGTCATAGAAGTTACCTTATATTTGCAAACACTGATTCGCAGCCCCCCACGTAGTTCGCATTGGAGTAGTATGGTTCCGAGCACGTAATCGTAGCTGCAGATGGCCTCATTCCAAACCCAATCTAGTGAAATCTTGCGATTTCTAATCAGCACTAAGAATCCGAAGCTAGGACACATCATGATAATGAGGAGAAATGAGACGATATGCAGTGCAACATGCCACTATCGTTTGTTAAATCCGTTTCTATTCATATCTTAATGTAGCCCACTTACATGTTGAGATTTCCTCATTCATCTTTCCCGTATCATCACAATGGGATCTGTGACAAGCAAAAACGAAGTTGAAAACGGGCCGTCGCTTGGCTACATCAAAGATGTGGCTGTCATCGGCGCCGGCATCAGTGGCGTTGCGTCGGCAGCCCACCTCCTCCGAGCCGGTTTCAACGTTACCGTGTTTGAGCGGACCGGCGTCGTAGGCGGTGTGTGGAACTTGGAACCACGAGCGGATAGAGACCCACCATTCCCAAACGTCCGGCCTCCGGATCCAAATTGGGAGGAGGTCGAAGAAGAGGGACTGACTGCGGACGAAGTTGAGCTAATTCACGGGCCTCCAAATCCATGGTGCGTGTGACAATGGCGCGCTCATTCAAACGCATAATCCAATCAGATATCAATGAGCGGAACTAACGAACCTACAGCTATGCGGGTTTGAAGAACAATATCCCAACACCGATTATGCGGAGTAGTCTCCTGCAATGGCCTGACGGCAGCGAAGATTTCGTGGACCAGAAGGTGGTCCATCAATACATCAAAGACATTGCCCAGATTTATAAGGTCGTGGATAAGGTTATCTTCCACACTAGAGTAGAAAGTGTTTCAAAGCCTAGCGGGAACAACCAATGGGATGTGGTGACAAGCACGTTCGCGAGGACCAGCTCTGGCCATACATTAACGAAGAAGTCATGGAAGTTCGACGCTGTGGTGGTAGCGAGCGGCCATTATCACATCCCATTCGTACCAGATGTTCCCGGATTGGCCACGTGGAAGCAGCGCTTCCCAGATCGGGTGACGCATTCAAAACGGTATCGCACACCGGCCCCTTTTGCGAATCAGACAGTTCTCGTAATAGGGGCTGGTGTTTCAGCCTTGGACATCGCAAATGAGACGGCGGCGCTGGGAGCCAAGGTTATCCAAAGCAGGCGACAAAGCAAGTACGATCTCCTGGGATCACGACTCCGAGAGGGCGTTGAAAGAGTTGCGATGGCTGCTGAGTTTATCCTCGACGGTACGACTGCGGAGACCAATACCCAGACGTTAGAGTCAGGAATCCCTATACCGGGCAAAGTTGTGCTCGAAGACGGCAAAGTCATAGAAGGGATCGATCATGTCGTAATCGCAACTGGATACATCACCTCCTATCCTTTCCTCGGGGAGTTGGAGCAGCCCCTGGTTCCCTGGCAGGAAGCCGACGAGAAGGTGATAACGACATCCGACGGATACATCACGCATAACCTGCATAAAGACGTCTTCTATATCCCCGATCCGTCGCTGGCGTTTATCGGAGTTTCGCACCTCGTGTCGACGTTTTCGCTGTTCGATTTCCAAGCTCAGGTCGTAGCTAAGATATTCGCAGGGCAAGCAAAACTCCCACCTCAGTCGGCCATGAAACAAGAGCACAAGGAAAGAAAAGCGCGATTTGAAACCGGAAATCGCTTCCACTCCATGTTCGGCGTGGAGGATGCGTACATCGAGAAGGTGCTGGAGTGGGTCAACGGAGACCTTGCGAAAGCTGGGTTGCAACCGTTGCCAGGGATGGATGAGGTGTGGCACGCGAGATATAAAGAGTTTCAGAACAGGCCCAAGAATCCTTAATAGAGAATCGGGAGGTTACCTGCGTCGAATTTATTAAACGACATCAATCTGATCCAAGAGTCTTCACTGAATTTTACATCAAAACCTACATGCTTGCCCTGAGAGGTAGGTACCGAAGCATCAGCGGTCACTAATAGGGTATCCCGTATTATAGTATACCCCCTGTAATGTTGAGAGTGTGAAATTGCAATTTTGAGCCCCAGACACAAGGGAGTATGCCCCGATCCGCATCCTCTATCTCTGATTTTTCCAAGGTCGATTTATATCAAACGGAACATCTGTTCACTCTCATCGCTTGTAGGAAGACCCTCGCCACGCATGATGCCATGGATATAACACTCGCCAATGAACTCATACTCCTTGTTTCCCTTCTCCCTGAGAATAAACGGCACCTTCGCTCCCGGAAAGAGAACTACAACATCTTCCTTCTCGGCAATGGCCGGCACAATGCCCACATCACCCTGATCCGTGTCGCACACAACAACGCGCTGTGGCGCAAATGCCTCGGCGAAAGCAATGGCCTTGTAGACATACGGTACCAGCCGCTCCCAAGTGTCTCGGTCAGCGTCGAACAACTTTTGCCCTTTCATAGCGTACTCGAAACGCGACTTTTGGTTCTTCCAGGTGCTGTGGGGGCGATCCGACGCGAGATACCCGACCAGTGCGCCGTACGCCGAGATTGCTTGGGCCTCGAATTTCTGCTGTATTTCCGGTGAGTGGTGCGAATGAGGGCGGGGAGATGCCGAGTCAGCGCCATCGTCCCCCCTTTCATTGTGATTGGATAGCGTAGTGGCGTCGCCGATGGCCGTTTTCCACTTGATCTCTTCAATGTCCAACGCTGTTTTCCTTCGGTCGTACAGCTCGTCGATGGTGCTGAATATCTCGCCTAGGTAGGCCATCACGTCATCCAGCATCGAGTGGTTCTTACCCATGTTGCCGATCTTGCAAGCCACGTAGCCACGGAGGATCAAGGCTTGACCCTCGACTCTGCCGAAATGCTTGAGGCCTATCTTGCCGACGTCTTTGGCATCCTCGTCCTTGCGGATTCCTGCGCTGTAGTTTCGAGACCAAGTCGATATACTACTTGGATAGTGATTCGCAGTCAAGTCCGGGACCCAAGAGGGTAGCGCTGCCTCGGTCCTGCCCCCCGTATCTTGTTCTTCTACAAGCCTCGTCTCGCGAGGCGCGCGATAGAGCATCTCGTATGCATGGCCTTGCTTAACGAAAGTTGATGCGCATTGCAGGATAATATCGAAATTGCTCGCCTGGTAGTTAGGTTCAAAGCCCGTCTCGTTTTTATCCGTCGCCATACTTAGCAGCGCAAAAATTCTATCCCGCGGTACCGTGGCGTCCTTCTGGTAGCAGCGGTTCAATAACGCGAATACGGTTTGCTCACTCCTAAATTTCTCGCTTTTCTGGAAATTGTCTCGGAGCTTGCCTAGGTCGATGATGTTTTTGGCCGTATCTAGCGTCGCGATATCGATATTTTTGTTGCACTTGCTTTGAATGAGACAGTGTTGCGCGGCAGCATAAAAGACCTCCCAAGAGAGACGATACTTCCCGCAGACTACGACGAGCTCGTTCGCCAGGACCACCTCCTGAACGATCCAGATGCGCGTGAACCAGCGTCGATTGAGCAGTCGGCTGATGGACACCCATATCGGATCGGTAACTTCAATTTTGTCCTTGATTTCTCCGTGTCTCCCTTCAACAATCTTAGTACCCCATTCTTCGAACTTTCTCATTCCTTTTCGGCTCCCATTCTCTTCAATCCCAAGCCATGCAAATACGGTCTTGGCGCACCGGAAGATCCTGGGTAGCATGCGGATCTGCTGTGCTTTTTCCTCGTTTGGATGGTTGGAACTGTCCTCCTGGTCGATGCAAATAGCATCTGCCCAAATATATACCGTTTTCTTCGCGTCTCGCAAGTGTAGTAGAGCCAAATACAAAGAGGTCGTGAGCATAAGCACACCCTCAGATGTGTACAAGCGAAACTGCTTCAGCGAACTGCCCCACACATAGGAGACACACACGTACTCCGGGGGTTTCGAATCCTCCTGCAGTCTGTGAATTTCCAGCTCGCCCCGAAGATCTACAGCACCTTTACCGGGACGGAGAGCTAAGAGCCGTATTTTATCCGCTCTTCGCAGTGATTTGTATGTGTACAATCTCAATCTGTTGATACTCGAGCCTTGATGAGGTCTCGACCGCTCTTGATTTCGGTTGCTGGAGAAGTATCTAACTACTCGGTCAATAATATCCGAGGCCGGTACCGAATCGTCCACATCACATTCTGGTGACTTCATTGTAAAGTCTGGTCTGGCATCTCTACTTATTCTCACAGAGACAAGATCATTGCTGAATCTTACATGCATGAGGCCTTCGGTGTAATATGCCCATGGATCAACATAGAACGAAGCCGTAGGTGTGACACTTGGATGTCGGGGGTGAACGCTACTGAGACGAATCAGGATGTAAACCCTCTCAGGGACTTCTGTGCCCCTTGGAATTCGGCATTGCCGCATCTTTCGATGAATCAGCACAGATATCATCCTTTAGTAGAACAGAATTGCTCACCTTTTCTAGACGACCAGGCGTTATCGTGAATGGGGTGGTTCTCGAATCAGGGGTTGTCTGAACATCGATATGATAGGTTACAACTCCAGAAAAGTCTCGGATCCATCGCCCTGCTGCTTCGTATCCTTGGTCGAAGAGAAACTGTGAAAACGTGCTAGTACCTCCCTCTATAATAAAGGGGGCTTCGCTATCGTCAATAGGTGCATCGATGTTATCGTAGCCGAGTCCCGTTCGCAGTGGACTCCTCCAATCTAGTTCCGGTTTGTACCAAGACCCGAGGCAATTAATGAGCATTTGAGAAACCTAGAAACATCCAGGTTAGCTCATGTAGTTTATGCTGATGACTGAACACTTCATCTTACCCACGCCTGACCAAGGAAGGCCAACTCGGTGTCTCCGTCGTTCGCAATGGTAGGAATGAGCGCAAAGACGGAACGGTTATCGCCCTTGAATATCTGCATTCGTGCCTGTAAGGTGGCCAAAACTTGCGTGTCATTTTGCTTCGACTCCATGGGTGGCAAGTCGTCCGGATTGGAGACGTATATGATACTCGCCGGCCCGGACATCTTGAACAGGCCGGTATTTTGAAGGCGGCGCGTGGCTCTATACTGCTCGTCGACACGCTTGTTCCGCGTCGTGTTCTGTAGCGGTGATATGAACTGTCTAAGTTCACGGAAAGAAACTTCTCTAAACCCTGGCTTGGAAGTTGCAGGACTAGGCTTCAGCATCGTTGGAGTTTTCGTTTGGTCTCTCCTCTCAGTACCCGGAGCCGACAACTTGCCCTTGCCCGCATTCTGGATGTTATCGGGCATCTTCGTTCCGTGGCGCCTAGGGCCTAGTTGTGCTCCTGGTAAAGGTGGATCGGAATCATCAGTACTATAGTCGCTGTCGTCGGGATCGCCGTTATCGTTTGGGGTCGGCGATAATAAAATTGGTCGAAAATCTTTTAGCTGCTCATCGCTAAAGAGAGGAATTTGCATGTCTATGGGGCTATAGTCTTCTTGAAGGTCCTCTCCATCTTCATTTTCATCTTTCGGATCTGATGGCGATATTCCGTCAACGATAGTCCTTGTGGGCATTTGTGTCGAGCTCGAGTTTGCCGAAAGGCCAAATTTAGCTGAGAATACTTTTGTCTGACTCTTCTTATGGTTTTCATCCTTCTTGTCCTTCTCGTCTTTCATGTGACTAGCGCTCTATAATACAGTATGTTACTTAGTAAAGAAGACATTTAAGCCATACTTAATTGGGGATGGTGATAGACAAGTCTTACCGTAGTCTGCATATCCTCCATGCTTGGTGCTACTTTTTCAACGAGCTGACTGGCTTCCTTCTTGATTGATCGAGGTTCACCTTTCATAAACGCTTCATTACCTTTTTCTTCTGTCTCAGGGACTAATGGTCCATCCATTAATTTCTCGTCTATGTCATATCAGTGTTAAGTACCTAGGGATGCTTCCTCATTAATACGATGTGCCACTCACCCTGAATGTCGTCCTCCCTAAAGAGATCAAACTGAAAACCCCTTTTCGCGAGCGCTTTTTCGATTTCCGTCGTGTCGAAGTCCCAGACACGCGTCAATATCTGTTCAACAAAGGCACTGTGCTCCGCAGGGATTCCTAGAAGTGATGCCAGGTCGTAAGACAAGTCCCATGGTGGGAGCGCATTTTGCTGAAGGTATCTCGCTGGCATGTAAATGGTCAAGACTTTACCATACAGCATCACCACTATCTGACTCTCGTAGACAGAGCTCTTGCAGGTTGAACCATCGTATTCAACCTCCCATTCTACCGTCAGGGTGTCAGAGTCAACTTCGTGTACCGCGATTTCCACTGCCATCAATGAAGGTCTTCGGTAGGGTGCTGACTGAGGAACAAGGCTAAAGAGAGAGTCCAAGTTAGTATAATGATAGTATCTCGAGGCCCGAGCACTTGAGGTAGGAATTAAAGACCCACTTACGACTGTATGTATTTGGCTTTCCCTTTCAGCATCGCGGAGTAGGTATTCGCGTATCGCACCTTGCCCATGTCCGTCGGATACGCTCTGGCCTGTAAAGAGAGGCGGCGTTGGTTGCAACCCAAATACTGGAGAATGTGGCTTATATCGACTATTTTCGCAGGACTAATTGCCATGAGAGGAATCTTGCCCACGAATAAGCTGTGGAAGGCTTCATGGTCGGGTATAAACCATTGGGAGGTGGTCGCGCAAGTATCATTCATTATGGACGTTGAGCCTGGCTGTGAGACTGGGAAGATTCGATGACGCGAAAGGACACTGCGAAAATCACTACCGGATCGTCTGCTTTTGTAGCTACCCGCGTCTGGGGTTTCTTTGATGAACTCGCTCAGTTCGCGAAGGATGTCGTAGAAGTCAGCAGGTCCATACGCATCGGCATTGAACTCAATTTCCGATAAGATATCAGTGATTTGCACCGTGGACTGGATTCTTACGATGTCGCGGAATAGATTTTCGTGTCGCGCATAGTGGTGGGATAGTACATTGCTATCTTTCAACGTAGCGTATTTTACCCCTTTCCACACGCACTTTCGCGCCGTAACCCAAGTTCCGCTTATGGGCCACCCGTTCCTGTATGTTGAACTGTACCGCGGTATATAGATAAGCCCTTCTGAGTCAAAAATGTCCCTATACTCATAGTCTGATTAGCGAGGACAGATTCGTATATAAAAAGCACGAACCTACTTGACTCTGCCATTGTGCTCCGAAGCTTCGTGGCATATATGCATGATCCTATCGTAGAGAGAACGAACATATTTCAGAAGGTCCCCTTTTTTCGTATCCACTTCATCTCTCAGTGCCCTTAGGCAGGCGATGCAGTCGTCCAAATCCGTATTCATCTTAACCCCCAGATGGTGTAAGAAATACCAAGTCCGCCCTTCAACCCTCTCGATGTCATTTACACCGCCTCCCTGAACATCCAAGATGAAGAGTGGTGCTCCTTCAAAGGCGCCCTCCAGATCGGCTGATGGCAAAATTGCTCCCTTGAGACTATGGGTGACTTGACCACGAGGTCCTAGGCAAGTGACTTGAAGCTCGGAAATTCTTTCTCGCAACTCGGCGATAGAAGCAGAGGGCCACCTGACGTCGGTTGCATCTCTCCTCAGCCACTGGGAATAGTTAGCCCAATGGCCTGTATTCCAGTGCCTTTGCAAGAGCTTCAGAATATCATAAGGCTTCCAGTTAACCGTATCATTAAGAATGCGTTCCATTTCTTCCGAAATGTTAACTTGACTTGATGTGGAACCGTTCAGACGAGGAAATGAGTCCACAAGTCGCGGGTATTTCCGTATACCCAGCTCCATATCCAACCACTTCATCCAGCGGTCCTTTTCCTCGTCTTTCGCGGACGTATAGTAGTCTCGGTGCAAGACAGGGCACTGCCACCCGTCCACTGCCCGCTCGATATCCTGGAAGTAGGTTGCCGCCGCACGTGATTCCTTCCCAGCTTCTGTAGCTACCCATAGATCGACCGAGGGGCTGTGATTGTTGCGGAATAGAAATAAAGCGTGCGATATGAGGACCATCTCTAGGGATTGTCCTCCCACGGTCGAGGCAAACGTGCCACTGGCATTCTTGTGTGCTGCCTCGACTAGCTTGCAGAGTTTGCTTGCCTCGAATTTCTCCACGCCCAAAGCTTCGAAGAGACGGTAGCGGTGTTCTTCTTTTTCCACCGTTATATCGGGATGTACGAATCGAATATTGATTCCATCCAGTGTGTCGTGTTCTAGATTCTCCTGAGACATGAAAAATATGGTGCCCTTGCTTTCAGGAGTTGCTGCAATCCAGGTTTTCCCATCGCTCAACGGAATTATTCTCATCTGCCGGACAGTCGATTGCCAAGGGAGGTACCTCCACAAAATGGAAGCTGCATGTGAATGCCATTCCGTACTCTGCGCTTTAAACGGCACGTGGTTTTCGTTGCCGCCAACCGTTTCGGGGGAATTAGATTCATCATTTACATACTCTTTCATATCTTCAATAAACTCGTCACCGCTTAGCTCCTTCACGTACATTACGCATTTGATATAGAAGATGCATTCCAGGGAATATTTGTGAGATAGGTATCGAGACAGCGCGGCTTTGCCACGGACGAGAGGAACGCCTCGAAATTTCAGTTTTTCCGGAACGATCACCACTGCGTGCGGTAACGCCAGTGGTCTCGTCTCATCCTCTACTTGCATGATTTCTTCTTCGGCCAACTTGGCAACGATTTTCTTCCGTACATCCTTGAAAAATCCCTTGGGCTCATACAAGTAGAGGAAGATTAGCCAGCTAAAGCGAAGGCTCGTCTGGTTCAGAACCTTGATGGCGTCGGAAAAGATTCCCGGAATCGCTTCGAGTAATTCGAGATTCCAGTCCTCGAGCGGCTGGATATCTTCACGGCTAGAGGTGACAGAAAATTCACCTTGGAGCGCGAACTACCTCACTGTAAGCAAAACCAAGCCACCATAGAAACCAACCTAGGGAGGCAGTGCGGCAACTTACCCCTAGACCGTAATCAGCTATTGGAAGAAAGGTATACACCTGCTGCACATCTGGGAACTCGATGGCATGGTCGAAATCGAATTCACGGGAAATGCCAGTTTGATCGTGGATTCCCGTACTTTGGGGTACTTCTCGCGGGGTGTCAAGTCTCTGACAAGACTCTCAAAGATTTTATAACACGATTTATAGTTCCCATTCACCCGAATCACAACGTGCGTAGTCCCGTCCCCTCCGGGGAATTCTTCCCGGCGGAGGATGTCCGCCTTCATAAAGTCGTAGGTTTTGATTTCGATCCGTTTTAGCTTCCGCAAGAATAGCATGGTATCCGGGTTGAAGTGCCTGATCATATTGCAGACCTCATCGCGGACCTTATCGGTCTCTTCTATCTCAAGAACCAGGGTACTGCCTGTCTTCTCAGTCGCAATATCACTAGGGGCATCCCATACTTTAGGGCAGTTCTGTCGAGCGTAAATTTGTACGGTCCAGATGCAATCGAAGCGGTTTTCGCTACGGTAAAAACTGATTTGAACCCAATACCTGTGGTGTACTGTTAGCGATAGTTTTCGCAGCCCAAACCTTGAAAGCTTTACCCTTCTCTCCCGTGGTGGCAGTTTCACCAACTTTAGTGCCCATCCTGGACCGGCAGATAGCGCGTACATTTCTTCGCGTGAATCCAACTTCGTTACACTCAAAGCGTACGTAATCAAATGGATATCGCGTAGTGATGGTAAGTTTCGGCTCGGGATCTGGGTTCTCGTATTTCACGTCATCGGCGTTTTGGATGAGCTCTTCAAGGAAGTGCCCTAGCTTCCCATACATCTCATGATAGTCACTATACGCACTACCGTTAACGGTTTGGTTTTTAGCAGAGACAAAGTACTACTTACGCCCGGAGGTTTGCCTCAATCATCTCTCTCATCTCTTCGTTGATATTGTCTAACCCATTGTCGCCAAGCCTCCTGATGAACTCCTCCGCTGACTCCGGAGTTTCTTCCGATGGGAGAACATCTACCTCTATTTCAGACATGGTACAAGTCAACCTAACGTAGAAAGCGATATAGTAACTGAGGGTTTGATGTGGGTTGTCAGGTTTTATCAATCTGCCAACTGTCCGCAGTGCTGAATATAATCAAAGTTAGCAAAAGTCAAGTTAACTCCCACTTTTTCATTTCAACACGCAGTTCAGATCAGATATATCCAGTGCGGTGGCCATTGGGGGCCATCAAATCTACGCTGACAAGTCAGACGTCGGTAAATGTCCCAGACCAAATCACTGTCGAATACGTGTGTTGCATATGCTAGCGACGCACTCGGTGGTGTGCATGCTACGCGCGATTACGGTACGTGATTGGTTCCTGCGAAGTATTTCAGCTAGCTTATCCCGTATCGACTACCCAAATCTAGATAGCAACATTGTATAGAACCAATAATGATACCTTGTAAGGTAGGATCGTGCCGACCTCTACCATACCCACGGTCGGCCCTATTTCCTTTGCGTTATTATGAACCGGTGTACCTGATAGACAAGGTTTCTCCACCATGAGGCTCAAGTAGAACGAATTAGCTTCAATGATCCTACGACGCCGTACCGACAAAATACAGTATATTCAATAAGCTAATTGTAGTCCTAGCACTGTACCCCCCATAATTCTAACGACCGACGGTGTAGATGGGAGGTACAAGGAAGGAAGGTGCTACATACACTGTGGAGGTATCTCACACCTTGGATTTACTGGAGGGTTTCACACTCTTACAACAACAACATCCATACCAATCCAATCTACCTCTTTTTGGTGTGAGATTTGAGAAGTATGGTACGGTGCACCATTCAGGGGTCGTACCCGACAAGGCGGAAATGCAGGTGACTACCAGCTGCTCCCAGCTGGCTAGAACTTCATCTTGAGGTTATCGCCACCATCACCATCACAACAACATCAATACCAGCGCAACTAATTCTTATAATAAGTAAAATAAACACATATTTTATTTCAAAGCTTTGCATTAATTGCATGTGTACAAAGTAGGGAGCATCCTATTGTATTCCGGACAGTGTATGCGAATTATTCCGTACGGTTGAGGCAATAAAATGGGACTAATTTAAGGAAAAGCAAGCCTCATATGCACTGCAACCTGTCGCTATAACTATAGCGCATCTAGTGGACTAGTCCACTGTAAACTCAAGATGTTTCGGAGACGTTTTTTTATCCACCATAAGACTATTCCGTGCCCACTAAAGATCCCTATAGTTACAGTGCTTTTCAGCATCATAGGCGCTAAAATTAAAGCGACCTTGCAAACATCGGTCTAATTTCACTCCAATTTAGAAGAGATTCGAACCGATGTAGGGTGAATGTTATTTGTCAGTGTAAACTGGTCTCTTGTCTTCCTTATCATAAGTTAAGACAGCAGCACTCAGGGCTGCTAATGTATTTTACCAAGCCCATGTCGCGGTGATGGTAGTTTTCTCGTACTCACATTTCGAAGCCATGATGAAGGGGTGTGTATCGATATCGCCAGTGTCATTCGACAGGATCTATTATACATCAATATTTCGTCAAGGCATCTTATGTGTATAAAGGGGACCTCGGGAATTTCTAGCTAACCTTGGAATAGTTTGGATGAGATTGGGGCGATAAGGTTAAGAAACTAGGCTGACTTTCTAGCTGCCTAGCAGTTGGCCTCTATTGACTACCTAAGGTATGTCTTACTAACTAATACACTGTCATACCTCTAAGGTTACATGCGAATAAGCCAGTAATAGTGTTGATTGTTCATTGATATAACCCTAAACAATGCGGCTGAATCTTACATGATACCTAATAGACTCTAGCCAGGCAATGGCCCCTTACTGTCCTTAATTACTCCTAATCCTAGACTGTAAAACAAACCCTTGCGCTGCCTAGCTGCATTTATAATTTCACATACTCCCAATGAAAGCTGGCTGCCTTATTGTATACCGTATGTATATCTAGGCAGGTATTAAGGGGTCCACTGTTAAAGACTAGCCGCAGTTTATGTCTAGGTATTTAAATCCTCCATTTGAGTAAGAAACCTTAGCTCTTCCCTGTTAATATGCTAAACGAAGAAGCTTATATTCTAAGTGTATGTGGCTCATGAGTCCAGTGAGCTTATAAGAATCAGTGATACACCCTAATTCGCAGAAATGGACGACCCTGGCCGATCAACTAGTTACAGTTCGACACCTGCATATGTAGAAACTGAAGTTCCCCAGCTGTCAGATGTTCCTTCATGGTTTCTCAATAATTGTGTCAAAACCTGGGAGGAGCTTTCGTCAAGTGAGATTCCTCTTAGGGTTTACGACTCACTATCCGCCAAAGATGACTCTTCCGGTACCAAGGCTGAAGACACAGATCACTACGAAATACCCACAGTCATCTACGAGTCTCTATTTGAACTTGTCTCTCCTGCTGAAGACTCTAAGGATGGAGCGCGGAAGTTTGTTTACGATGCCATGGAGGTCAGAATGCCTCACAAAAGGCACGGGCATCGCTTTCTTGAAGTAGCGATCCAGCATTTTGCCAAGGACATCAGAGCCGACATGATAACCATAGGGTCACACGACTTCGAGAACCTTGCGGCCCATTTCGCCACCGAGGCAGGGCACTCCCTCCCGAAGGGCGTCGCTACTTTCACTCATCTTTACTTTGCCCCTGTAACGTGTTTCAGGGAGTTGACAGCCAGTGTGGATAATGATGTCGATCCGGCAGCGGGAAGAAGGGAAAAGCCCACGTTTCCATTGGAGACTATAATCGCTTCATTGGATAGGAAAGACCCTACTTTCACAGCCGATCGAAGAGAGGGGAAGCGCCCTATCATCGTTCTATTAACCGACTTCCATGAATATACCTACGGGTCACCTAAAAATGTGCTAGGTCATCTGCGAGACTACCTCAAGGATGCACGATCTCAGGGGAGAGAAATCGTTGTTATCGCTGTGGACAACCATAATGACCCGGGCCCGAGATATCCCCGGAGATACTCGTCGTCATATGCCTACGAGTGGCATTATCCTCCGACTTCACATGATGACCAATCTTTGTCTTCTCTTGGATGTAATCCCATGAAGACGTATCCGGTACTTGTACCCAAGAAGAGTGATGCACAGCAGAAACTCTTGGAAAAGGACCACAAGAAGACGACCCAGGAGAGGGTAATCCGAAGACTACAGAGCTCCATAAAAGAGCAACGCACAGTTCGTTCTTTTTCGGAACGATTGGAGCCGTACGCGGACTGGAAAATCTCGGAAGACAGTCTCCCTGCGAAACGGCTGAAGGCAGGAGATCTCAAGGACTGCGAGCTGCAGATACTAGTCAGCGCACTAAAAAACACCGACCTAGGCGTTGACGACTTGGAGAGGGCGTTTGAGAGACTGGAGATCATAGATGAGTGGATGACGGGGATGCATGTAGAGAAGAAGAGTCCGGGCAGGTGGGACAATCTTCACGAGGGCGCGAGAAAAGCGATCAAGGAGATAAAGGATGATGACGAGAAGTACAAGTATGAGAATAAGTTGCTGGATTCTATCGTTTCCTCAGGTCAGTCCAAGCCAACCCAATTATTATCCTCTCCCTGTGACTAACAGAAGTTCAGATGCCATCGACCAAAGCTGGGACGACATGGTGGTTGATGACGAGACAAAAGACGCCGTCAAACAGCTGGTAAACCTGGCTAGCTCTGATCCTGAGTTTCAATACGGCATCCTCAGCAAGTCGAGGATCCGAGGTGCTCTGCTCTACGGTCCACCAGGAACTGGCAAGACACAGCTAGCTCGTGTCCTGGCGCATGAATACAAGGCCGTGATGATACACGTCTCCTCCGCAGACATCGAGAGCAAGTGGATAGGCGAGACGGAAAAGCAAATCAAAGGTCTCTTCAACCTAGCTTCGCTGGTCGCGCCCAGCATCATATTCATCGACGAGGCAGACGCCCTTTTCCGCAGGCGCCGAGCAGACGATCACTCTTGGAGCCGGTCGAGATTGAACGAGTTCCTCAATCAGCAAGACGGGCTGACCGCCGCGAAAATGCCGCCGTTCTTGCTCCTTGCCACCAACCACCCGAACGGCCTGGACGACGCTGTCATGCGCCGCGTCCCCGCACGAATTTACATCGGCTTACCCGGCAGTCTTGCTAGAGAAAGTATCTTCGGCATCTTCCTTCGCGGAGAGACGACAGATCAGGGCCTAAATATTCAGCACCTGGCAGCCCGCACCGCCGGCTACACTGGATCAGACATCAAGACGATCTGCACCCAGGCCGCTCTGATCTGTCAGAACGAGCTCGATAAAGCAGATAGATCGGGCGAGACCCGGGTGCTTACGGAAAAACACTTCGATGCGGCATTATCCAGGACGGGCCCGACTGTTTCCCACGGCGCCGTACATCAGATCCGGGACTTTGCCGAAAAGTTCGACCCGACCGCACTCCAGAAAATGAACAGAGTGGACATCGCCGGAGGGAATGCCTTACAAGGGACGCGGCATGTCGGGGAATATCTGGAAGGTACCTCCTAGTTACAAGGGACAGGAGAAGCCCCGGTTGGACGAGTGTATAGGTTTTGGAACCCACGTCCTGAGGTAAATTTTGACGAGGAGCTCTCCAAGTCCGAGCTGCACACAAGTCAAACATAGACTCTGCTGAATCTACCAGTTAGACCGTAGGTGTAATCAACAAGGCACTTTACCTGTAGTCCTTCTATCTATTTGGCTGGGTGTAGCCTGTCATGATGAAGCCTTTGGTAATACTCTATACCTGCTTCGCGCGTCAATCAAGAATCAACAAGAAAGTTACGGATGAACAAGGAAAAATGAATATTGCTTGCTATCTCTACTTCTGGGCTAGATTGGTCTAATTACATATGTACAACGCCTGTTCACCAGCAATAGCTCTCAAACGACATATGAAACCACTGAACATGTTGCGCGAGCCAATGTCTGCAGCACCCCTTTCGATTTCAGTGGGGTATCATCGTCGCTCCTATGCCAGGAAACCCCATCATAGGCACGGGTCCAATAATCCTCATCATAACCTTCCTCAGCCCCTCGACATGTATTACCCGATGGGCGCTTGTCCCGAGTCGTTCTCTCAACTCCTCCATTTATGCCTTTAGCAGACTCCTGCATTGGGTCTTCCTCCCACTCCTCTTCGGTCTCCCATTCAGAGTCTGCCTCACCGGGGTGGTCAGTTTCCCATTCGCCGTCACAACTACCCCCATGTACGCTTTCCATCCCCTGCACTTCCAGCTGAGTCGCAATGCCATGTTCGCCTTCCACACCGGCCGAACTCAAGGCAGTATGCCAGATGTGAGCTGTGCGTATATTGTAACTCTGCGCATATCTAGAGGCCTCGAGAATGGAATCTGTACTGGGTAGGTGAGGAAGCCATGACGGAAGAAGTAGTTGTAAAGTATCCAGCATCCAGGCTCGCAAGGAGGTAAGCTTTTTGACTCTGTCCCTGATCCATGGAATTGTGCCATCACTGTATCGATGTTCCGTCAACAGACTGATGACTTCGCCTCCGTAGTGTATGACATCGTATATTGCACGAGTTAGCTGGGCAGGTATAACCTTGCTGCATTTGACAATTAGTTGGAATAATCGTAGTTTCGCCTGAAATACCACGTCGACCTGCTCGGCCGGACATGTTACCCAGAATTTAACGTAGTTTGCGATAGAATAATACGCAATATGGAAGTTGCAGACGTGGCGAAGTATCCAAGTAAGAGGCCATTCTTCTTGCCGTAATAAGAATTCCAATACTACTGGGTGGATATTACAATAAGGGTGGCTAGTTCCGAGGTAACCGTAGTATTCACCGTGCTCATCTACAGATATATCTGCCTCTTTGGCTCGAAAGGGGTCGTTTTGGGCTCTGGTTAAAATCATGCTCATCGTGTAGTCGAGTGCGTCCTTAGATTTGTTGGGAGAACCGGGGTAATTCCCTAACTCGTAGCTAAGGAGCAAGATCGGAATCCTATGACCCTTAGCCCCCGAACTTACCAACTTGACGGTAATACTTACTCGGCATCCACACCCAAAGATGTTAGCATGTCAAGCAGCGGGATAAGTTTATCCGCTATCTTGATAAATTTGTAGCCGCTACCGAATGTTGTCAACTGCAATCTTAGTAAGCCTCTAATATGAAAGAAACTTCGAAGACTTACATATGCCCCTTCTAGAACATATCTTATAAGATTTCGACCACTATCATCCACGTCGTAAGGTGATGCGCGGCCGTCCTGGAGCAAACGACGCACAGCATTCAAGTCGAGGTTCATGCATGCTCGGATGATATCGGAGTGATATGGCACAACATTGACCGTGCGAAGACTAAACGATGGGCTTGAGGTGAATGGATTAGGTCCTGTTCGCGTAGAATATGTTCCTATGAAGCCTCTTGAAGGGGTCCAAGACCCAGGGAGGTACTTTATCGTAGTGTAGCTTGCTTTCTTCTCGTCCACTTCGTCGGGCTTTTGGTCGTGTCGACGACGATAGGACACGGCAGTGGTCGTCATAATGAGCGTCCCAAAAAGCGAATTTCTTGTTAGATATGTCATTGTAGATTCCGTAGAGGACCGGACCCAACCTTCTCTGGAAATACTTGACTGGTCAATAGTTGAATGGCAATGAGGCATGGTGTAAGTAGGTATCGTCACATTTTCGTCTCGGTTGTGATTAAGAGGTATGTTCGCCTGTCTTCGTGCGTTGGTCTTTATATCGAGTATCTCCTTCCGATGAAGGCTAGCACTGCTATTTGTTGTCCGCTCGATGCTTTGACTCGACAGTCGAGTTAGTGCTGCCTGGTTAGCAAATGCCGATTCAACTAGGCCCTGCGTAGCTGTCTCGATCCTGGCGCTGACCTCTCGCATGCGCAACATCTCGTTAAGCAGCCTCTCTGTCATCGAATGAGTCTTAGTTGTGACCAGTGCGATATTTGTAGTCGTCGCGCCTAAGGTCAAGGTTTCGGAGTTAACCTGGCGCATGAGACTGATAATATCGTTGGCAACTGTAGAGTACGATGCTTGGTCTCGTAAGAAATCACTTAAAGACGTTTCAATCGCCTCTATACTGTTCTGTTCCCTTGCTTGGTCGGCCCTATGGATTTAATACGTTACTAGACTACTTTCGCATGTTAGTGTTGATTTGTACGACATACATACCTCACCGCACTCATACGGCATTGAAGCAGCGTTGATTTAGCCCTCTCCAAAGCTCGAAGATGCTTCGAAACTTCTGACAGCTTCAATGTGGCGCGGAATTGCTTTGCCCATCGTTTTGGCTTCGGAACGTTTTGCGTTGGTTGGATTTTGTTGACAATAGCTGAGAGCTTGACGATGACTTGTTCACAATCCTTGAGAGCCTGGCCTAGAATAACATCCTGAGACGGCGATTGGCGGATGCTGGTAAGTATCAATACGAATATCTGCAATTCCCGAGATAGGGCCTGAATATCTTCCGGCGCGTCCTGGAAGTCCTTGAAGAAATCATAGAGGAACGAAGAGCCTTGCGCCAATTGGCCAGCAAAGCCGGCTAGAGAGATGGCACTGGCAGTTACCGCGAGTACCTCCGCCATTATCGTGAAAGGACGAGGAGAATATAACGATTAAAATACCTCAAACATGGTGAAGTGATGAGGCAGGAAATGCTGAGACTAAGGCTGGACGCAAGAAACAGAGAGATGAGTAAATTCCACCGCCCGATAGAGGTAAGTAGAGAGAAGACGAGGAAGAAGACGAGGAAGAAGACGAGGAAGAAGACGAGGAAGAAGACGAGGAAGAAGACGAGGAAGAAGACGAGGAAGAAGACGAGGAAGAAGACATGATACTCTTATTGCCAAGCCTCAGGCAGTCTGGCAAGGCTGCCCAGGAGGTACGCAGGATTTAGGTGCAGCAAAAGCGCCTAAGTGAGATAATGTACTGTGGCGATCTCCGAAAGGTATTACTGGGCGCCGATAAGGTATGGTAATACATTCCTAGGTACTTTTCTATCCAATTATCGCTAGAAATGCACACACGATAAGTGTGTAACGATGCACGAGGACACCCTTTCATGGATCAATTGTGATATTCACATCTACATAGCCACACGTTATCTATCAACGCCTACGCCTCACGCTCGCTAGTTACGCTCACGCAAAAGTAATAGTCCAGTCAGCGCCAATCGGAACGCCAACGCGCTTGACGACCGCAAAAGCACTCTTGCTGCTTCCATCCACCTTGTAATATTCGACCGAGGCTTCCGTCTTCTTTCCCTCGGACTCGACCGTCACCTGTTTGAGGGTGGCCCACGACGATGGGGCGCCGGCAACGATGATCTTATCTACGGCGACGTCGCGCATACGCTTGAGCCACTCGCCTTCCTTAACGCTCTTAACGTCACGGCCCTCCGCGTCTGCCGAGGTAAGAGTCGAGCCCTCGAGCTTGAACCGGCGGTGGATGTACTGGCCCTTCTCGTAATCGAAGGAGTCGCCGTCGTCGACGTAGAGCTCACCCTCGGCCTGACCGCCTTTGCCGACGGCGACGACGAGGGTGTAGTCGTCGAACTTCATGAGCTGAGAGGAACGTCTCGGGGTGTCGCGGCGGGGAAAGATGTGACCGCCGCGCATCAACAGGGGAATCGACTCGAGAGGCGCTTCCACGGTCAGATGCTTGCCCTTGGATGTTGGGAGCTTCTTGTAGCTGAAGTAGTCGTAGTAGACCTCGTCATCTGGGATATAGATATCCGCGGTTCTCTTGTCCTTCTCTACTACAGGCTTGACGAGGAGACCAGTCGACCCGACGAAGAATTGATCGTCAATGTCGAAGCCGCCCTCCTCGCTCGGGTGGGTCCAGTACATGGGGCGGATGATGGGACTACCGTCCTGGTTGGCCTGATAGAATGCAGTGTACCAAGCAGGAAGCAAGCTGTAACGAAGGCGCAGAGCAGATGTGATGATAGATCGGTACGGCTCTGCGAGCAGGAACGGTTCTCGGCGACGAGCATCAATGTGGGCGTGTCCTCGGAAAAACGGGTAGAAGGCGCCGGCTTGGTACCATCGGCTTTGCAGCTCCAATTCGGGGTTGCCAAAGAAACCGCCTACATCGGCTCCAGAGAAGGGGAAACCGGAGATTCCCTGGGCGAGAATCATCGGAACAGCCGCCCCGAGGTGTTCCCAGCTAGCTTGGTTGTCTCCGGTCCACATGGCACCAAGACGTTGAGAGCCAGCATAGAACGATCTAGTCAATACGAATGGACGTCGGAGCTCACCCTTCTTTCGGGAAAGTAGTGCCTCGTACGTAGCGTTGTGGAAAGTCATTCCGTTCACATTGTGGACGTCTCGGTGCTCCCAGCCGCCATGATGGAGATTGTCCTTGGGCATGGTAACCTCTGGTCCGTTAAACACAGATGGTTCGTTCATGTCGTTCCAAATCCATGTGTTCTCCATCGTGCCCTTGAATCTCTCATAACTGAATAGATCGGTCCACCACTTGATAGCAGCCGGATTGAATGCATCAAGCCAATGGGAAGATCCCGGCCAGCACCAACCATCAAAGTCATTGCCGTCCTTGTTCTTGATAGCAAGACCCTTTGATTTAAGTTCGTCAGACACATGATAGCCTCCCGTATTCTTGATATGGGGGTCGATGATGGTAACCAACTTCCTTCCGTGGGCGTCTAGGTGCTGGCCCATGGAGATCGGATCCTTGAACATGTCATTGTCCCAGGTGAAGTACTTCTTGTCGTCGGTGTATTCAATATCTAGCCAGATAACATCGTAAGGGATGTGGTACCGATCCATCTTGCGGTCCACCTCCTTAACGTCATCGTCTGAGACGTAGTTCCATCGGCATTGGTGGTATCCTATGGAAAACTCTTGAGGCATAGCGGTGGTTCCTGTAAGTTCTGCGTAGGTCTTGGAGATATCTTTGGGAGTGGGGCCGAGGAAGACGAATGCATCCATCAAGCCGGACTCCGACATCCAGTGAGTATAAGTATTCGTCTTCGCAGTGATACCCAGAGCCAAGGGGTTCTTGGATTCCTTAGCCTTGGTGATATCGATCCACGTCTCGGCGGCGTTGAGCCAGAAGACACCAACAGTCGAGTCCTTTCGTTGGGCCTGCATGAAGGGAATGGCACCATACAGGGTCATTGGGCTATCCAAAATGTACTCAAAGACATCGGAGTTGTACAGTCTGTATGGCTCCGCGTAGTTGCCTTCACCGCCGCGGGTTTGTTTGAGTGATAGGGGGCCAGCATGTTCGGGAATGCCATAAACGTGCTCGTAGCCAACGAAGGTCACATCAAGAGCCACACTCTCCGGTCCGCGGGGCTTAGAGTCCGTATTGCCACCGAAGGTCTCGTCCCACCAAGTGCTTTCATCTTCCGATGCAGGTACCTCGGGGGTTTCTTCCTTCTTTTCTTCCTGTCCTTCCTCCCCTTCTTTCTTCTCGGGTGCTGGCTTCTCAATCTTCGGCCGCCAATGCTCCATATTCATTAGACCCCGATCGTTGAATTTGATTTGAGTAACACCATCTCGCTTAAAATCAATCGAATAGGGTTCATAGTGGATATCGGCTTCGAAGGCGAAGTTGGGGCCATATTGTATCTTAATGCCAGTCTTGCCTTCGTAGGAGACTTTAGCAGTCGTGTCGATATCTAAGCCACCAACAACGGCCCATTGTTCAGCTTCATTATATCTCTCTTTTCTCGCTCCACTGTTATGTCTTAACTCGATGTCCTTCTCTTGTCTCTTCTGCTCGTCAACGGTAACACGTGCCGTACCCGATTTCAGAAAGGATACAGTGAGAGGGAGTCGGACGGTGTTTCCTTCTTCGTCGATGGTCTTTAGTATTGTAGCTTGGAATCGGCCATCCTTAAACGAGGCCAGCTCGGACGGTATTCTATATGGCGCTTTCCATGTCGGTCCTAAGCTAATTGCATTGTCGGCGTAAGCTCTGTTTCTTTTGCAAAAGCCTGACTGGTCGCATTTTTTGAAATCGTTTTCCTTGACCGCAACTAGATTTAATTAGCTACGAATTCGAAGAGGGCTCTGCAAATTGAGCATTACCTCCTATCGTAAAAAGGGAACAAAAAACAGCGAATAGGCACAAGACAGCCGTCCACCTTGGGGACAGCTGGCTTGTACCAGCACCGGTCATATTAGTCCCTTGGCGCGGCGACTTTAGAAACGTAATTGATGTCGACAATGGCAGAGAAAGAGGTCGACTATAGGTGGAGGGGGGTCCTAGGACTAGGGGTTAAGTAGAAATCATGAGGAGGTTCGTACAATTGCTTCACGGGATGCAAGTACTATAATCTTTGCGTGTCAAGACCAAGACGGTAAACTTGTGTAAACTTGTTGATGATACGCTGGCCGCTAGCTACGAAGCTCCTGGGATTTAGCCTGTTCAGCCACCGCCGTACCTAGATAAGCTCACGGGAAGATAAGGTATTTCTTTAGTGAAAGTGCAAGAACCCCTTTATATCAATAACCGTGTCAAATCCATACCACTTACATTCCCGACTGGCTAAGAATGACAACCAGTGAACTGTAATGGTCCATGGCAAATAAAGAGTCTTACACAAGTCTTGACAATATAGAAGATGTTCCTTGATAACTTGCAGCTGCCATAATCTAGGTTATATGATCGAATCTTTCCCTTCTATTACCATTCTCAGTTACACCGTCATTTCACGTATTCCGGATATTTAATATTTTCAAAATCCCCACCAATCACTACCAATAACCACATACATGTGCAACCCTTGAATACTCGATTGCCACTTTTCTGCAGCTAGAAGACCCTGAAATCATACTCAGCTGCCCGAAATGTTCGAGCCACAAAACGTACCCAAGCAATTTGGTGGTGGACGCCACAGCACGGAAAGGCACGCCAAGCCCGGCCGGAAGCCACAGCAGCCCAATGGAAGGTTCCTGGGTCTAATGCCCCGCCATGCTCGTCACCCCGCCCTCTATCTTTTCTGCACAAGCCTGTGTCTCGTATTTTTCCTATTCTTCCTTTTTCCCTGGCAGACACAACCAGATCGTCAAGGGTGGTCCTTCAGTCAAAGTGTCAAACACGATCTCAACAGCTACAAGGAAGCTCTAACGAGAATCTTCCCTCCTTCTACAACTACTCTTACCATCACAACTACCCTCAATCCTTCGGTCGAAGCTACCCCACCACCAAACCAAAAGGCGGTACCGATTCCAGCAAAAATGTCGTCCTCCGAGCAGACGTAAGTTTTTCTCCCAAGCTCAATACCTGAAGCTATCATAGCTGTTGCATAATAAGTCTAACACATACTTGACAGTTTCATTGCTATCAAGCCTGATGGCGTCCAGGTACATGAATATTCACTATAGAGAGCCTTGAACATCATGCTAACTGCCCAATTTCAGCGTGGCCTGGTCGGTACCATCATCTCTCGATTCGAGGCCCGTGGGTAAGATTCTACAGCCAATATACTCCGATCATCTAAACCGTTGTCTAACACTTGAAAAAGCTTCAAGCTTGTTGCCATCAAGCTTGTCACCCCTGGCAAGGCCCACCTCGAGCAGCACTGTGAGCCCCCTATTCGACCCCCTAACCCATATAGATCCAACGACTAACATAATTGACCTAGACGCTGACCTCAAGGAGAAGCCTTTCTTCCCCGGCTTGATTGAGTGTATGTCACAACCGTAAAGACTACCCCATTCGACATACTGACCCGAGTTTAGACATGAACAGCGGTCCGATCTGCGCCATGGTCTGGGAAGGTGTTGACGCCGTCAAGACTGGCCGTGGTACGTTGAGAATCCGACCACCATCACTGTCCCCCAGCTAATCACCATGCTTGCAGTCCTCCTTGGCGCCACCAACCCTCTTGCCTCTGCCCCTGGCACCATCCGTGTAAGTAGCCCTCTCGACACGATACCGTCCCTACTAGTCCTAACGACGTATAATAGGGTGACTTCGCTCTCGTCACTGGCCGCAACGTCTGCCACGGCTCCGACAGCGTCGAGAACGCCAAGAAGGAGATTGCCCTGTGGTTCAAGGAGGGCGATGTCGTCAGCTGGGAGAGCGCCCAGGCCAAGTGGATCTACGAATAAACGGCTGATATAGCCGACCAAATTCCTTGACTCGAGACCATCTGGATCTAGCTTGAGAAACTTTCCGATGTCTAGAGTGGCATAAACAAAAGTGCAGATACGATGAATGAAAAATCATAGATGAAGGTTGAGGATGATTTCTGCCTTCAGTACGTGTGACATGCATGGTCTAGGTTAACAATAGGGGTGTCATTGAATTCAGGGGCGCTTCCTCCATATCGAGCGCCTCGCAGCTACAAACCCCCTAGCTAGCCAAGGCGTCGCCCATAGACTTAAGGCGATCCGGGGTATAAGCAGCATCTTCGTGATGGCATAGGCAGCCGCAATCTGAATGCCAATCTTATACCCCTTTTCCGTATGATCGACCGTGACCGCCTTCCTAACCTTCTGCCAAGCCGTCGCCTTCTTGCCAACCCCTTCATCTTCAAGCGCATCACCAACACTATCCTCCCGCTTCCTCCACCGCCCCAACCACCTCCCACCCTTCCCCTCCGTGCTCTCCTTCTCCTTCTCCCGCCTTACCTCCTCCCTCAGCCTCTCCTCCAGCCTCTCCTCCCCCTCCCTCGCCCCCTCGTCTTCCCCCTCGCCTAGTCCGAACCACCCTTTCTTCCGGAAGTACCGCACGTACCGCTTCAGCCCCTCCTCCGCCCACGCCGCCCACGGCCCCAGCACCCACCCCGTCGGCACCCAGTCCATGCGGGAGAACATGTACACGAGCCCGAACAGCGGCACGATCGCCGTCAATTCGTGTAAGACCAAAAACGCGGCCACGTGCGAGAAGGGCGCCGAGCGCAGGCGGGACAGGTACGGGCGCAGGCGCGAGGGGACCCAGCGGCTCGCGCGCTGCAGGATCGCGTCGGCGCGTTGGGTCTTGCGGGCTGCGGCTTGGGCTTGGGCTTGGGCTTCGGCGGTGGAGGTGGAGGTGGAGGTGGGGTTGGGTGGTTTGGTCGATTGGAGACGCCGGTTTAGGGGGGCGCGGGCGCGGAAGCGGAAGCGGAGGAGTGAGGGGAGGGATGTGGTGGGTTGTCGTCGGGAGCTGGAGGAGAGCGTTGGTGATGGGGAGGAGAGCGTCGCGAAGAGGCGGGTTTGCCGCCACCAGACGGCGCGGCTGGCGGCCGACATGATGAGTTTTACTCTATTTAGTAATAGCTGAGTTCTAGAGCAATTGTTTCTGAAGCTTGATTGCGACCGTGAAACGAATGGTGGCAGTTAAATGAGCGAAGGTGCAGCTTTTGGATTTCAGGTTGTTGCGATGAAGCTTGGTTCGGAGGAATTATTTGTGTGGAGAGCTTAGCAGGTAGCAGGGTGGGGACTGAAGGATGGACATGACGACTTGTATTTCGCCCTGCATGTCCAAGTATCGTGAAATGTACCGAGAAAGGGTGTTAAAATAAGATGACACGGATTAAGAATAGGAATAGAAATAGGTATCACGGAGAAAATGGAAAACTCAGTCAAGAACTGGTTGTCGTGTCATTTGCATGGAAATTGCCTATGCCCCGAACTATACACAGGCTTCACTGCGGAAACTGTGCACCCAACCCCTTAGCCAACATGCTCTCGGGCTGCAAACCCTTACCCTCCTTCAGGACTCCCGCCTTCTGCAAGATATTAACACAGCTCTGAATGACCTTTAGATCTACACCCTCAGTCCTCTTAGCAAACTCCACCGTGCGCAGCCACTCCCTCGCATCAGCCTCCGAGTAGTCGAGCTCCGTGCTGATGTACTCGACGGCCTCGTCCTGGTGCTCGCCAAAGTAGCGCACGCCCTGGTCGAGCTTCCCGAACAGGTCCTGCAGGCGGGCCTCGGGGTTTCCTCCCGGGAGCAGGCCGTTCGCGGCGACGATCTTCCAGCTGCTCCAGGGCGTGTAGATCTCGCCGACGCGCCGGATCTCGCCGCTGTCGTAGTACCGCTTCGACGTGAAGTGCTCCCACATGAAGAAGTCGGCGGTGCCGTCGTTGACGGCGTTCCGCAGGTTCTGGAAGGTCTGGAGGACGACGAAGGCCGCGTACGGCGACTCGCCGGGCGCGAGCCACCCCTGCTGGTCCGCCAGCACGTACCCCATCACCTGGCTGCCGGACCCCAGCCGCGAGATGCCGATCTTGGAGCCCTCGAGCGAGGACACGGATGTGATCTCGGGGCGCTTGGCTCCCGTCGAGATGGCCCAGCCTGTACGCTTGTTAACATGTCATGTCACCTACCACTGAAATGCGACATGGTTCGATTATGGGGTGATACTTACAAAGCGGCGTCTCGACGTAGGTCCCGACGATCCGGTACCCGCCATCGCCCGGGGTGTCCTCCTTGCCTAGGCCCGCCACCCAAGCCTCCGTGAGACCGATGCCGACATCGATCTCGCCGGCTCGGATGGCGGTGATCATGTGGCCCGTACCGGACGGAAAGGGGATAAGCGTGGCTGACAGGCCGAAGTATTTCTGCGCGAAATATAGCGGCGTTGAAAAGTGCTCCGGCACGAAGCCGATCCGGAGGGGTTGAGAATCCGCCATGCCAATTATTCCAGCTGAGCAGATGACTTATTACAACTTTGGCCTGGGTAAGTAAAATCACAGATGATGACGGATTCTTTTAGATCCTGGCCTGATTGAATATCGAGATAATAAACGCATGACGTTTTACTATTTTACTAATGCATCGGGCAGTTACTTGCATACAGCGGGTATAGTCGCAATGCGGGGCGGCTAAAAAAGGGGGAAGGTCAGTCAGTATTTCTGTAATATCTCATGCTTGCCGCTATAATTTAGCAGGAGAGCGAAACATTTCAGAAGAAATAGATATAAAAAAAATGAAAATTAACGTGCCACACGTAAAGCAACTAAGTAAATTGATAGTTTTTCATGGAATTTAAAATAATTGATAGGGCGGATGAATATTTCCTTTATATCTTTAAATTTCATAATGGGGAAAATCTCGTAGGATTTTATTTATATAATTATTTACTTAGGTATTTATTTATTATTTCGATTTACAACGTATAATTCATATAAATATAAAATTTTTTAAATATAAATAAATTAATTAATAATATAATGAATTTTATTATAATATTAATTAATTAAATAATTTATAATATTTTATAAATATATAAATATATAAAAAAAAATATTAAAAATAAAAATAAAAAAAATAAAAAAAAATAAATAAAATATTATTAATTAATAAATATAAAAATTAAATTAAATAAAAATTTTTTAAAATTTTATTATATAATATAATAAAATTTTATATATATATAATATATTTTTTTTTAAATATAATAGATTTTTATTTATTAAATTATAATTATTTAATATTTAAATTTTATTTTTTTATATATTAATTAAAATTCATTATATATTTTTATTTTTTAATATAAAAAAAAATATTAATAAATTATATATATTAAAAATTAATTAGATATTAAAATATAAAATATTTTAATATTAAAAAAATATTAAAATTTTTTTAGCCTTTTTTTTTTATTTTTTTTTAGCCCTATGACTTTGGGAAAGCCGGCTTTTCGTAAATTTTAGGAGCTTTAGCTTTCCGCTCTGGGAAAAAAAACCAAAAAAAAAAAGCCAAAAAAATTTCGGCCGCTTTATAGCTACCGATTAGTAATTTTAAATTTAATTATTAATCTATATTTTTCTTTAAGTTTTAATTAGTTTAAGATATTTATTATTATATAAGGTTATAGAAAAAAAAAAGGTAAAATCTAATTAAAAATTATTAAAAATTTAAAATTAAATATTTTTTAATTTAAAATTACTATGGATAAGAAAAATAACTTTTCTATTTAATTTTTTTATTTTTTTATTATTATTTTTAGATAGAAAATAATCCATATTAAATTTAATATTAATTTTAATATTAATATTATTAAATTTATTATTATTTCCCTAAGATTATTTCTATTTTTTAGTAATTTCGCTGCTTTTTATAATAACTAAATATATTTTATAATCATTAAAATTATGAAATTTTTTTTAGTAATTATTTTTATTTTTAGAATTAAATTAATTAATTATAAACGTATTATTATTATTTAGAAAATATTTTTCATTTAGGTTAAAATTTTATTTACATTTTAATTAAAATTTTTTTTCCTAAGATTTACTTAATTATAATTAATTTTAGAAATATTTAAATTTTAAAAATAACTTAGTATTAATAATATAAATATCATTGATATAATCATAGATATATACCGGGTATTTTAAATTATTAATAAAAAATACCGGTATAATTTCTAAGTAAAAAATATTCTAAGTAAAACGTATAAATAAATATTAAATATTAATATCTAAAAAATTATATATAATATAATTATAATATATTTTAAAAATATCATATAAATAATTTTTATTTAATTTAATAATTTTAAGTACGAAATACCATTTATTTTTTTTAAATTTTAGTAAAATATTTAGCTTTTTACGATTTAATATATAATAAATATCGTTACGAAAAAAAACGCAATTAACGGCATAATCAATCGATTTATTATTAGGTAGCACTGAATAATATTTCATATCATTTTAAATAAATTAATTATTAATTTTTTTTAGTATTAAATATATAATTTTTATACTCATAATATATTATATAATATAATAAATTTTATCGCATATCATAATAATTAAGCAAATATTAATTATTTTAAAAAAAGAAATAAAAACTATAAATATTCATATATTACATTAGATAATTAAAAGATAAAGCTTAGGATAAAAATCATTTAATATATAAATATAAAGAAATTATTAATTATTAAAAAAAAACATTATTATATAAAAAAAAATATTTATAATAATTAATATTTAGTAATTAAAATAATAATAAATAAATAAATTTAAAAT
Organism: Hypoxylon sp. FL1150; assembly: GCA_022495205.1. Lineage (NCBI taxonomy): Eukaryota > Fungi > Ascomycota > Sordariomycetes > Xylariales > Hypoxylaceae > Hypoxylon > Hypoxylon sp. FL1150. The sequence goes on from MU376175.1 coordinate 295,456, forward strand.
ATAAAAATAATATTGTTTTTTAATAATAATATTTTTTTAAATTAATTATTTAATTATATTATTAGAAATTTCGTTACGAATTTATTTAGAATATAAAAAATAAAAAATTATATTATTATTTATATCGTTATATAATTAAATATTATTAATTAATAAATAATAGGTATAGATTATAAAATTATATTTAATATTATTATTATTTAATATAAAAAATAATAATATTAGTTTAATATTTTTATTATATATTAAATAATAAATATTAATTAAGTATATTAAGAAAAATTCGTATTATTTAATTATTAAATTGGTAATTTTAAATTTAATAATATTTGCCGAAATGTTAGATTTATTAGGATAAAATTCTAAAAGATTTAAATATTAGAAAAAAGCTATTATAAATAACGAAAATAAATAATTAAATAATTTTTAAATTAAAATGTTAATATATAAAAAAAAAACGATTAAAAAAAAAATGAAAAAAAATAATTAAAAAAAAGATATTTAATTAATAAAAATTTAAAAATAAAGTAAATTATTATATAATCTTATAAGAGCAAAATTATTAATTACTTTGCTTTTTATAGCGTAATTAGATTATTTTTATTATATCTTAAAGTTTAATATAAAATAATATAAGTTTTTTTAGCGTAATAATAAAACGCTTAGATTTTAAATAAATTTAAATTTTATGAAAAATATTTATTTTTTTAATTTTTTATTTTTTTATTATTTAATAAATATATTAAATTCGTTTATTTATTTTTTTATCTTATATAATGGTTTTATTAAAATATTAGTTTTTTTTTTTTCATAATTATTAATCCGCCGTTACATACCGAAAAATAATTCCTTATAATATACCCGATTATATAAAAAAAACATATTGAATATTAAACCCTATAGACTTAATACCCGCAAAATAACTATATAAGATAAACCCGTAGTAAATTTTTTTTCTAAGATATCACATATAATTTTTTCTAATATAATACCTTGCGATTTATATATAATCATCGTATAATTAATTAATAAAAGAAATTATTCCTAAGAGCAAATAATTTAATTTAATATAAATTCTTATTACATATATTCTATAAGAATTATTAATTTACTATTATTATTTTAAAATTCTTTTTTAAAAAATAATTAAAATAACGGTCCTAAGTAATTATTTTATATTATTATAATGATTTAAAAAAAGTTTTTTAGCGGATTAAACTTTTCCGTTTAATTTAAATTATAAATAATACCCTAGGCATTATTAAAAAAATTAATAAGTTATTAAATATTATATATTAATATAATTTTACATTTAATATACATAGGAAATATTTTAAAAAAGTTCCTAATAATTATAAATTTAATTTTTATTACATTTACATTATAACTAAATATAATAATATTAATTACCGCGCTATTTAATAATAATATATGGTTATGATTATATATATTTATTTATATTTTAATTAAATATAATTAAATAATATTAATAAAAATTATAATTTTTTTTTAAAAAAAATTTAATGTAATTTTAAATAAAAGTAATTTAAATAATAATTTTAAAATTTTAAATATATATAATTTAATTAATACTTATTAAAAGTTTTTTTAATTTTTATTTCATTAATATTATATTTTAATAAAAAAAATAAAATATATAAATAAATAATAAATATTATAATTTATTAATTTTATTACTAATAGATTATTAAATAAAAAGTAAAGTATTTTATTCTTTATAAGAAATAATTAGAAAAAATCCCTAATAAATAATATAATTAAATTACTAAAAATTTTATCATTTTATTTAAGAAAGATTTCTTATAATTTTAAATTTATTTAACTAAGAATTTTCAAACCGAGTATATTTTTTTCGTCTAGAATAAAATATTAAACCCCATTAAAAGCCCGTTAAAATAAAATAAAAATATTCGGGCTATCGCATAATAATTTCCATTAAATATTTTTTATAAATAAATAAAAAAAAAAATATATGATATTTCCCGTGATTTAATTAAAAGTAATATTAATAAATATATTTCATAGAATAAACGGCTTATAATTCGTAATTAATTTTTATAAATATTAAAATAATAAAATAATTAAATATATTTTATTTATATCGTTATTATTATTTATTTATATATAAAAAAGTAATAATATTTTATTATCTTTTAAACCTTTTTAATAATAATTTATTATTAAAATATAAATAATTTATTATTTTTAATTTAATAGGTTTATAATATTATTTAGTATATTATTAATAATAAAATCATTTAGTAATTTATTTCGAAATTATTTTTAATAATTAAAATTATTAAATAATTTATTTTAATAACGTTTTATATAAAGTATTTAATTATAATTAATATTAATATTTTAATACCTAAGAAAATTAAAAAGCTTTTTTTAAATGTTAAATTTGAGAACCTAATATGTTAATTCCTATTAATTTTATAATATAAAATTATTAATTTTTTCAAGATATTTAAATTTATTTTTTTCTAATTTTATTTTTTTTTTAATTTTTTTATTATAATAATTATTTAAATATAAATTATATTTATTAATATAATAATTATATATTTTTATATAATTTAAAAAAATAATATTATTAATTATAAATAATTTTTTATAATTATAATAAAGATAATTTAATAAAAATTTAATTTTATAAAAATTATTAAATTAAGGATATAAATATAATAATTTATATTATAAAAAATATTATAAAATATAAGCCCTAGTAAAATATTATTACGCATGCCATTTATTATTATTTTTAAAAAAAAAATTAATAATCTTTAGGAATTTAAAATAATTTATATTTTTCAAACCTTCTAGCTTTTACATATATTTATCGTATATTATGCGAAAAGCTTCGATATTACTATTTGAAATAAAATCTAAAAATTACGTCTAAGCTCCGGGCGGACGATAAATTACCGTTTATATAACGTAATTATTTTTATATAAAAAAAAATTAAAGAAAATATAATATATTTTTTATACTAAATAATCCTTTTTACTTATTAATTTATTCATTAATTTCGAAATAAATAATAATATTAAATTATTATTAATAATATAAAGTAAAATGTTTTTTATAATTTCTTTATAAATCATATTAAATATTTTATTTTTATTATAATATTTTATAATATAAGTGATAATAATATTAAGGCTTATATAAAGGAAAATATTTGTATTAGTTATTTAATATAAAATAATAAAAAAATTATATTAATTTAAAAATAAATTATTACGTTTCGGATAGAAATTCCATTAGTTTTTATTATTTTTCTAAAGCAAAATAATTATCTTAAACGCTTTTTTAAGGAAAGAAAAATGGCATTCCGGTTAGGGCTTGGGCTTGCTTTTTTTTCGGGTATTTTTAATTTTTTCTTTATTAATTTTGAAATAATACCGGGAAATATAATAATATTTTTACATACGGTTTAATAGATAATTAAATTAATCTCATGTAATATTTATATCGAATAAATTTATTAGTAAAAAGTTATTTAAAAGATTTTTACTAATTTTTTTTAGCTTAGGGTTTATTATAATTATATAATAATTTTAAATCTTTATAAATTTTATTTTTTTTTATTTATCATTATAATCTATTAGTATCAAAGGGGTAATTTTAAATTAGAATAAGCTATGAATATAAAAGCTTTTGCATAATTATTATTCGTATTAAAATTATTAATTTATTAATTTAAATTTCTAACGTAATATTATATCATAGAATTTCTATGTATAATTATAAAAATATTAAATTATAATATAAAAATTCTTACGGAATAATTTACGTGATATAATTATTCGTAATTATTTTTCTATAATTTTCTAATATTTAAATTTTAGCATATACCGATAAAAATTTCGCTAGTATAAATTAATAAAACTTAACATAATAAAAACATTAAAAATATCAAAATAATATATAAAAACTTTAATTTTATTATAATAATAGAATTAAAAAAAATAGGTATTTTTAAAAATATTCGCATATTATAAAATGCAATTTAATATAATTTAAGCCTTTAGTAAATCGGGATTTTCTAAAGTAATTTTTATATTTTCTTTCGATATAATTATTAAATAATTTTTTTTAATGTAAAATTTATTATTAATTTTCATTTGGCGCCGTATTAACGTATTTAACGTAATATAATGAAAATTATAATATTAAATAAATTAATTATTATATTATTTTATAATATATTTAATATATTTTTTATAATTTATTTTATATTAATAAATTTCAAAGAAATTAATAATATTATTAGGATAAAACGAAAGATATATAAAAAATAATAATTTTTAATTTTAATTAAATTTATTAATAGGCATTTGCCAAATTAAAAATATGCGAAATTAATAAATATCATGCGGATTATGATATTAGATAAATATATTATTATCATTAATTTTAATTCCCTAATTCACGTAATTTTAAAATTAACCTATCTTAATAATATTTATTAATAAATTCGGAATAATTATTTCATTATAAATACTATCGTTCTTTTGCAAAATCTTTTTTATAAGACTTATATCGATTATAATACCATTAGTAATTTCTATATTAATAATATTAAAATCGTTAAATATTAAATTATTTTCGGATAACTAAAATAAAATATTTTTATTTAATATAAAATCGTAATACCTAGGATAATAATTTAAAAAATAATATAATTAAATTTTAATTATAAATTTATAAATTTAAAATTTCTTTTAAAATTAATATATTATTTATAAAATATTATCAAAGCTAAATAACCGTAATAAAATGATATTTAAATTATATAATAATAATAAAAATTCCAAATATATTTTATTTATATTATATAAAAAATAAATAATATAATCTTAATATTTATATTATTATCTTTTAATTTATATATAAAAATCGTAAATTATATACCGATAATAATAAAATTATTATATTTATTATAAAAATATTAATAGTAATATAAACCTTAATAATTAAAAATTTTTCTATGGTTTTAAACGGAAAAAAATAATTTAATAAAATATTAAAATTAAAATAATTTCTAATGGAAAAAAAATATAATTCATTTTATTATTTTTTATTATTTTTATTATAATAATTTTTATAAATATTATTCGTTTTAAATTTAATATTAAATTATTTTTTTTTATAATAAAAATAATATATTATTTTTTTTATTATTAATATTTTATTAAAATATCATTTTATAATAATATTTTTTTTTAATATAAAACATTTTTAACCGTTACTAGTGAAAATAAATTAAAGCTTATTAAAAAAGCGAAATAAATATTTTAATTATAATCGAAATTAATTACGAAATCGGGCCGAAAGCTATTCGGTTTAGGTTTAAAAATAATTTACAAAGCATAATAAATTATTAATATTATTAATATAAAAGCAACCGCAAGGGCGGAATAAGCTAAGGGTATAATTAATATAAAAATAATTTATAAAATATAATAAATTACTAATATTATTAATATATAATTGGTTACGTAATTAGCCGTAAAGCGGTTTATTTCTAGCTAGAAAATCACCGGATAATCTATTTGTAATTAAAATATTATTAGACGGTTTATTCTTAGTTAGAATATAATAGATATATGGTCGATTACGCCTACGTTTACATGGTTAATTACGCTTACATTTATATAATTAATTACACTTATAATATATAAAAAAATATTAATTTAAAAAAAATAAAAATAAAAATAAACGAAATTAATAATAGCGATTAAATATCCGAAAAATAAATAACATATAATATATAAAAATATTAAATAAAAAATTATAATTAAAAATATTATTATTATAATTATTATTATTTATATTAACATTAATTTTAATATTATTAAAAGTATTTATATTAATTATTAACTTAATATTTTTTTTTATTAATTCCGAAAAATAAAAAATCTAAAAAAAATTATTACCATATTGCTATTTAATACGATACTATCGAAAAATATTAGCTAAATTTTAGTAAATTTTCACTATAATTACCATATTTATAATTATATAACCATCCTAATAAAATATTTCACCTAATTAAATATATATTAAATTACGGCGAATATAATTATAAAAATCACGTTAAATTACCGGGATATTTACATAAAAAATAGCTTTAAAATTACTTGTAAAATTACTATTAAAACGAATATATTAATTACTTATAAGAAATATTTTAAGTATAAAACTAACGGGCCTAATGGAAATTACTTCGGGTAAAATAATAAATAATATTAAATCTATAATAAAAGATTTATCCGGCTAAAAAAAGCCCCGGAAAAAAAAAATAAAATTAAAAAAAAAAATAACTTTTTTAAAAAAATATTATAATATATTAATTTATAAATAATAAAATATATTATATAACTTATAATTAAATTATAATATATGTAATAGGTTAATCGCAAAATATAATTAATATTTTTTAAAAAATCTTCAACTATTTTTTACTATTTATAATTATTATAAATGCAAAATAAAAAGCTATTTATCGCATAAATTTAAACCAAAGCGAATAAAAAAAAAATTAGCAATAAAAAAACTTATAAAAAAAAAAAATAATAAAATTTTAAATAATTTTAAATGTAATTAATTAATTAAATTTTAATAAAATTACAAATAACTTTAAAAATTTAAATAACTTTTATTTTGGGAATTAAAATAATCGATAAAGCGATTAAAATAAAAAAAATTTAAATACGAATGATTTTATTAAATGTATTTTTTAATTTGGTATTAACGATTATTTAAAACTTAAATCTAATAGAATTTAACTAATTAACTAATTAAATATATTTTCTAATAATTTGCTTAGTAATAAAGGGTATTTTGCTGACTAATACGGCCGAATTTTTTTAGGTTTAAATGTAATATAATTTCCGATTGGATAAAAAAATTTTTTATTTTTTTTAATTTCGTAAAAATATTAAAATAATTATTATAATTATAAAAATATTATAAAAAAATTTTTTATTTTAAAAAAAAATTATTTTAATATTAAAAATATTTAAAATTTTAAAAAATAAAATATAAATTATTTTAATTTTATAAAAATATTATGATATTAAATATTTATAAAATTTAAATTATTTTTAAATTTTAAAATTAAAAATTAAAAATTTTAATTTTATTAATTTTAATATTAATGAAATTATTAATAATATTTAAAAAAAAAAAAAAAATAGTTATATCATATAATTATAATATATAAAATATAAATATAATAGTTATTAAAATTTATATAAATATAAATAATATATATAATAAAATAAATAAAAAAAATTAAGATTTAATCCGGATAAATTTAAAAATATATTTTAATCGAAATATAAAAAAACGATAATTATATTATTAATAAAAAATAATATAATTATAAAAAAATACTAAGGTATTAAATATAAAAAATATTAGTAATTTAATATTTAAAATTATAATAAAAATTACGGTTATTATTATTATGTAATTTAAATTAAATTTTATAATATAAAAATAAATGGTTATATAAAAATTTACGATTAATATTATTATAAAATTTAAATTAAATTAAATTATAAAAGTAATTATTATAAAAATATAATTTAAATTTAAATGATATAATTTAAATTATTAATAAAATTAAAAAATATTAAAATATTTATTTTAAATTATTTATTTAATATATTAAAACGTTACGAAATATAATTAATAATAAAATTAAATATTTTAATATTATTATTTATTTTATATTTTATTATTTTTATATTTTTTAATATAAAAGATAAATTACTAAGAAATAATATAAAAAATAAATTATTAAAAAGAATTTTATTACGATTAAAATTCCCGTGATTAGTTTTTTTACTATTAAGTTTATTATTTTTATTATCGGGTTTTTATTTAGAGCTTTTATTTTTTAATTTAATTTTATTAGTTTTATATTTGGTTTTTTTTTAAGCTAAGAATTCAATATTTATGATATTAAATTAATTAAATTAATATAAATAAACATTATATTTTTTTTTAAAATTAAATATGAAATTATTATAAATATTTTTTTATATATATAAAACTAGGGTTTTGCAAAATATTAAAGTTATTTCTTTAGCGCTTTTACAATTAATAATTATAATATAATATAATTATTTTACGATATGAAAATTAAATTTTTAATTATAAAAGAAATATTCGATAATTTATCGTTAGATAAACGGGGATATTTCCTTAGGTATTTATTTTTTAATTTAAATTATAAAATAAATTTATTTTATAAATATAATTATTAACGAATCCGCATTTTAAATATCAATTTTAATATAACGAATTATAATTAAATTTTTAAAATTATTAATAAAATTAATAATTTTATTTGAAAATATTTTAGGATATTTAGGTTTAATGATATTTTTAAGTAGGTTTTTTATAGGTTAATAGGGCATTTCGAAATTAAAAAAAAAAAATATAATTAATTAAAATAAACTTAAAAAAAAAAAAAAAAAAAAAATGTTTAATTTTAATATTTAATGGTATTTGAAAAAAAAAAATAATAAATTTTAATATTTATTAATAATTAAATATAAAAAAATAAGAAAAATTTTAATATTTAATAATATTTAAATGAGAATTAATTATTATTATTAATTAAAAAAAAACAATTAAAAATAAAAAATAATAATAATATTTTTAAAAAAAATAAAATAAATAAAAGAAAAAAATCTTAGTATTTAATAATAAAATTATTTTCTAGAAAAAAATAATAAAAATAATTAAAATATAAAAATAAAAATAATTTAATAATTAAAATAAAAGAATTAGAAAAAATAAAATAATAAATTTAAATAAAAATTTAAAATAAATTTTAATAATAATTTTTAAATTACTTTTATTTTTTAAATTATTTAAATAAATATAATATATTAAATCATAAGGTTTTTTTATCTTTTTAAATTAGTTTTTTAAAATTTATTTATTTAATTTTAAATTATTTAATTTTATTTTTAATTTATAAATTTAAAATTTTTTTAATAATATATTTTTCTTAATTATTTATAAATAAAAGATTTATATTAAATTATATATAATTATAAAAATTTTTAAATATTAATTTTAAATGGTTAAAAAATATAATAAAATTTTAAAATAATTAATTTAATAATTTAAATTTATATTTATATAATAAAATTTTTTTTAATATTTTAAATAATTCCGTTTTTTTAAATGATAATTTAATTTAATTATTTAAATAATATTTTTTTTAAATTAATTTAATAAATTTAATATAAATATATAAATTAATATTTTTAAATAAAAAATATCTTATATTATATTAAATTTTTATTTTTATTTCGGTAAATTTAATTATATTATAAATATCTTAATAATAATATAATTATATAAATATAAAATTAATATATTTTATATTTTATAATAAAATGAAAAAATACTTAGGTAAATATTTATATATAATTTCGAAAAAAATTAATTTAATCGATTAAATATTAATTATAATAAATTAATTTTTAATTTAAATAAATAAAAAATAAATTAAAAATCGAAAATATTATGATATGGTTTTAATATTAAAAAATTAAAAAAAAATAATCCGGTATAAAAAATAAAATTTAAATAAAAAAAAAAACTTAATTCTTAAGCGTTAAAATTAATATTTTATTTACTAATTAAAACTTAAAATAAATTAAAATTAAACGGTTATAATATAATTATAAAAAATAAAAAAATTAAAAATAAAAAAGCTAAAAATAAAAAAATTAAAAATGAAAAAATTAAAAATAAAAAAATTAAAAATAATAATTAATTTATATTCATTAATTATTTAAATAATCCTTAAATATAATTAATCGTATTTTTAAATAAAAATTAACTTTTAGAATTTTTTAATCGAATAAATTTTTTTTTAATCTTATTAATTAATTAAAATAAAATAAATAAATAAAAAATTAAAAATTTCTAATTATAATTTTTTTAATTTAAAAAATTAAATAAATAAAATTACTATATAATATTTTATAAATATATAAATATATAAAAAAAAACACTAAAAATAAAAATAAAAAAAATAAAAAAAAATAAATGAAATATTATTAATTAATAAATATAAAAATTAAATTAAATAAGATTTTCCAAAATCCTATTATGTAATATGGTGGGGTTTCACGTGCACATGACATAATTAGAAAACAGTAATATCGCTCAAGCCTATCAGCTGCATACCTAGGTACCTACCTCAAGTAAATACCCAGTGAAACAAACATGTGCCAAAAGTAAATTTTAACTTCTCCTATCGACTAGGTAATTTCTCTCGCCAACCAACGCCTCTCACTAACTAACATTTCTCGCTAACAGACATATGGCTCTAACTAAGGTAGTAAGAGCGCACTTCTAGGGGGATAACTGCCATACTTTGGTTTGGATTGGACCAATATCAATACCTCCAGCTCTGAAATAGTTACTACATATATGTCATGTACCTAGAGCTTATCAAGTAACATATTACCTCGACCTACCCAGACCTGCTCAGGCCAACTTTGGTTGCAGACATTATGTTTTGTTAGTACCTAGGTAATCTTAACCGTTGTCACATGTCCTCATTAGACGAAACTTTCTCCTCGGTGCACTATAATTGGCTCAGTCGTAGTTGCCTTGTATAAACTCTACCGTTTCAAAACGCAGTCAAAGAGTTTCGTACCTAGTCAGCCAGCTGTGCTTAACTTTCTAATATTAATTAGTTATTTGTAAGCACTACGACTGTCCATTTTGGGAAATATATAGCCCAGACCCCAAAGTCTACCCGCAGATCCGTGCCCTTAAGTACGTACTCCATGACATTTCCCGAACCTCCCCGACATGCTAGACTGTCCCCGCGGGGATGGAGATCGGAAAGCGTACGATAAGCCTGCGGGGATGGCGCGGGTATTTATGTATTTGGTATTGGAGCCGCGACGTAGATACCGAATCGGGACAATGAATCATCTTGGACGGTTTTGACAGAGATCTCCCCCTCCCTCTGCTACGAAAAATGGTTCTAGACCTGTCAGTGAATTATAAAAGAGGTGGAGAGACCTGGCCGGTGGATTGGCCTCCATTTCATATCGCAGTGTTCCACATAACTTTCGAGCGACGTTGCACGACAACGACTAAGTGTATCACTGCTTCGCCGAGAAGGAGAGCCTAGATATGAGCAACATGAGCTAACATATCCGCGTCGGGACACAAGTACCGTTTTGTAGGGGGATCATGACCGGTTATGCTTGGCTTCTGAAAAGGACATGGCTTCGAACCTGCTTCGTGGTATGTGCGGTAGAAAGGACTGAGTCCCGTCCGAGAAATCCATATGTCAACATGGTGAAACTGCTATGACCTGCAAGGTACTTCCGAATCTGTGGGCGTATCGGAGTACATATCTGCGCGCACACTGTGCTGGCACTTGGCTGATTTTGGTACTTCTGCGAATATCTCATGTTTCCCCGTTTCTTCTGCACATACTTCATGTTTCCCTGTTTCAAGTTGCCTGCATATATCTTCCAACGGGTCGCCGTTTCCGTTAGTCTGGCTACTCCACGGCAGGAAGAACATATGCCGTAGCTCAAAAGGTGTGCCTTAGGAAGCTTAATACCGATAGGGCGTCTTTAGCTCGGAACTCCAAAGCAGGGATAGAATAATTCAAGAGCGCCTTATTTACTAAGTGATGAGAATTAGCAGATCAAAACAACGGACAGCGACGGTATAAGTAACGTGATAGTATCTACAAGGTGATATTTCTATCTAGTATGAAGATGTTCCGTATGTTTCGTGTCGTATTCTTGAACGGTGTCATGTTTCATGGCGTAGACCTGACCCAAGTACCGGGCACTCGGTAATTAGCATCAGGAGGGAGTGGTTTACCGGAGCCGAGACAATGCCAAGATCCGTTGACAACTTCAGCGTTATCTCTTTCGCATCCGCATTAAGCAGTTAAATTGCGTCGAGGTATGTATGTGCCACATGTAAAAGGACCGTACTTTCGCCGCCTCATCATACCTATCAAGAGCTACTGCGCCTCTACGCCTCCTTGCACCGGGTCTCCGAGACCCGATGAGAGGTTAGTGGGCGAGCCGGGATATAGGCTTGTGGGCCTCTTGTACCCAGGGAATTTCTCGAATCCTCCACTCAGAGGCGCCGCTCGCATCCGAATAGGGCAACAGGGGGGACATCGCAAGCTGCATTGTCCTTTTGTTCAGCCGCGTAGCACAGGAGAAAGCAACGAAATATTGCAATTAAAAAAAAACCATCGAGGAGTCGGAAATCATCCGTCTTCGATATCCATTACCTGCTTTGCGAAACGTTGCAAAATGACAACAAGAGAACAAGCGCACGGAGTAACTGACACGAGGTCCCTAAGGTACTTCGTACAGTACAAAGCAAATGAGATTTAAACAATATGATCGCAAATCCACCCGTCTTCCGTCCCGTCTCGACGGGCATGGTTATATGCAAGCCACAATCTCGATAGGAAACTCGAGTTGCATCGAAAATCCTGAAGGGTCTTCCAAACAATCCTTTTAATCAAGAAAAGTCATGTCTTCGAAAGGAACAATCCTCATCACCGGCCTCAACGGCTTCCTCGCCGGCCGACTCGCCGAGGCCGCGCTGAAGGCTGGGTACGGCGTGCGCGGCACGGTACGTAACCTGACGGCCGGAGCTGAGGTCCAAAAAGCGTTGGTTCGATTAGGCTACGGAGACGGAGCTGAGGTCGTACACGTCCCGGATATGACCGTGCCCGGCGCGTTTGACGAGGCAGCAATCGGTATGAAAACCTGGGTCAATGAACTTTTCAACGCTCGTGGTGTATGGAAAAACTCGGTCTGACAGTGCGACTTCAATTTAGGGTGCACCGCCATCGTCCATCTCGCAGCGCCCGTAAAGGAGACATGGACGCTAGAGCCGTCCGAGGTTGTCCGAATGTCCGTCAGCAGCACGACAGGAATCTTGGGCTCGGCGCTGAAGGCCGGTCCTCAGCTGCAGAGCGTGGTGTACATGTCGTCGGCCGGCGCGCTTTTCGATATACCCCCGGAGCCCGGTGTCTACACAGAAAAGAATTGGAACACGACTTCTGAACCTGCAGTAATAAAGTTGGGCCCTGACGCTGGTGGCTTGCACGCCTACTGTGCGAGTAAGACTGTCGCCGAAGGAGCGTTCTGGAAATTCCGCGACGAGCAGAAACCTGCCTTTAGCATGTCCTCTATCCAAGCTACGTGAGTCTTCTCCGGTTTAGTCATCACAGACTGCTGTTTCTTCCTCCAGAAAGGAGCTACCAAGGATAAACTAGCTGACGCGTAAATCCATTTACAGTTATTTCATCGGCCCACCGCTCGTGCCCTGGGAAACCAAAGAGCAAATCCCATACTCTCTCGGCAACGTCTGGAAACTGTTACAAAAGGAAGATGTCCCAGGACCGATGTTATTCTACGAGTCTTCTATTGATGTCAGGGACGTGGCTCGTGTAATCCTATGGTCCGTAATTAATTCCAAGACAGCGGACGGAGAACGATATCTTTGCGCATCTGCGGTGGGAGGAGCCCAAGCTACGGCCGACATTCTGAACAAGCACATGCCTTCACTTGGTGTGACACAGGGCAGTCCCGGTCAAGGGTACGAATCCGGGTACCCGTCGACAGGTGGCGCGATTGCGTTCGATGGTAAAAAGGCAGTGGAAGCAACTGGGCAAGATTGGATTCCTTACGAGACGAGTATTACGGATACTGCAAGATTTCTCATGCGATATCTGGAGAAATAGGTTCAGCAGGTAAAGGTTAGAGGGAAGAATACTATCGGAGGATCAAGGGCTTCTAGAACATGGGCGGGCAGATACTAAATGGATGTTCCTGGTACGGATGATTCAAGGCGCAGTCGGCATCTTGTCTTCTCGCAAGTATGCCGCTAGTTATATCTACCTACCTAGGTAGGTAGCACTGAGATTTTGGCTCCATGACAAATTACTGGAGCACATAACAAGCTTTTAGCGTAGATGAAAGCTCTTGATAGAAATGAGTGTGTATTTGAAGGCTTTGAACTAAGAAATGTGAGCAATTATCAAGGAACGTCGTAAGCCCCCCCCTAACCACCCGAACTTGAGGATATAACCGTAAAGGAAACTTCTAGATGATCTTAGGAAGTATCATGAGAAATAATGTAGAAATCCAACCGTAAGTTAGTCCTGCTCAGACCCCTCGAGAGTGGGCATGATTTCGTTCGTAACGGCAAGCTCCCGTACCAAATCAGCGCAAGCGCCGTGACCGTTCTTTCTCGCGAGCTCCATTGCCTTACGACACTGCTCGATTGAAATCTGACCGTAGCTGGCATTCCACACATACTGGGTCATCTCAATTCGACCATGTTCAGCTGCCGCTTCGATGGGCCACCGTCCGCCGAATGGAGACGGAGGAGCAAATATGTCCGCGCCCTGATCTATCAATAGCGCAGCAATATTACAATTCCCACTTATCGCTGCACACTGCAGGGATGCCCTGCCATCGAATTGTGCTGGGCTGCTGTTAACATCTGCCCCGTTTTGAATAAGCAATTTGACTATGTCGAGGCTTCCAATTTCCGCAGATGCTTGAATAGGGGTTCTTCTTATGCCCCAAGTAGCTTCTTTGTTGACATGAGCGCCACGCTCTATGAGGAGTCGCACCAGACCTTCACTCCTCGCCTCGATAGCCACTAAGAGCGGCGTCTTAGCCCAGCGCCGATTACAGTTATCAAGATCAATTTGTACAATGCTATTGGAATCGCATCCGGCATCGAGGAGCCGTGTAGTCAGCGGGAAGTCAAGAGGATGGCATTCCGCGTCCTTTCTTATTGCGGCGCCAAGAGGAGAATACCCTGGAATAGATCGGCTACCCAAAAAAGGCGAAGTCGTGGACTTGCAGTCAACGGTTTTGCAAGAAATGAATAGTTCCAAGACCTCGAGATCTTCAGGATTATTTCGAATTGCATCCACAAGAGCATGAGTTCCGAAATGCGGAATAGAGTTCTTCATTAATGGAATAAACTCAAATAAAATCCGTAGAATATCCGGGTGATTCCTGGCAGCCAGCTCGAGTAGGTCTTGGTAGTGCGTATTGATATTCATATTCAATTCCAGACAATGACGAAGCAACGTTTTATCATTGCGCTTCAGTGAAAACGTTGAAAATTGCTCCATGGCCCCAATTCCAAACACGCCAGATTGAGATATGAACTTCAACATGTCTATGTTATCAAACTGCTCTTCGAGGTATCCTTCTGTGGCTCCATAGGCGCCGATATGTGGGTATGTCGATATCAACTCCGTATAAAATGATTCATTCCCCCATTTGAAGACTTCAGCGAGAACTTGTACTTCGTAATAGCATGTACCATATACGCCGGAGACAGAAGGCTGAGCTCCCGCGTCGAGTAAAAGCCGAAAAGCATCTTCGCGCTTATTTGTAGCGGCATTTAACAATGCGTCCACCATATCCCTTCCATCAAATTGAGGATAGAGGAACAGCAGCTTTTTCATGCGTTCAACATCCCCCGCACCAGCTACAGCCGAAAATGTGGGAACAAATCGATTTCCCGTGTCAAGTCGTTCAAGAGCGCCTTTAGCCTCAAGCTCTCTGACAAGAGTCCAGTCTTCTGCAACAATTGCCTCGGCTATTGGTGTTGTAAACTCGTCACTGGTAAGCTCTGTAGCAGAAGCATGCATGTCAGGATTTTGAGCGAGAACGAACTCAATAAGCTCTTGATTGCCACTTTGAATAGAAGCAGCAAGTATTTGAGCGGTACATTTCGCATATTTGAAACAGGCCCGGACAAGCTGTGTGCAGCCACGGCTGGCACCAACAACCAGTGCCCAATTGACTTTCTCGGCGTATTTGGTTGTGCATTGTCTGCAACCTATATGTTCACAGTCTGATAAGATCTTGGTGATGAACCTCTCGGCTTTGTCGTCGACCAGATTTCGTGCTATAGCATCTAGCACCCCCACTGATATAGCCAAGGCATGGCTTTCTGGTTTGATTTCTTCCAGGAGCTTCTCTGCGAGGTCCATTCGAACGAATTTGTGGAGTGCCCTCAAAATGAATGTTACACGCACTTCCGCACCTGCTCGTATCAAAGCATCGACAATATCCATATACTCTGGAGAGAATAGAGTGTGGTTTCTTTCGTTGTGGTCATAGCACAATCCCTCTATCAAACGCCCTAAGGCTCCTCTCCTGTCACGAAGGAAGGTATATTCGTCCTCTCTATCTTTCGCTGTGTAGTTGAAAAAAGTATTGTTTACATGAGGTTGAAAAAGAAGCAATTCGCGAACTGCTTCCAACTTCTGTAATTCAGCAACTCGCTCTATTGGGGTGTATTTTTCGTCTTCGACGAAGCAGATCATTGTATCGGCGTGTACTAAACCAGTATCAAGGAGGTGTCTAATCGTATTATGATCTCCGGTTTCTATCACTGCTCGAAATAGGTTTTCGGCGAGACTCTTTGTAACGTGACTTGGCCTATCTCGAAATAGACGCCATAACAGCGTTTCGATGTTGCTATACCGCGTTATAAATTCGAGAACGACTTGGATTGGAACATGATTTAGCCCGATAAATCCGTTGGCGGTCGAGAAAAGAAG
The DNA here is from genome assembly GCA_022495205.1 of Hypoxylon sp. FL1150. Taxonomy (NCBI): domain Eukaryota; kingdom Fungi; phylum Ascomycota; class Sordariomycetes; order Xylariales; family Hypoxylaceae; genus Hypoxylon; species Hypoxylon sp. FL1150. The sequence goes on from MU376175.1 coordinate 312,123, forward strand.
TATTCGACATAACTCGACGTCAAGCATCTCTTGTGAGGGTCGGTCCACATCATAATCTCCGTAGCGGTGTTGCGATACTGGAAGAATTGCATCCAATGTTTGTAAGGTAAGACTGGCACCATAAACATTTGTGCTGGCAGGTTTCCCGTTGGCGTTGATCATTGCAGCAACTGCATCCGCAAGAAACATCGTGACCAGTTTTGGAGACTTAGATAGTAATCGTAAGTCCTGAAACATAGACGGGCGGATTGTCAGCTCAAGACCCCTTGATGCTAACTCGCATTCAAATCTCTCGAACGGCAAGCTTCTTAAATGAAATGTTCCCCATGGCCACGGGGCTAAGTCGCCTGACTGAGGAGAAGTGCCCAAAGTCAAAGCACTGGAGGTGATGTTTGCCTCGGCATGATAGGATTGCAAGGGCTGACTTAAAATATCCAGGGTCTGCACGAGGTTTTCGCCGTCACCGCTTAAAGACTGGTTGTGTGATGTGAGGTCTACCGCGTGGAACGGGGATAGTCTGGGAAATATGGTCGGTGATGTTAAGGGCCCATTGGTCTGAAGAAGTAAGTTGGTGATACCATTATCGCGGGCTAGCGAGTCTTGAGCTTCGCCAACTCCATCATTCCCCTCCTGGGATTGCGGAAGATCCCGTAGGTTGTCAATACCGGTTTGCTGTGTGTTTGGAACGGCATCCCTGCCAGCTACATTGGTATGTAGAGTCCAATTCCCGTGCGAGTCCTGGACCTCGACCGCAACGCTTCCGTCGATGCTGTTGACTGTTAGGTGTGGATCAATTTCGATCCGAGGACGCTTTCTTGAGTGAGAAACGGTCTTGCAATGGCGTCTTGCCCGGTGAACTCTATTCACCGAAACAGGATGACCTGAGATCACCACCCTAGCCTGAATGCCCTGAGAGGATAGATGGTCAAGCTCTTGCAAGACGACGTCCCATTCGTGTCGCTTGAGATTCTTGCGAGCATTCCAAACTCGCAGTTGAGCTTCATATTGAGAAATACTGGATGACAATGGTTAGGTTTGGCAAAAGAAGAAGATGGATAGTAGCCTTACGTGGCACTGAATCCATGGTCCTTGTCCATGGTCTGGACTAATTCATCGCTGGAGAGATCAGAAGTCAGGTAGAGGCTGAGAATGGTTTCTTTATGGCGGTCCCAGCTCGCCTGGGGAATTCTCTGCGTTCTAGTCGCCATGTCTGTTGGTAGGCAAATGAATAGCACGATGGAATTCAGTATCAGGCATGGATAGACGAGGATATTTCGGTCAAGGGTGATGGAAACGAGAGAACGTGTAGGTAAATGCTACCTGAGTGCCCGTCTTCGTCCCATAGGAATGGCCATCTCCTAGATATATACGCGATCTCAACATATTTGACTGCCAAAACCGGCCGAACAGGCCGCGAGCCTGCTGCTGATTGAAAGTGCAAATACTCGCCATCTTAAGGCGGCTTCGTGGCTTGGCTGGCGTAGGCAATACTGCTTGTTACTGCACGTCCATCCTTCGATGATGTCCTGACTGCTTGATTGGATCTGGTTTTGTTAGATATCATGTCATATGTCGTGCCACGCAGACTTGGGGTTTTGTCGTTCAGTTTTTGTCATCCGGGTTTTGTCACCGAAACTTGAGTGGCATTGGCAAGCATCATGCATCTCATCCCTCCAATCATATTATTCCACACCATATTATTAGCAGCAGGCTCTGGAAATGTCTTACCTTCGGTTATCTCGATGGTGCGCGAGCTCTTCAATGTCCCCTCAATGGGCTCAGGCAGTAATTGCAGGGTGATCGGGTAAGGGACATTGTACGACGGTCCATTGATAGAGCACATCCGCATCGCTGTATTAGATCGCTATTCTTAAAGAGAATTACTATTTCAATAGTACTCCACTTTCAATAGTAGACATTTTATTAGCCCGATCCTCACCGCTTTTTCCATTTCTTTGTTACCTTGTTATTTTCGCCATACCGCTAGGCCTTATAGTAATTAAGCATTTCCATTTTTAAGATATTTAAATTTAGTAATTTATAATAATTTATTTTTATTATAATAATTTTAAATTTAAAATTTCCGAATTATATTATATATAATTTAATTAATTAAATTTTTTTTAAATAAAATATAAATTTATTTTTAATTAATAAATTAATTTAATTATTTATTTAATTTTTAAATTTTATTAATTATAAAATTTATCATATTATTATTTTTTAAAATATTTTTAATATTAAAAAAATTTTTATTATTAAAATTATTTTTTTTATATTTTTAAATAATAATAATAATTTATTATTAATTTAAAAAATATTTAATAATATTATAAATAATTTTATTATTTTAATTAATTTAATTTTTATTATAATTAATTTAATTTTTATTATAATTTATTTTATAAATATTTTTAATAATTTTTTTTTTTTAATTATTTTTATATAATTATAAATTATAAAAAATTTTAATTTATAAATTAATTTTTATAATAATATTAATTAATTTAATTAATTATTAATTAATTTTTTTTTAAATGTTAAAATTAAAATTAATATATTAATTTAATTTTATATATATATATATTAAGTATTAATTAAATTATATTTAATTAATATTTTTTAATTAAGAATTATATTTTTTAAATATTATAATTATTTTATTTTTTTATATATGTAATTATTATTAGTTTTAAGCGTATCATTTAATATGGTTTTAGATTTTATTTTTTAATATTAATTAATAATTATTTTAATAAAGAAATTATAAATTAATAAGGCTTTATGGGGGGAATTATTTTATTATATAATTATCATAATATTATTAAGGTATTATATTAAAATAATTTTAATAAAATGAAATAATATTTTATATTATTTAATAAAAAATTTATAATTATTATAAGCTATGAAATTTTTAAAATTATTTTTTTTATTATATAATTTATTATATTAATTTTTTTTATGTTTATTATGTAATTTCGATTATAAGGAGTTTTAATTTTACCGTTTTTTTAGCTTTACGAATTTTATTTTCGAAAGATTATTAATTTATTATTAATTTTATTAATTTTTTAACCGATTATCGATTTTATTAATTTTTACTATTAAAATATTTTTGATTTTTATTGCTAATTTATTATTGATTTTTTATTAATTTAACTTTAATTTTATTAATTTTAATTAAAATAAAATAATATTTTTATATTATTTAATAAGAAATTTATAATTATTATAATATATAAAATTTTCAAAATGATTTTATTAATATAAAATATTATATTATTATATATTAAATAATTATTATAATTTATAAATTTTTATTAATAATATTTATTACGTATTTTTATTTTAAAAGATTTTTAACCTTATTAATTTTTCGTTGATAAATTTATTTATATTTATTATGTAATTTTCTTTTAATTTTTATTATTATTATTAATAGTAATTTATTTATTTTTTACAACGAAATAAATTATATATCTTTTTTATTATATAATAATTTTTATATTTTTTTTTTTATATACGAAATAATTACGATGTAATTAATAATTTAGCGGCGGCTAAAAAAAAAAAAAGTTATATTTATATACCCTCCCCCCCCCTTAGCTATTAAAAAAAAAAAAAATAATTGCGTTATATATTATCTCCCCCTGGGTTACGAATTAGCCGTAACTTAGATATATAATAATTACGACCGAAAGATAAAAAAGCTTAATAAATTAAAAAATTTTATTTAAAAATAATAATAAATTTTATTTTATAATATTTTTAATAATATAAAATTATTTTATTATTAATTTTAAATAAAATAATTAATAATAAATTTTATTTTATAATATTTTTAATAATATGAAATTATTTTATTATTAATTTATATTATAAAATTAAAAAATTATTAAAAGAAAAATTAAATGCGAAAAAATAATATTTAAATAAAAATTACGATAAATAAAAATTATATAAATAATAAATATATATATATATAATATAATTAATTTTAAATTTTACGAAATAGCCGTAATATATTCATAAGGCCGTCGCTAATATTTTATTATTTAGTAATATTAATAATAATTTTAAAAAAAAAAAAATTATTAATATTAAAATTAAAATTAATATATTAATTTAATTTTATACGTATATATATTAAATGTTAATTAAATTACGTTTAATTGATATTTTTTAATTAAGAATTATATTTTTTAAATATTATAATTACTTTGTTTTTTCGTATATGTAATTATCGCCGGTTTTAAGCGTATCATTCGATATGGCTTTAGATTTTATCCTTTGATATTAAAAAAATTTTAAAATTTTTTTTTATTTAAATAAAATTTATTTAATTGATTTTTTATAAAATTATAAATTTTATAAATATTTATTTATTATAAATATTATTTTAAAAATAATAATTTTATTTTAAAAATAATTATAAATATTTTTAATTATTAATAATTTTTTAATTAAAAAATCCAATTTATTTTTAATTAAATTTCACTTAAATTATTATTATAAATAAATATTAAAAAAATAAATTAAAAATTTATAAATTTTTTTTTAAAATATTATAAAAAAATTATTATTAAAATTATTTTTTAAAAAATTTATAATTATTATTATAATATTATATAATAATATAAATATATAAAATTAATTAAAAAAAATTAATAAAAAAATTTATTAATTAAATTAAATTAAAATAATAAAAAAAATTATTTTAATCCGAATAATTTTACATATAATTATCTAATTAAATATTATAGCGCTTAGTAATTAGCTAGATTGTAAGGGAAATTAGTAATTTATCTAATTCGCTTTGAATTTTCTGCCGGATTTTTATTTACTATTGAAAGTGGGGTACTATTGAAATAGTAATTCTTTTCTTAAATCAACAAGATATCTTTCGTAATCATGCCAAGCGCAAAAGCCCAGCCCCGGTCGGGCTCAATGCTCGACGAAAAGCTCTAATCATGACGCCATCCTCATATCACTGACTAACAAGCTTCATTGGCAGCATAGATGATAAGCTCCAGCAAGATCACATGATCACTAAACGAGGCAGGCTACTGCCACCAAAACCAAATAAAACAAATTGACCGACTTCCCGACACTCGCAAAATCACTATTCTGTGCGTCGACGACTTCACCGGACGACGCTACGACGGTCTGGCCAGAAGGATATCTGATATTATAAACAGGCGCGTCCGTCAGTGCCACCGGATCGCCTAGCGTGCTCGGGCACGTAGCCTGGTTAGCGGCAGGCCAGTCAAGCGTGCACGTCTCGTCGTGGCCCCACGCGCAGATCGGGTCGAGGATATTATACAGCACGTAATTCCTCGCGACCCAGCTGTCGGGCTGCTGCGCCAGGCAGCCGGCGAGGAAGTCCATGCTGTTGGCGGCGCTGAGGGGCAGCAGCTTGGCGCCGTCGTCGTCGTCGTCGTCGCCGGTGCGGAGAAGGTCCGCGCAGGCCGAGGCGTCCGCGTCGGCGAACTGCATGGCGACGGCGCCGCCGGCCGTCGGCTGCTCGGTCGCCGACCGGCCCGTGTACAGGTAGTTCCACGCGTCGTAGCTGACGTCGTGGGCGCCCTGCGACTGGTCGACGCGCAGCAGGTGGACGGCCCGGCCCCCGTAGCTGAGCGACACGCAGATCTTGTCGCAGTCGACCGCGTCCGGCCAGTACGCGATGCGGTTGGTGTCGACCTTGCAGCCCAGCACGCCGACCGACGAGGAGTAGCTGTCGTGAGGCGTCACCCACACGGTGCCGCTGTCGCTGTCGCTGTCGCCGTCGGCGGTGGCGGTGGCGGCGTAGGCGCGAGACGAGGCCCACAGGGGCGGCAGCAGCAGCAGAAATGCATAGGAAATGCAACGCATAGTTTAGGGGTATAAAAGAGTGGCTAGAGCGTCTAGTGGGTGTGGACTAGGCTCCAAAAAAAAATGAACGACGATGATGCAATGGCGAAATGAGTGTATGCCGCGCCTCCGCCGGCGGTAATCCGGGCTCCGTTTTCACACGGCCAGGATCAAATCCACCAGACGGTGAAGTTTGGATGGTGCTGTTGGCGAAACATTGTTGTTGAAGCGGAGAATAGAATCTCAACGCAATTCCGAGGCTCTCACAAGATTTTCTGTGGATTTTTCGTTAAATGAGATGCCGTTTCCGGCTTAGCGCCCGGTGTCACTTTTTAACGCCTATTTTATGGTCCAAGACCCCTGGACCCTTTTTTCAGGGATGCAAGATCGCTGGCAAGGGACCTGATCCCACTGAGGCAAAGATGACTCCAACTTCTCCAATTCTAAGAGCCGCAAAAACGATCGGATCGTCAATGGACATTTCTGGCAAGCCGAAATTCAGGAACGTTCTCGAAAATATGCTCATCCCTGAGGTATTCCTACCAACTAGCATTGTAAATCATTTGTCCTATCGGCCTGGGCATGCAAGGGTCGGTAAGTACGTAGCCGCATACGTGATACGATACTGCACCAGAGGGCTCCATTTGTAAAAGGCTAACTGCATTGCATTATTGATACGCACGCATGTGGGCACGATTGCGAAAGAAAAATGGGCTGGACGATTATGTTCCGGAAGACTAGAGTAGGCTTGACGAATTTGTTATGTAGGAGTGAAACTAGCTATGACCTCATCGAGGCCCAGATTCCATATTTCCGCACGAAGTATCCCGTAGACCCTGGACAATCTTCAACTCGGTACACTAATGCGCACTCCGGCACTCTGCTGGCTACTTACCTTCTCGTGTTACGGTGACGAGAACCACCATACCGTTTTGAAAATGCACTGTCTGACTATTATCTTGTTTTGTCAGTTTTCATGGTACAAATCTTACAAGTCTGCCGGTTCAGTGGAGACATATCGGTCGGTAACTAAATTAGCGGTTCGGACATGCACACCTCAGAGCTGTTTTGACGGCAATTACGCTTATGGCGGAAAACGTATCACCAGAAAGTGGTCCAAGAGCCGACCGTTGCCTTGGCAAAGCCGAAGGAACTAACCTAGCAAAGACGAAGGCTTCAGGACAATCACAACCAATGGTTCCCTAGCATGGAAAACCACACGAAGGTAAAATGAATTTGTAAAAAACAAGAGAAATCGTCTAAATGTCCAGATAGTCTTGTCAGTCTTTCCCACTCTCTAAAAAGGTCTTAAATCATGCTAGCGTTAGTTGCTACCAGTGGAAGTTCCGGTGCAGTTTTGTCGTAAAGCCATAATCCCAATTCCGTGAAAATAATCTCCCATAGAAAACGCCCATTCCTAGCAAGTGAAATTACAATAGTATTGCCGGCAGCCGGATTTTTTGATTGGTTATATGATGGCAGCGGCCTCGGCCTTGTCTCCGTGGAGGACCGGGTTGATGGTCTCGTCGAAGTGCGTCTTGAAGTCATCGCCGAGCTCCTTCCGCAGCGCCGTCTGGACAGCCTCGAGGACGTTGGGGAAGACGCCGAAGTTGGCCGGGTTGTTCTCGTCGTTGTCGCCGCCCTGGAAGACGCCGGTGCGGACGAGGCACGTGTTCCAGCCGTACATGTTACCGCCGACGATGTCGGAGGCCGGGTTGTCGCCGATCATATAGATATTCTCGGGCAGCTTCTCCTCGCCGTGCAGCTGCTCCATCCACGACATGAGTACCTCATCGGCGTACTTGTACGTGGCCGCCTCGGGCTTGCCGTAGACGACGCGCTCCAGGTCGACGCCCGTCAGCGCCCTGTACATGGCCTCGAGGCCGATGCGGAAGGCGCCCTGCGACATGCGAGGCGTCCAGTGCTCGGTCGGGCACAGCAGGTCGCCCTGGGAGAAGTAGATGGGGATACGCTGGGAGACGGGGTCCTTGGCCATGGTGCCTAGCTGGCCATTCTCGGAGCGCAGCAAGTCCATGATGATTTGCATGTCGGTGGCGTAGTCACGCGAGTCGGAGAAGACCAGAATGGCTTCGATCTTAGTCTTGGTGAAGTCGCGCGGCCGGGATGAGGCGCGCTCCTCGGCGGTAAAAACACGGTAAGGGGCAATAGAGTTGTCCGAGGCAACGATGTCGTTGGGGACGACGATGTCCTTGAAGCCGTACTGCTCGGCGACCTCACGGCACTTGTAGCCCTCACCACCGACGACGAGGACGGTGTTGTAGTACTCGGCGAGAGCGCTCATGGGCGTGTGAGACTGGATGAATTGCTCCGTGTTGACGGGGTTGTGGAGAATCTTAGCAAGCTGCTCGCAGCGGGCCTTCTCGGGCTTGCCGGATCCGTTGGTGAGGAAGATGTGAGGAATCTTAATTCCGAGCTCGTTGTCTCCGTTCAGGATTTCAAGAGCACGACGACCTTCGGGGATGAGGCGGTCACCGTGGACGAGGACACCGTCGATGTCGAAAGCGAAGGCCATGTTCTTGGCCTTGTTCACTTTGTTGACTTCGATGCTCTGGACTTGCGAGGCCAGGATAGCACGAGTGGGCTGGATGGGCGGCATGCCCGGGCGGGTCGGGCGGCCATCCTCGGCGGGATAGTGGACTGAGGAAAGTCGGGATTGTCTCTTGGATCTGGGAATGGGTAGAGATGCACCGAAAGAGTTGCGAGAGCCTCTTCTCTCCTTCATTGAGGGAGAGACGCTCAAATTGTGCATGTACTTGGACGCTTCAGAGATGGAAGATCTCGAGGCGGGAACTTCGATGGGTCCCTCGCCATCATCGCCGGGGATGGGGAGATGAATACTATCCGTTCCGTTGGAGTGAGATGCGGAGGAGCCCTTCTTCACCTGGGCGGCCTGCTCGGAGGCTGAGAGGAGGTCTTGGTCTTCGAACATAGGCATCTTGAATAGTGTTAGATGTTAGAGTGGCCTTTTAGTCAGGAAAACTGGTGACTGGTGGATTGCTTCAGAAACAATTACTCAGGTACAGAAAGGAGAGTTTTGGGGTATCTTGGTATCTTGGTGAGTCAGAAGAAAGCTGCTTTCGACGATGGGGAGGAGCCTCGTTATATCTGCTCGGGCTCTCTGCTATCTGTAACAAAGGCCTGTTTGCGTCTACCGTATCAACACACCGTACCCAGCTTGTCGTTTTCGGCAACTAGCGACTCCTGAGACACTGTATCTGACCGGATCGACAGCGTATGTCTACGTATATTACCCTCGATTGACCAGTCTGCCAGTACGTAGCCGGCAACAGCGAAAACTCTATTCGTTGCCACGATGGAGTCTTGTTTAAACGGGCTCCGGTCCCTTGCATAGCGTGCATGTTAATGAAACGGTCGCTTGGACTAGTGAAGACGTCTTGGACCTATAGACGTCAGTGGTCGCGAGTGTTTTGATGGTCATCGAAAAGTCTGATCAGGGTTGTCAGGCTGGTCGTCATGCTGCATGGGACATGTCCAGCAAACACGTTGCCAACGGAGCCAGCAACTGCAACTGGCAAACCTCGTCTCCATATTTAGCTCTCCTTGCCCTCCAAGTGTGCCTCTGGAAGGTGCCCCTAACCAAGGCTCAAGGCTGCTAAGGCTACGATAAGGTGGCAGAGTGGCCTTCCGTCCGAGAAGGAGCCGCAGAACCGCCCGAACTGGATTCCGGGCCCACACGTTCCCACCTGCTCCCACTCGCCTGCTCACGGTACCCGCTGTCACACAGGAGTGTGCGCAGAAACTGACATCATTCCGGTTCCGCCGCGCTCCGCTTTATACCCGCTACAGATCCGCTTTGCCTGTCTGCCAGTGTCTGCTTGACTCGGAGAGTGGGGGCGCTCGGCTGCAGGGTTTTTCTAGCGTGCTATAGTATGCTGCAGTGTACCAAGGACTGCCGTAGTATCGCTGCAGTGCAGCTGTAGCACGGTAGCTAGGGGACTGAAGCAGCTCCTGTTTTTTTATGCTCAGCTCTGCCTCATCTTTTCCATTCTTGGATCGGGCCTACAGATCTCACGGTTTGCAGAACCTCCACCAACCTGCAGAAGGTAGCCAATTTGATAGGCGACGCCACAAGGTAATTTTCCCATACCTAAGGCAGATAAGGCAGACTTTGACCGCCCTGCATGTCCCGTCAGCCCGTTGGGATCTTCCTTACCCGACCCTACCCTCGATACCATGAGGTAGTACCCCTACCTCGCCTACATATGCTACATCTATCGTAAAACTATAAAAAACAATTGGGAACTGGCAAGAATACGTACCTAGGTAGGTAGAGTTTTTATCGCTCGTACCCACTTCACATGTCATTATGGATATCGTGATGGATATCGACGCCAACGTAAGGGGTGCGAAAGGAGGGAAGATGGGGGTCCTCGGCTGCCAACTGTTACCATGTACTGCGAAAGTCGCAAGCCTGCTGCAAACAACTGGAGCCCGCGAGAGAATACCCAAGGTATTTCATGTAAATTAGGCTGGAAGTGAAACCGACAGGTCAAAAACTTTTTCTCGGTTTGCTGACGCAGGAGTAACGTTTCTGTTGAGGGACACGGGATGATGCAATGGTGCAGTGGTGCAGCCATCGTGTCTCTCTTAAAGGAACCCGAAGCGACTTACTAAGTTTTGCCCGTTAAAGCCACTATTTGCGGGCTTACCACTGAGATTGAGAAGATTTGGAAACTGGAAGTCCAGTAATCTAACCACCTGTATTCGCAATCTCTCCCCCGACGCAACAAAGGCAATAGATACGACCGTCTTGTCAATTTCTCTTCCAACATCAGTCACCATGTCGTCTCCTACAAACCAGCACAAGTTCACTCTGAACAACGGTGTCCAGATCCCGGCCTTGGGCTTCGGTACTTTCGCCAACGAGGGCGCGAAGGGTGAGACGTACAAAGCCGTAACATGCGCCTTAGAGACCGGCTACCGACACCTGGACTGCGCATGGTTCTATCACAACGAGGCCGAAGTCGGGGAGGCCGTCCGCGATTTCCTCGCCAAAAACTCGTCCGTGAAGCGTGAGGATCTCTTCATCTGCACCAAGGTATGGCAGCACCTGCACGAGCCCGAGGAGGTCAAATGGTCTCTCCAAAACTCTCTCGACAACTTTGGCCTCGACTACGTCGACCTGTTCCTAATCCACTGGCCCATTGCCGCCGAGAGCGACGACAAGCGCATGCCCAAGATCGGAGCCGACGGCAAGTACGTCATCAAGAAGGATCTCACCGAGAACCCGGAGCCAACATGGCGCGCCATGGAGGAGTTATACAAAGAGAAGAAGACGCGCGCCATCGGCGTGTCTAACTGGACCGTCGCGGGCATCAAGAAGCTGCTGTCGTTCGCCAAGGTCAAGCCGGCCGTTAACCAGGTCGAGATCCACCCGTTCCTGCCCAACCAGGAGCTTATCGACGTGTGCCAGAAGGAGGGCATCCTGCTCGAGGCCTACTCGCCGCTGGGCTCGCAGGACCAGGTGCCCAACACGGGCGAGAAGGTGCGCACCAACAAGACACTAAACGAAGTGGCCGACCGCAGCGGCAACACCCTGGCCCAGGTGCTGCTGGCCTGGGGCATCCGCCGCGGCTACGCCGTGCTGCCCAAGAGCTCGACGCCCTCGCGGATCGAGAGTAACTTCCAGGTGCCCCATATCTCCGACGCCGATTTCCAGGCCGTCGAGGACGTCGCCAGGGGCCGCCACACCCGCTTCGTCAACATGAAGGACACTTTCGGCTACAACGTGTGGCCCGAGGAGGAGGCCGCGTGAACGAGTTTTGATGAGTTGATGAAGGAGGGGAAGCGGTTTGTCAGTCGGTTCGATTAGGCTACTGCTACCCCAATCTAAGTGCCGTCCGACGGCCACGAGTTGACGTTGCGTTTCTCCTAGTCGGTACCGTAGCTTCTCCCCTCACGCCCAAAATAGAATCGGCGGTGCGGGGAGACCAGCCGATTGGTTTCGAAGGTCCTTGATATCCATATCATTTGGGTATCCTATGAAGGAGCATATGAAATGATTTTGTACGGTCGGCGTTGGCGATTAGAAAAAGAAAAGAAAGAGAGAGAAAGGATTCACAAGTCAGCAGATCTTGGATTGAATGATAACGAAGTTTATGTCGATGTTCAGGTAGACGTGGATACTTTATACCAAATCATAGATCTATTCAGGACACATGCAAATGTTTCCAAGTTGAAGTTGCTTGTTCCCATGAGTCTATTCCCAATGAAGTACCTATATCAGTCCCATGCTAATCTCATGACGACGCCGAGGAGTCCACACCACTTTGTCCCGTATCACCACATAATTTCCGTGATGGGCGGGTCGAGACTAGATAGAGTAGCACTCGCTCCTGAACCGCTTCGCAGTACCATCGTCAGTTACAATCCGAACATTCACCCCTAGAGTAATCAAAATATGTTGTTTCGGACTTGGACCAACCTTCAAGTGCAAAGCGCGGATGAGCGACGCTGAACCATATTCCAGCATCCAGAAACCTAACTTACAACACAGCTCGCCAGTTCAGAATTGTCTCGAAGCAGTGTTCAATAAACAACATCTCTGAGCTCATGTGATGTCTTTATAAGTGGGCTTATCTTATGAGACAAACGGTCCAGACGGTTCGATGTAGCGCAGACGAACAGTTCCAGGCGCGTTTAGAATATGGGATGTGCATGAGCCTCCGGAGGGCAGAGACGATTCAGATTTCGACATGGTGACTTACATTAGATCCCAATACATTTAGATTCATAATCTTCGTGGAGCTTTCACGTGGGATAGCACCCCGTGTTTCATGTATCTACTATCGCGAGATCCCCCCGAGTTCGTAGGCAGTCACGCGTCGTAAGGGCTACTCGCCTTAATTACCTAATGAACGCGTATACCCATTGTTATACTTTCATTACCGGACACGAAGTTCCGCATAGCATTTTATGAACTTTATCAGCCCGACGAGGTCGGTGACCAAAAAACTAGGACTCCTCTAAAACACCCTTAGATATCGATTGAGTCTTTCATCACGGAACAAATAATAACAAATATTCTTAGGTATGCTACTTGGGTAGCTATTCTATGCATGTAGATTACTTGTGTAATTTGAACTATTTCTTCGCGACAGTATCGTTGTTGGGAACTTAAGCACATATTGGAAGAGTCCTAGATTAGGTAATTTTTTTTGTCACCGACCTCGCCCGAATACCTATCAAGAGTCGTGCGGGATTTGCCGCGAGCGGTTTCAATCGCGAGATGTCCATACGATTCTGAGACGGGGCTTACATATCAATTGTGGAGCGTGACTGCATCTACATGTTTTGAGGGTTGAGGTTGGTGATAGGTATGATATCTTACCGCGTGGGGGTTGAGACAGAGAAGAGGGTCTATTACGCAAAACTGGGAAAAGGAGTCGACTCAGAATAACCTATCACTTTTCACATGTCACATTTGAAGAAATAAATGGTCCAAGTCAGCTCGCTCGCTTTGCCCGTTTCCCAAAGGAGGAAAGCCGTCGGGTCGTCATGTAATAAGGACCTCATCAATGACAGGTCCGATCTAGGCGCTCGCGTCAGCCGTTCCGGGCAATATTCCGCGACGCCTTCGAGCCGCACGGCACTGCCGCGTGGAATAAGCGACGACGATCATATAGGGCAAGAAGTAATATCAAACGTTGTTATAAACTAATACACACCGCACGTCTTTTCATACTTGAGTGTCTTGCCGTCGGTCTGTGAAGATTGTCCCTTGCTACCGGGCATCCAACACAGTGTTCATGGAGTCCGGGACGGGAAAGGATTGGTAAATATCATGTCCAGCGACGTTAATTATTGGGGCTGAGTTGCAATTATCCTATGCAAGTTCCGTGCTACATCATGAGATGCAGTGGCATATCCCCCTATTCCAACATGTCCGCAACGACCTATCAATTGAGAAGACTCTGTGGGCGACGGCTCCATCAACATGGATGATACCCACAGCAGCCTGACGATGTTATCTGTGGAGATGTGAGCCTATTTCTATACGAGGCATGGATTCTGAAGCCCTATGGCGCAATGTTGGCCATCCGGTGTGCCCCAGCAACTGTACCTGCTAACCATAACACGTTCTTTATTGGGATGAGTCTAAGCTGTAGGCTCAGTCACATTATACCCAACTACCAGGTATGAAACGGGATCTCGCTAACCGATATCTACCTATCGTAACTTGCCGATTTCTTAGTTGTGTGCTTACCTAACTTGAGCCAAGGCCCAGTGTCATTGAAATGGTGCCTGCCAAAAGTTCGATTTGCTTGGACATCCGAACAACTCATCCTTTGAAACTATTGTAACCTACCTAAACCTTCAAATGTGTTCTATTCTTCGTGGTTACTCGGGGTATTAATGTTACGCATGGTCGCAGAATTTCTGTAATCTTTGCCTCCAGAAGTAAAAGCTAATGATTTGGCAATCGTCTGTGGTTTTTCAGTGCCGTAAAGATCTAGATCCGTAACAGGAACGTTGACGACTACCTGAATAGGTAGCTTATCCCTCCCCAAATAGGATCCAGACTGAGCCGATATTCTTTACACGCGGAAAAACAGCGTTGTCAAATTGACAGGTACCAGGTAGTGATAAGAAGAGAGGCTATCGCGGATGGAAACCTCGTCTTCAAATGGGCCTCATTCAGCTGCACTCCGATCCTTCTCGTATATTCCTTTCGGGATCTCTGGAGAACATTCAATGGCTTCTTGGTATCGCGCCGCTCGGATATGCATGGCGACATCCGTCAGACTTTTCGATTTCAAAACCATTTCCAGAATTCGATAAGTGCAAATAAGGTAGACTCCAGAGTAAACGAACTGATGTTATCTACGGCGACTGGGGCGTAGAATTGCTACTTGAGTAGAAGTCGACAGGCTCTTAAAATATGAGGGGAAGAAGCGCGCGCATACACCTCGCGGAGATGACGAGGCTTGCAAGGTGCCTTTCATTCACAGGAACTTGAATAGGACGCCAATTCCGCTTGTTCTCGTTGACCTTCATCTAAACATGAGCCCTAATAGTACCTAGGTAGCTACCTAATGCATCACGACTGAAATCGCATCCTCGTACCGCATAACCCCCTTTTATCAACATAGCCATGCTATAACCCGCTTATTCCTCCAAGAACTTATTGTCCATCCTCTTCTTGCCCTTCTGGTTACCCTTGAAGTGCTTCTTACTCGACCCGAGCTGCACATCCTTAGGATCGATACCGTTCTCCAGCGCAATCATGGCCCTGGCCTTACGCCCGCTCAGCTGTCTGGCCTGGGCATCTGCTTGCGCCTTCCCCTGCTCCGTGTACTTGTGACTGAAAGGCATCCGCAGGTGTCCCGCGTTCCCGCCGTTGCGCGCAAAGAACGCCTTGTCGAGTTTTTGCGACTTGGCGCCGGTCGGCAGGGCCAGGATCTCAGTATCAACCGTCGACTCATCGTCGCCTACGTCCAGCGACTCCATGGCGGCGAGCATGCCCGCCTTGCGCTTGGAAGGCAGGTGTGCCGAGTCGTATAGTTCTCGGTTGAATTCAGCGCCGTCGACCCCATCAGGCGGAGGCTCGACGTACAAAAGCTTTCCGTTCACGTAGTCCTTGAGGATGACCCTGGCGGCTCTGGACTCATCCGGCTGACCTACTCCTTGTGTAGTGAAACCTCGCGCTTTGGCATAAGCTGCCAACAGCTCACTTGCGGTAGGCTGGCCTGTTCCGCCTTCTTCTAACGGTCGAGTCTTGATGTGGATACCATAGACCGCCTCTAGGAACGGTTGAGGAATTCTGTGCGCCACGAGCGCGGCGGGACCAGTGAATTCCCGCAGTTGATCAATTGGCAGGACGCCGTTGCAGACCAGGTCAGCTTTGGTTGTTGCAAAGTTGGGGAACACGAGACCAGGACAATCACATAACATGACCTTCTCGCTTAGATGAATGGTCTGAAAGTGTTTGGTTTTGCCGGGTGTCGCTGAAACAGAGACTTTCTTGGCACCCACAAGGGCATTGATTGTTGATGACTTTCCGACGTTGGGATATCCAACTAGACCAATTTGCAACTTCTTATCCGGTTCTATTATAGTCAGCGGCTAAGATCCAGCATCAGAGGAGTGAGAATGGACATACCATCTGGATCATAAGCATGCTCGAGGAATATCTCTTCCAGCTCCTCCACTGTTAATATTCTCGTATCCTCGTCGACGTCATGACTCAAGGATACTCCCGAATCCTCTGCATCTTCATCGCTCTCGTCTTCTGAAGCGCTCTCCGAATCCGAATCTGCTCTCTGTTTTGTCTTTGGATTTGCAGATTGGCCGTTTAGAGGCTCTTCCGGTTCATCTTCCAAGTCGCGCTCCTCATTTAGCTGCTTTGCTAGACTAGCGGAAAAGAAGCGGTAGGCTACCCGCTTCTGCTTGAAGTATGTCGCCCACGCTTTTCTTTGGCTTGTTGTCATCATATCTGCCTTGTTGACCAGTAACAAGTTCTTCTTGGCGGGATCGACGTCTTTCACATAGTCCTCCAGATCCTCGGATCGAAACATGAGAGGGTTACGGGCATCCACAATCTGGACGACCAGGTCTGATCTCTCGATAACTCGCCATAGCTGCCTCCACACTTCCAAATTGCGCTCGAACGGGGTCATGAGCAGGTCGTTGTGCTCCTGAAGTTCTGCTAGTCCCCTTCTCCAGTTTAGAAAGCTCTCTCTTTCGAGCTGGTCTAGCTCGCTGGCGGTAGTGTTTGCGTCCCACTTCGGCCGTCTCGGTACGGTCAATCTGGCTCTGTGCTTCGCGTGCTTGCTCATGACATTGCGCTCCTCCGTCGCCGATAGAAGATAGGGGTTCCGCTGGTCGGTGTGTATGATCTTGACGTTGTTCATCTTCTCGGCTGTGAAGTCGGTGCCGGCAAGTTCGGCGGTCGCAAGGAACTCGTCCAGAGCGCCTTGCTCGGTGACGGAGCGCATCTTGACCCATGCCGCCTCCTTCCTGTCATTGGTGATATACTATAAATATGAATGTAAGAAATCGCCATGTAGTACCTGAGAGAACATGTGTGTAAAGTAAAATAAGTCTATACCTCTTCGCCGGTCGCATGGTTGATTCTGGTGACTGCTGTGCCCCTCTTGCGATCGGAACCCTTGCCTTTTCCAAAGCGATCGTTCATGAGCGTATTGCCCAGCCCAACATCGGTTTTGGACTTTGCCTTCGGCATCTTGGTAAGTACTAGACTGAAGTGTATATATCTGTGAGGATTTAGGGACTAAGCGTCTTGAAATATGCTCTCAGATGCAACGTGTCGGTTCACATGAAATGATGCTTTCAGTCACTTATTCAGATTTACAGCTGATTAATGGAGGGGCGATTATTTTTTGTCGTCACTCCGCGCCCGATAAGACGGCAATAAGGAAATTACCCCACCAAAATTTTCGAAATTCTTAGTTGAACTTGAACCCTGAGGGGCCGGATTGAGAGAGGATCCATTCTCTTACTAAACTCTGCGCCGCCTAAATCGTCGCTCTCTTTACCTGGTTGAATTCATTAACGAACGTCCTGACAGCGGTAATCACTCGATACAGTTTTCAAGATGCCTAAAGGCAAATGGATGTACGTTGCCCCAAACCAATAACAGACATTCTCAAAATACCTGCTAATCAACATGAATCGGGCAGCGACAAGAAGACGGCCCAGCACTTCACGCTGGTGCACCGCCCGCAAAATGACCCCCTCATCCACGACGCCGAAGCGCCGTCCATGATCCTGAACCCGACGGCGGCCCCCAATGCCTCCAAGGTCAAGAAGCTCGACGACCTGGCCTCGGAGCTGGGGTCCGACGCGGAGCTGATGCGATCGAACGAGGGCGAGGCCGCCAACTACGGCGTCTACTTCGACGACACCGAGTACGACTACATGCAGCACCTGCGGGACCTGAATTCTGGAAACGGCAGCGGCGAGGTGGTATTCGTCGAGGCCAGCGGCAGCGGGCCCACCAACAAGAACAAGGACAAGGGGAAGCAAAAGCAGAGCCTGGAGGACGCGCTGAGGCGGCTGGATGTCGAGGATGACGAGCGCAAGCGCGATGACCTATTCGGAGATGATTTTTTGCCTTCGAAGAACCTGCAGCACGTAACGTACCAGGCGCAGCAGGAAGTGCCCGATGCTATTGGCGGGTTCCAACCGGATATGGACCCGCGCCTCCGCGAGGTGCTGGAGGCGCTCGAGGACGATGCGTATGTGGACGATGATGATGATATCTTCCAGGAACTAGCAAAGGATGGTCATGAGTTGGATGACATCGAATTCGAGGGAGACTTCGATGAAGATGACGGTTGGGAGTCAGACGATACCGCCAAGCCCAACAAGGAGTACAAGCAAGCGCCTTCTGAAGCGCCTGATCTAGTCCCTGTCGTAAACGAACAGAGTGGCGAAGCGGTTCAGAACGAGGATTGGCTAGAAGACTTTAAGAAGTTCAAGAAGGACCAGACCAAGATGCCCTCAAAACCCGCGGCGCCTTCACAATCAGACCTGCAGTCCTCGCTCATGACCACCACTACTAACGGTGGCCGTCGCAAGAAGCGCAAGGGCGCGTTGACAGACCTCTCCGGGTACTCGATGACATCTTCATCACTAGTCCGCACGGAGCAGCTGGGAATTCTGGATGCGCGCTTCGACGTGATCGACGAGCAGTACAACGAAGACGACTTCGAGGATGACAATGATGGCGGGGCATCTATTTCGCAGGTCTCGACTACGTCTAGTGTTACGGGACCCATGCGTGGAGACTTTGATGGCATACTGGATGACTTCCTCGGGGGCTACTCGATGCACGGCAAGAAGCAGATGAAGAAGGGCAAGTGGAAGAGTGGGACAGATCAGCTCGACGAGATGAGACGAGAGCTGGGCCCGGCCCGAATTCGAGGTCGGCACGGTGTCCAGCCGGCTCGTGCTTCGGCATCGGCATCGGCATCGGCGTCTAGATGATGAGTTATTGATACCTGCCTGGAATAGATACCCACGGAACTCCTAATGAGTAAAAATGTCTGAACACGATCACTGAACAAGCAGACTACTGTGTGTGACATTGTGATACTTATTCCCGGTTACTTTCGGTGACACGCAAAAACGTCAGAGGGAAGTATCAACTCGCATTTATTGCTACACTGTATCACTAGCAGAGAACGATACTCGCTCCGCCGACCACCAATTCCGCTGTTACATATACCAACACCACACCGACCGCTGGTAATCGACATGTATTCTGCAGAAGAAAACCCAACGTTTTCTTTCGATTTGCAAAAAAAGATGTCATCCCTTCAGAGACGTCGACAAGGTGCTCTAACCAAATCTATCTCGGAAGTCGCAGAACCACTGATACAGACCATGGATGGTTTGGACGAACTCCGCCGTCCATAACTCCGGTCCATCGTCTTCCTAGCGGTGGCCGTTGGTCATAGCGGGTGGGCGTTCGGGGCCGTATGCGCCGGGAACTTGTGGCATAAGCTCCTCCTCCGTGTCGTCGTCGAACTCGCCCTCCTCGCTCCCTTCCTCGACTTCGTCGTCGTATTCATATTCACTCTCCTCCTCGCCGTCCTCCAGCTCTCCTTCCTCGTCTGCTTCCGTCCCCTCGGCGTAACAGTTCTCCACCGTCCCTTGCATTCCCTGGGGTATGCCGCGGCCCTGCTGCTGCATCTGGTTGATGATGCTCGTGAGCTTGTCGTTCTTCTTCCTGATGTCCTCGATGTCCTTGATATGCCTGTTACGCTCCTCGGCCATCTTGAAGATGTTCTGATTGAGCGCGCCCTCCTTGCGTTTGAAGGCCTCGTTCTCCTTCTCGAGCTTCTTGGTCTTCTTGGACATGTCCTCCATCTCCTTCCGAAAGGTCAAAAACAGGTCGTTACTATTGTTAAGCGTGTCCTCGACCTCCTCATTTGTTAATGCCTTCGCTCGGCGGGCTATTGAGGGGCACAGGGCGCATACCTGCTTGAACTTCTCGACATAGACGTTCAGCTGATTCCGCAGCTCCGTTTCGGTTTTGGAGAACGTAAGCACTTGACTGTTGAGCTGGCGCGCGCGGGTCGTCTCCGTTTCCGCCGTCTTCTTCTGCTGTTCGAAGCGAGCCATATTCCACTGCACTTCGATCTCTTTGGTTCGCATTGCAGAGTGGAAATGTAGTTCCCGAAGCTCGTATTGGTCAATAAGGGACTTGAACCGCGCCTTGAACCTGTAGCCTGTGTCAATATGTAACATATTCGCGATCAGGTGTTCAGAGACAGCGCACAATTCCTCAGCTTTCATGTACACCACCTGCTTTCGAGGGTTGTCCTTCTCCTCCTGAATGCCTTCTAATGTCTCGAGCACTTTCTTAAGGCGCTCATCAGACGAAGTTTTCAGGCGGTCGTGGGTATCGTTTAGGGTGCGGTGCTCGTTCTACAGGCCATCTCCATCAGCTCTGAAATTCCCTACGCTTTGCGACCCAACATAACAGTACCTTGAGTTTATTGTTCTCTTTCTGCAACTCGCGACAGAGTTTCTCTAGCTTCTCCTTCAGGCTAATTTGCTTGCTCAGATCGGTACGGCTCGAATCCTTTTCCTTCTGCAACTGATCCGCGCGCTTTTTATTCTTGAGATTCTCGCGTTCTAACCTCTTCATATTCGCAAATAGTTCCGACGATCGCTTAGTCAACAGCTCAATCTTGTCCATGTCGTTCATCTTGTTCATTTGATGGTTGAGTTCGCGGTTCGCTTTTCGTACTTCTCGATCTAGTAAATGACGAGGTGTTAGCATGGCCCACCTGTCAAGTATAAACCCAACTGGGTCAGGACATTCGACTAAAGACAAGATGCCCAGCGCATGCCGTGATCTGATGCTGTGTAGCAAAGTTGTGCGACGAAGCAGGGGCCGAAGATCGAAAACCTCAGACGCCATTTCGATTTTCTGCACCGATCTGACTTTGGAATTCCACGTCTTCTGGTCCACGATAGACGATGGGTCCCTGCAGGCCTATAAAGTCGCATGTTTCTTGTATGACCGTTCCGATTCGCTCATCGTGGCTTGACGTGCGCTGTGGCGTGTCCGATGCTTGATGCTATAATCGCACCCCTCAAACTCGTCGATGCAATATTGAAATGGCGAACACGACGGAGCCAAGCTTTACCCCCAACCGCAATACGATTTATGTATAAATTAAGCAGAATGCACCTACCAATTTCCGCTTCTTGCTCTTTTTCAGCAGCTGTATCTACCTCTAGCTGAGAGATCCTTGCTGCAACGAGTTTCGACGCTTCGGTCGGTTCGAGGCCCTTCTTACCCTTCCCCTTCTTCCCAGCGGCATTCGAAGCCATAGGAGTTGGGGTCGGGGCAGGTCGGGGTTCTTGTACCGGAACATGGTTGCCGTTTGGTAAGCAATCGTCGTGTGCGTGAGCATGGGCGTGAGGAGAGGTTCCGTTCGTGTGCGGACTCGACGCGAGAGGAGCGGGCGTCGCGGTGGCGCGATGATTCGTGGTCGCCATACTTAACTAAGAATAAAGTGTAACAGAACTAGGAGGTTTGCATTAGGACTCTACACTAAAACGAGTTATGAGGCGGCGAAAAGTGGTGTTGTGTGTAGGCAGGTATAGTGTTGGACGCACCGATCTTCAGGTTTGCTCAACATTGGAATGGTTGCCAAAGTGAAGAAGCTCGGATACAGGAATTATAGTTGGCTGAGAGATATTGGGGTGCTAGCAACTGATCTTGGGTGGTCGGATTACTGATGATCGGAGGCGTGATTCAATGATGAATGAAGACTTTTGAGGGTTGTGATGAAGCGCGGCGTTTTAGTGTCATTACTTAATCACAGACATCGGACTGCCGCCTTGTACTGCTCACATGCGACTGCCTACCTAGGTAGGTTCTACTCCAGCGTAAATCATCACAACCCGTGCGCTATTACCGCCCGCTACTTCTGCTGAGGTACCACCACACACGCTAAGGAAGTCGCCTAGAAAAATTGAATTCAGCGCTAGGGGATCCGAAGGACCGGTTTTATGTGGGTTAGTCTTCATCTAATTGCATTTCTGCTATCGTAATCATCGTCAAGCGGTCGGATAGATGCAACTACTCGGTGGAAGTCTGATGTAATCAAGCAGTTAAACGCCACACTTCCGTCTCATGTATACAAATTCTTTCTAAACCATTCAAGCTCTTAGCAGGGATTGTTCTCGGCGGGTATGCGTCCATTGTCGGAAATTTTCTAAGGATAAGATACAGTAGCAGTGCAGGTGACCTCCATATCTTCAGCATCGTTTCTTTTTCTGCGACGTAATATGCCGCCTGGGTTAAGGCGACTGCAGTTTGTGTAATAATACCAGGCTTGGCTCAGGTTCCAGTACATCTTTTCCCTTCGTATTTCATCCCTTCTATAAATTTCAACCTGATCTATAAAAAGGATGTTGCGCAACGCAGTCAAAAGTGCAGCTAAGAAAGCTGTAACGGAGCTGTCTCAGTACCCGAAACCGGGCGAGCAGCTTCATGGCTTTACACTACTAAGAACGAAACATGTCCCAGAGCTAGAACTTACCGCATTGCACTTACGACACGACAAGACTGGCGCCGATTACCTCCACATTGCCCGAGAAGATAGCAATAATGTTTTCTCCATCGGCTTCAAGACGAACCCGCCAGACGATACTGGTGTTCCACACATTCTCGAGCACACCACACTATGCGGTAGCCAAAAGTACCCTATTCGAGATCCCTTCTTCAAGATGCTGCCGCGGACACTCTCCAACTTTATGAACGCCTTTACTGCTTCCGATCACACATACTATCCCTTTGCTACGACCAATGCCCAAGACTTTCAGAACCTTATGTCCGTATACCTCGATGCGACCTTACATCCGTTGCTGAAGGAGACCGACTTTACTCAAGAAGGCTGGCGGATCGGACCAGAGAACCCTAGAGTCGCGGAAAAGGATGGAGAAGCCAATGCGGAGGATAGCAAGCTTGTCTTCAAGGGCGTTGTCTACAACGAGATGAAGGGTCAGATGTCGGACGCCGGCTATCTCTTCTACATCCGCTTCCAAGATCATATCTTCCCTTCTATCAACAACTCGGGTGGCGATCCGCAGAAGATCACTGACTTGACGTACGAACAACTGCGCAAGTTCCACGCCGAGCATTATCACCCGAGTAATGCGAAATTGATAACCTACGGTGACATGCCGTTAGCGGACCATCTGAAAGAAGTCGATGCTCAAATGAAGGCGTTCGAGAGGATCCAAGCAGATATCGAGCATAAGAAACCGATCGATCTTAGCGGCGGCCCCCGTACTGTAACGATATATGGACCGGTCGACCCCCTCGCTGATCCAGATAAGCAATACAAGACCTCGGTGTCATGGATTACCGGCGACACCAATGACGTGTTGGAATCATTTTCAATGGCGTTGCTTTCATCGTTACTGATGGATGGATATGGGTCTCCACTCTACAAAGGCCTTGTCGAGAGTGGCCTGGGTACGGACTGGAGTCCCAACACTGGATATGATGGGTCAGCGGCCACGGGAATTTTCTCCATTGGATTGACCGGAGTTGGACAGTCCAATGTGGAAAAGATTAAGAGTGAGACCCAAAACATCCTTCGTGATGTCCGCGGCAAGGGTTTCGACAGAAATAAAATCGATGGTTATCTCCACCAGCTCGAGTTAAGTCTGAAGCACAAAACTGCTAACTTTGGACTTTCTGTACTGCATCGTCTGAAAGGGAAGTGGTTTTCCGGTACCGACCCGTTTGATTCTTTGGCATGGAATGACACGGTTGCCGCATTCGAAGCCAAATTGGCTGAGGGTGGTTATCTTGAGGGGCTGATGGATAAGTACCTTCTAAATGATAACACTCTAACCTTCACAATGGCACCTTCGGAGTCGTACGGCGTTGAAATCGCTAAAGAGGAAGATGAGAGATTGGCTGCGAAGATCCTTGAAGCCACTAGAATAGCTGGTGGGGAGCAGGAGGCGAGAAAATCGCTTGAACAGAGGGAACTTGATCTACTTGTTGAACAAGGCAAGTCCAATACGCAAGATCTCAGTTGTCTGCCGACTGTTCACGTTCGGGATATCCCTCGACAAAAAGAGCCCACTGTAATAAGGGATGAGGCTGTCCATGGTACCACCATTCAATGGCATGAAGCACCCACCAATGGCCTCACTTACTTCCGGGCAATTAACACGTTCGAGAATCTGCCGGACGAGCTTCGATCACTGATTCCACTGTTCACCGATTCCATCATGCGACTAGGAACGAAGGACATGACTATGGAGCAGCTCGAGGACCAGATCAAGCTGAAGACCGGTGGCGTATCCGTTAGCTATATGTCGACGGCATCTCCCACTGATTTTCGCCAAGCTTCCGAAGGTCTTCTTCTACGGGGCATGGCCTTGGATCGTAACGTGCCGGAGATGTTTGACCTACTGCGTAAGCTGATCTTGGATACCAATTTCGATAGCCCGGAAGCCGCTCTTCGGATACGGCAGCTACTTGAAGCTGCCGCCGACGGTGTTGTGAATGATATTGCCTCTTCTGGCCATTCCTACGCTCGAAGATATGCCGAATCTGGTCTAACCCGCGAGGGGTACCTTAGTGAACAAGTGGGTGGCTTGTCACAGGTCAAGCTCATCACATCGCTTGCTGGTCGACCAGAACCGGATCAATTCGAAGATATAATTGAAAAGCTTAAGCAAATACAGAAGTTTTCTCTGGCGGGTAACAACATTCGCACGGCATTGACGTGTGGCTCCGACAGCGCCCAAGCCAATTCGACAGCACTATCCCAGTTCATGGCATCCCGACCAAAGGAATCTACCTCGTTCCCAACTGCCGGGAAGCAGACATTCGCACGTGACATCAAGGCATTCTTCCCTCTTCCTTACCAGGTCTACTATGGTTGCCTTGCTGTTCCAACCACTTCATACACCTCCCCGCAAGGCGCACCCCTCCAGATATTAGCGCAGCTCTTAACACACAAGCACCTCCATCACGAGATTCGTGAGAAGGGTGGCGCTTATGGTGGCGGCGCTTATATGAAGGGGCTCGAAGGTGTGTTTGGGTTCTACTCATATCGCGATCCAAACCCTCAAAATACACTTTCTATTATGCAGAGCGCTGGTCGGTGGGCGGTCGACAAGCAGTGGTCAGACCGGGATCTTGAAGAGGCGAAAATATCGGTCTTCCAAAGTGTCGATGCACCCAAGTCTGTGAACGCGGAGGGCATGCTTCGATTTACGGCTGGTGTCACGGACGAGATGCAGCAGAAGAGACGCGAGCAACTCTTGGATGTCTCGAAGGACCAAGTTCGTGAGGTTGCCCAGAAGTACATCGTCGACGCCCTCGCCAAGCAAGAAGAACGTGTCGCCTTCCTCGGAAAGAAGCAGGACTGGGTCGATGCTTCGTGGAAGGTGAACGAGATGGACGTGAATGGCGCCGAGTAACGACCGAGACTATGATCATGTGATCACGAACCAAACCATCTGTACCATACTTGCATATACCCACCTCCAGCTAATTAGACATGTATATACCATCCCGCCCCTATCTCAATTTCTTTCTTCCAAACCGATCGAAAGATAGCTTTTAGGGAAGTGTACCCCAGCGTTCAGATACGATACGTCTTCCTGCTCGGGGAGCTCCCTTCACGGGAGGACCCCGCCATAGCACGGAGACCACAATAAGACGCGAGAGCAAAACATTCTAGGGTAGGGCTTGTGGACGACGCCTCGTAAAGAGGCTGTTGATACGCGGCTCGGCCACCACGCTCGTTCTTTCAGACCCGGATTCCTCAGCTTTGGAACTCCGGACTATAGAACAGAGTACATGCGTACCTGCCTAATGGCCAAAATTTGCCCGGGCGAAACTCCTAGCGGGTTTAGTTGCACGGTAAGTCGCGGCTCTTAGTGGATGCTCGTAATAGATGCGGTACGGTGCTTACGCGCGAGGGTTTAGGATTAACCCCTATCATCGTACCCCCGCCCAAGGGTAAGCGCCTCTGTGAAGTAAGCCTTTAATAGGCAAATCAGATATTGGTCTTGTCCGAGCCGGCTCTTTTTCACCTAATATGTAGCACCCGTAACCCAATTACACGAGGTAGTATGATATTGTCGAGACCCCGGAAAATGGTCATTGGCCCCAAGGAATGCTGGGGGCCTAGGTCTCATAGGACTTATGAGAAGACAAATTTTAATGATTTTAAGCCATCGACGCCCCTTTTGGTCATGAATCAAAACCACAAAGCCCCATAACAGATACAACGATAATCTTCCAAGAGACAAGCAGGTATTTGCTTATCATGACTTACAATGACTGCATACTCCACCAGGCCAATTTTTCCGACGTTGCAAAGCTAGCAGCGGCTGAGGCGACTCAAAGTCTGGCTGCATGGCAAGACACATAGCAATCAGAACCTGGTTATACTTAGCCGATAGCCACGGCAAGATTCTTCGCCGGTCACCATGATAGAGGTCGTGCTTGTTTATCACCGAGGCAAAACAGCCATTTCAACACATATTACCTCGAAACGAAATCCAGGAGTTTGATCCGCGTATATCCATATCGTCTTAGAGACCGGCAAGGAAGATGCCGCATCTAGGTGATCTCGATTGAGTCTTAGAGGGGGGCCCCACCTTATGAACATACCCCCTAAGGAAATAAGACGATAAAATTAACGATAGCTTTAAAAGTTGTAATAATTCCACAAATTGAAATTAAATTAATTAATAAAAATTAGGATTAAAAGCTAGATGATATAGCTATAATAATTGATTCTTATAATTTATTTTAAAACTTTCCTTTTTTATTTATAATATCTTTTTTTTTTTTTATAATTAATTTAATTTTTAACTTTTTAATTTTCTTTTACATATCCTATATATTTTTTTTCTTAATAAATTTTTAATTAAAATCTTTATTTTTAATTATATTATATAATATAAAAGTAAAATTTTTAATTTCTAAGTTTTTATATTTAATATCATTTTATAAACCTTTTATTTTTATTATTTATAAATCTAATATTTTATTAATTTTTTAAATAAACTTAGCAAATTTACCTTAATAATCCTAAAAATTATATTTAAAAATCTTAAGCTATTTAAAAAGCTCTTATAATTTATATAAAATATTTAATTTAAATAATTTATTTATAATTACTAAATATATTTTAATATTAATAATTAAATAATAAATTTAATAATAAATTTATTTTTAATTATATTTATTATAAATATTAATTAATAATTAACTTAATAGAAATTAATATATATGATTTTATTATTAAAAGCTTTATTCGATGTTATTTTATATATATTAAAGAATTTTTATTTTATAATAAAAGTTAAAATTTTAAAAGTTTTAAAAATATTTTATTTTATAATAATATATCTTTTTAAATATTATAAAAAGAATTAAATTTAATAGTTAAATTATAATAAAAATATATATATTAATTATATATTATTTTTATAAATATTAAGTATAATTTAATAAATTATATATATATTATAATTATTAAATATAAAAATTCGCTATACCCCTTTATTAATTATTATTTCTAATAAATAAACCTTTTAAAACCACTTATTAAATATTTCTTTATTACTTTAGCTTATAAGAATATTATTAAAGTGAAAGGCGGAAAAGGTATTAAGAAAATTTTGTTATTTTATTACCTTAGGAGGTGTGTTTATAAGGTGGGCCCCCCCCTCTAGAAGCAAAGCCATTTCTTGCCAACCCTTAACGGCAACTTGGTTAATAATTGCAAATTTCAAGATTGGTCAAAGATTGAAAGTTACACGGTGTTATCTTCCTTCTGCTGCTGTATGACCTCATGTCTTCAACTTCAATATCGAGATGAGGCTGATAGAATGCGATAGAACATGAAACCAGGTAAACATCCCGACACAGCTTCCCGCGCTAGAAAATATGGAGCGGTAGTTGGCCGATGGCACCGGCAAATATCCGCTCCCGGCGAGAGATCGTGAGGCTACGAACATTCTTCGTGAGGATCAACATCGTGGTATCAAGCCTTTCGTCCACTCTTCGGCCCTACCAGCCCTACTTTTGCCTAGCCAGTCTTCTTCCGGCTTGTCGCTTCCTCTATGCTGGGCCTGATTGGCGACACTATCATGTAGCCGCTATCAGTGCAGATGTTGAGTGACGTATTTCGCATGAGTTCGACTTCTGCCTCGCGCCCGATACGACTCTAAAATTCAAATCACTGCGTGGTTGTCGCATGGACGTGGGCTTATTTTAGAATTACGAGCATGCGAGGTTTCTATCAAGTAAAGTCTTTATAGTACTTCGCATGATGCCGAAGCCGTGCGGTAGTCGACTGCCCAATGCGAGGAACTGCGGAGGTGCGATTCCCGGGTAAGACCATTTTGGACTCGCCTAAATTGAACGTGGTAGCAAACGACAACACCTTAGTTTGACAAGATCGGCCAAATAATAGATTAACCTCCTATTCCAAGTTACCAACGGTCGGCATTGCTTTCAGGCAGAAGTTGAGCCAGGGGCTGAGCCAGGCTCTCGTCGTCGTACATATGTACGGCCAACACCACCCCGATCCTCCCCTCTGTGATCATCACCGTCGTCGCCAGAACAGTCGTTAGACATAGCAGCGATTCAATCTGCACCCGTCAAAATGAAGTGGCTTTCTCTCTCTCTGGCTCTTGCCGTGCCTGCCCAGGCCGCCCTCCGATTTGGGTGCTCGACCTTGACGATCCAACGTTTGGACCCGTAAGTCTATCTGATGACCCGGTGCAGATTCCCTTCCCTCTCGTCCATACTGAACTGTAAGCAAGTCTCGTCGAGCCTGGCAAGGTGCCCAGTGCCCATCTTCACCAAATCGTCGGTGGAAATGCATTCAACGCATCCATGGACCCCGCGGATGGAGACCTCGGTGACAAGGGTACTTGCACGACTTGCACATTCTCCGAAGATTTCTCCAACTACTGGACTGCCGTCATGTTCTTCAAGCACACCAACGGCTCCTACAAGCGTGTCCCCATCATGCAGAACACCGCTCTGCCTAACGGTATCAACGGTGGCATGACTGTCTACTACACCCAGCAGGACTTCTACAGCAACGGCAACACCAAGATCACCGCCTTTAAGCCCGTAAGTGCCTGTAGTAGTTGCTATCTAGGCGAATAGAGTACTAAGAGCAGAAAGGGTTTCCGTATGACTGTTGGTAGCCCGACTTCCGAATCCAAGTTCGGCCCCGGTCTCAAGTTTGTCTGCCTGAACGACAAGGGAACTCGATTCCCCGAGCTCGACGACTTCCCCACGCAGCAGTGCCCTGGCGGCATCATGACTGTGCACCACTTCCCCGCGTAAGTTACCCTCGAAACCTTGGCTCTATCAAGCATACTAACAGACTGATAGTTGCTGGGACGGCAAGAACCTCGACAGCCCGGACCACCAATCGCACATGTGAGGCTTAACCCCAGATCCCTCGATTCCCCAAGAGAAATGCTAACATATCTACCAACCCAGGTACAACACGGTGAAGGACGCCTTCCAGAACAGCGGCCCATGCCCGGCCTCGCACCCGGTCCGCGTTCCCCAGGTTGCGTACGAGACCTTGTGGGACACGACGCAGTTCAACGGCATGTGGCCGGCCGACGGGTCCAACCCCTTCGTCCTGTCGTACGGCGACAACAAGGGCTACGGCACGCACGCCGACTACGTGTTCGGCTGGAAGGGCGACTCGCTCCAGAAGGCCATGGACTCGAGCTGCATGTTCAACGCCTGCGAGAACGGCAACCCGCTGCTGTCCCAGGGCGTCGAGCAGATGAACGCCTGCGGCGTCGAGAAGACCGTCACCGAGGATATTGATAGCTGTAAGTTTGGATCCTTCTCTTCTTGTCAATCATCTAGGGTTGGTTAGGGCTAACAGCGTATGGTATAGGGCTTCCCGAGCTGCCCGGTATGTCCGGCATGTAAACGACGCGCGAAATGCGTTGGCGGGGATCTTGCAAGGTGGCGGTCGAGGTGTCACCGCCGAAAACCGTTCAAGGTCCTTTGATTAGAAGCGTTCTCGCGTCTTTGCATTTGAATTAAAAGGGACGGTATACCAAAGATGGCGCGTTAATAGATAGAAGATTGTCTACTTTCGTTGGAGCTTCCATTCGAGCCTTGAAATTGACATCATTTAAATTACTGATATTATTCTGGTTCTCTTTGTGTTTGATGAGTGATTCTTACATGCCCCCTTGTGTAGAGGTTTCGTCAGCTTGGCCCTACCACGCCCGGCAAGGGGCTTAAAGCGTTACCTTATCGAGCGACAGAAGATGTGAGTCAAACGCATATAACACTTGCTCTACTTCTCTATTTCTCATCATTCATGCTCATTGGATGGTGGCCTTCATTTCTACACGCGCTGCCCTTGAAGTGCTTACTACTCCGAGGTCTGCCGATACACGCTCCTAGGAACGTTGTCCCTAGTCCAAACGGGCTGTATGCATCTTTTCGAGGGGGATCCAATTCTTCGTTTGCATTTCTAGGCAACCAGAAAGATTTATTGGATGAGGACACTGACTCAGGGGAGCCGACGGCATTCTTCAGGTCGCAATAGCCACCGGATGTCCTGGATGACAACTCATCACCCGGAAAGCCGCCTAGATCTAGACATGGTGTATCTTCACAAACGGGGTTTCACCTTTCCATTTCGAGGGGACAAACAACGAGCATCTTGCGCGCTTTCCTTTAGCTCCTTGTAGCTAAGCTAGACGACTTAGAGACATTTGATCCATACTTGTATGTATCTTCTAGAGTATTTTGTACCCTGCATGATCTCCGGCTGTTACTGCAGTTGACTACAAAAGCCTGGACATTTTCTCAACGTCTGCGCTCAACCTCATTCTTTTTTTTTTCCCCGGGATCACGCGATTCGACTATGCGATTACCATGCACATCATCTTGCTATCATCGTCATTCTCCCACTAACGCCGCTGGGATTTGTTAAAGATGGCCAGCTCTACCCTTGAACAGCTGCAAAGTGACGATGAACGGCAAATTTTGGACACAGTCACAAAGATCCGGAAATGTGGTCTCGACAGCGATTTATCATTGCCCCAAATAGTTGTGTGCGGCGATCAGTCCTCAGGCAAGAGCTCGGTTCTGGAAGCGATGACAGAGATTCCGTTTCCGAGGAGCGATAACTTGTGTACTCGGTTCGCAACTGAGATCAACCTGCGCCGCGAGGCCGATGACAAGTTGACAGTCCGGGTGATCCCAGACCCCAACAGACCTAGCAATGAGCAAGAGACTATCAAGGCTTTTTGTCAGTCTATCACTGACTTCGAGGATCTTCCCACCGTTATGGACGCCGCCAAGAACGTCATGGGGATCTCGGATTCAGAGTCAACCCTAAGCCGAGCATTCGCAAGAGATACACTTTGCATTGAAGTCGAGGGCCCCAAGCGTCCACAGGTCACCTTGGTCGACATCCCCGGTCTCATAAGATCTTCGACTAAGGGAGTATCTGACGGTGATGTCGCCACCGTTGCCCAGATCACCGAGAATTATGTCAAGCAGAGTCGGACCATCTGCTTGGCTGTCATATCAGCTACAAACTTACTGATGATAAGGCGTGTTATAATGCATGATTTCGGCGTCAGCACAGTATGATACTTCTAATTATATGGGCAATCACGGTGTTTAAGGAGAGTACGTACTGACTGTTAGTATATGCAACTCTTCGCCCCTAAGTCACTCCTACCATCGAGACTTCCCCTTTCTTGCTCAAGTCTGCCTTTTCGATACGACTACACGAAAAGAGCCTGACCCTGTGCAGCCTGATCTACCCTCGATAGGCTGCTACAGCCCCTCATCTCTGATCGGTTTTCTTCAATATGGTTTCCAATTGCGCTGCAAAAGATGCGTGTCTTGCATAACTCGACTATTAGCAGCAGCCCTTGAACCCAGACTCAGGAGGATTCAGTTCTAGTTGGCTGAAGGGCCGCCCTGATATCCTGCGGATGCATGTGAACTGGGGCTGCCGGGATCTATCGCGTTTCATAATATATTTCGATCAGGAAGAGGCTGCGTATCGCGATGCATGTGGGAGAGTGCGGCAGGGAAAGCGGCATGCTACTGTTACTATGATTTTTGTGGACGATGCAAGGTAGGAAATATCAGTGTTGTTCAATCTGACTTATTTCTCACGGCATGCATCCCATTTGCTGAAGTGGAAGAGTCAAGAAACCACTGTCAGGTACAGTACATGGAGACGTAGCGTGGACGTGTATATAAAGCACGGCTTCCCCCCTTCACTCATAGTAGCTAATCAACCACTTAATACACTGAATTCAGCTCATATACCGTATCTTTTAGCACCATTATTATAGAACCTCATCCCCACCAGGCAATTTTTGAACTGTCGAACAGATACCATACATCTAACCAGCAGGGTCGCTATTTATACTAAGTAATCCTGAAGGCTAATTTGTCTCGCAGAAATATCTTTTTGTCCGCCTTCATCCACGAGTTGTGCTAACGAGCAAAACCCGAACAGGGCGGGAGCCCATAGCTCCTGCTCATCAATAGAGAAGGAGAGCAGGCGGACCGTGACATCGCCTCCCTCAGAAGCTAGGTCTTCAAGGGTCTGGGCGCTGATCTCCCCAGGAGTGGATGGGACATAGGCGTCACTCGAATAGGGATGTCTGGACCCAAGCTCAGGTGTTCGCGGGCTAGGTTGTCCCGGGATGCTACTGGGCAACTCGGGTGATGAGGCAGCTGGTGCATCGTCCTCGACAGTTTCGGCAACGGGACCGCCACGCTTGTCCTGATGACGATCGCTGGGCGATACTGCCGAGCCGGTCGTCGAGTTCGTAAATCTGCGCTTGCCTCTGAGTGGGATTCCTTGCACAGGGCTGGGGCTGCTCAATTCGGATTCCGCTCTGGCTATCACATCGTTGAGCGACTTAATATTATCGCTGCGATTTACGACGAATTCCATAATCACCAGCTCCATATCAGATATCAGAGACGCAAAAACTAAACTGGGTTTTACGGCAAACGCAATACCACAATAACTGACCCAGATCGGACAAGCTCAGCGCATCAGTATAGTCGACCTGGGCCTTGCTCCTTCACCGTATAACTTGACATCGCCAATGACCAGGCTTGCATCGTGGTCGGTCAAGAGTGCGGGATTCTGTCCGACGTGACCCTTGAAAACGGTATAGTCGGGGGTGAAACTCTTGGACGCGTAGATTGAACCGTCGTGGGGCGTGACGCGCGTGAAGGGTATGTGGTATGTGGGGAAGGATGACGACAGGGAGCTGATAGTCGCAGTGCAAGGCCAGATTAACGCAATACACAATATACGAGCCAAAGATTAAAGAAATACTGAAGATTTGCCTCAAGATCGAGGACGCGGAAGGCATCTCCCACAATCCACAATCCATTCAATCTTGCATACAACACGACACCGATGCTTGCATAACTCATACCAAAATTCAGAGCACCGTTCATCAATGGATCGACTGGAGGCATTGAAACATCCCACTCGTGCCTCTCGCCGCTCCGCCCGTGCGCTAGCGGAGAGGACACGTCGGAAACACGTCGACACGCACAATAAGAACGTGATACATGTGCATATGCCTCCGCTATCCCCAGTTCCAGATGCTTCACCAAGCTTACAGTGTGCTCGCAGTGTCGTACAGAAGCAGCCTATACCTGCCAATCGTCGCTCCTGAGCCTCCTCCACGCCAAGTCCTACAACACGCTCCGCCCTATCTACCAAGATGACTCCCAGCGAAGCATCGAGTTCGAATGGTCTTTCCCTACCGGCAGCTACCAAGTCCCCTTTAGCGCACTCTTAGAGGCTCTCTGCTGTCAAGAGACCATCCTTAGCAAGCTACCCTTTCTCGATGCGCTTCAGCAAAATCTCGTCGATGCCTTACATCTTCTACACTCTCACAACATTTCATTCCCTGTATCGACAAGCTACCTCGCATTCTCCCGCCACCACAGCGAGAAATGGAACGAGATTCGGTCGCTGAGACTGTTTTTACCCTTTAATAAGAAGGCCTGCTGGGCTTCTGACCAGCTACCGTCGTCCTGGAAGACCGACCAACTGACCTGCGCCGAATCTATCTTTTTTGTCCCTAAGGTGCTGATTCTCCGCCTAACGCCTTTTTGTGTTACCCGTGTTCTGCTAACATAACCCGGGCTCGACAGTTGCTTATTCGACTAGCCGCCACGCCTGGGCCTACCGTGCTCGACCTCGCAAGCCAGCAGGCCCTCGCTGTTTACCTAAAAGACCACCCATGCTACAAATATGATGATAAATATTGTCTCAACATCAGCCCACTGACGGCGGAGCTGGCCCACCAGATCGCCTACTGTCTCGCCGTGCGCGGCATGGCCGAGAAGAGCCGCGACGTCCTGGAGTCCTTCTTTGGCGGACCCTTGCCATTGCCCGAGCCAGATACGCCACCCGACATAATCTGCGAGACCTTCTCCAACCTACGCGCCTGTACGGTTGAGTCAGGAAAACACCGTGCTGATAATATTGTGCTGGATCACGACTTGGAAGCCAAGCTCCTGGTCGACTCTCCTGCCATGGTCGCGCGATTCGTCTGCTGCAGGGCAAAGGTTGCCTCTGTCCTTAAACAACCAGACAGGAGACAGTGGTGGCTTATCGCGATGGACCTTTACGATGCTTTCTTGTCCAGTCAGGGGCCAAGCTCCAGGTTAGAGAGGGCCTGCGCCTTCGACTTGTATCATTATCGACCTGTTCCGAGTTAGATTACATGGCAAAGGGGCTCAGCTGTGTTTTCGAAATGATTGTACGACAGTCCATCGCCCTGCCTAGAAAAAAAATGCTAGTAAACCCTCTGGAAACATCGGTTTGGTTTATCCCCATTCTCTCGAATCTGGTTGCAACGAAATGTACAATCGCCTCCGTTGTCTTGGTACTTTGAAGATGAACCATGTGCAATGGCCACATCCGACTTGGGCGAATAGACTTGTCTTTTTTTTGCTCGACCTTGAAGATTTATGAGGTTTTTTTGGTTCCTTGTCTTTTCTTGCGCTTTTCGTCCTGACGCTCACAGCGAGACTGTTGCGAGTGGCGGTAGCCCGAAGCACCACTTCGAGAACGGTTTGAGCGCTCGTAGTCAAACCACCCTTTTTCGTATGGTTGGCCTCTGTCGCCGCGTTTCTGTTGGGACCATGATGGATGCTCGCTGGATACGTGGCGCTTGTTCCTCTGTATTCATAAGGCACGGATAGCAGGGCGGCGAGTCCATTACATGGTTCATCATGCAAGATGAGCTTGGGCTAGTGAGTGTACACTGTGGGTAATGAGTATTTAATTGGTGGTTTGAGAGAAAGAGAAAAGCACTCAACTATGAAGCTAATGTTGTGACCTAGTACAAGAAGTGACACGGGTGAGTGTATTGCGTGGATTGACTTGCAGGTTCCGACACTTTGGAGAGCCTTGGCGAGGCCTTTAAAGATTCCTAGCTCTGGAGTCCGCTTAGTTTCGCTTGTAGAGACACGCACATACACAAAGCAGCATCGAAATTTTCTAGGCCTTTCGAAAACACATGGCCGCCAGTGTCATCGTGAACCTCGACCCGTTCTACCAGACGTACGGTTCCCACGTGGTCTTTGAGATGTTGCTACGAAGTTTGCCTGGGGAGCTAGTATATCGGATTGATGAATACCTTAGGTAGGTACACATATATATTTTATGAAACGAATTGCGAGTGAAGCTTTTGATACGAGATAGGTCATTTCATGATTGAGATCCGTTCTGGTCCTTGTCTTAGGCCTAGGTAGAGACGCCAGTTTCCTATGCAAGGGTTCCCATAAGGAGCTGGATCTAGGCCGTCGGCTATTGGTAGAGACCTCGTTTACAGGTCCCAGTGAAATGTGCTTGCAGCCAAGTCATCTCCTTTCGCGCTCTCGAGACATCGAATAGTCTTGTCTCGAAGCCGATCGCTATGCGCCTTTGTGCATATTGGGGGGACCTGGTATTTGTGTTTTTTATTGATCTTGGCAGCATGATATAGATGTGTCAGCCCTTCGGCATAAAATCTTCATAGCCCGTTTAAGACCTAACGGAATGCCTCGGCTCAAGACGTCGGTGTTGACCGCAGTAATGGTTCTAACAATCACGGTGACCATAACTCAGCAGCAAGCGCCATACATCAGTCACGAACAAGTAGGAAATATCCCAGCTCTCAGCTCATCATTTCTTCCGAGCATCAAGAGGAAAACTGAAGTGAACATTCCGCGCAAGTCGGGATCTTTCAGGAGCTTGAAATCGGCTTTGTGGCCATACTCATGTCAGCATCTAGGCCAACATAACCAGAAAACAAAGTACATGTATTTACCTGGTCGCAATTCCAGAAGAACGTACACTTATCACATCGATGAAGGATGGAGAGAAGCTGCCTTCTTTCCACGGCCGTGACAGGTTCTCGTCTCATCAAGCACCGTCCTAATCAAAGAGCAGCAATACTATAGTACGGCAAGCCGCATGTGGGGTTAAAAGCTACCGCAGATTTCTCATTGTTATGACAAATGAATATGTATGCAATAGAGGTGAAGA
This sequence comes from Hypoxylon sp. FL1150, assembly GCA_022495205.1. Classification (NCBI taxonomy): domain Eukaryota; kingdom Fungi; phylum Ascomycota; class Sordariomycetes; order Xylariales; family Hypoxylaceae; genus Hypoxylon; species Hypoxylon sp. FL1150. The sequence goes on from MU376175.1 coordinate 348,590, forward strand.
AAGTGATTTTAGACATTCTAAATATACTAGCTCATCTGTTGTAGATGGTATATGTGATTTAAATTCTCGTAACAGTGGGGAGTCGATAGCGCAGCTTTCGGAAAGTTGCATTGCAGCCGACATAAATGTCATTGAGAGTACATCCTGGACCTTCTCTGAGAATGTGCTCCGCGTTGTGTTATCTCTCCTCACGGAGGACGAGTCTCCCCAATCCTAAGGCGAGCTGAGAAAGGTGGCTGGGCTGGCAGACTGCTGATACACAGGCTCCTGATCCGCAAAGACCGGAGAAATCAAAGCAGGCAACCGAGCGTGAGATCTTCGAGGAGATCGGTCATATCGCTAAAAGGCCAGCGGCGGCGATGCGAAGCTTCTCGAACCGATCACCATCGCGGCAACCCCATACCCATTCGGTAAGCTTCAGGAAGTACCTAATTCGTTGCAGTTGAACCTCTAGCGGGCGCGTCGGGTATCATTGTTTTGTCACTTTGTTTCTGGCCGTTTGCACGTCTTCATTAGACGGCCAAGTAGACAAGATCCCCCTTCCCATCCCACTCTTTCGTAGTCCAATCCATCAACCAGCGGTCCGTGTCCTCCTGATCGCATCTCCTTTTCTCTAACAAACTGCAATTCATCGCCCGCGCGCTAGTCATCTTGATCATCTGCCTTCCCGACTTCATTACCACAACAGACCACTAAATGATGGCGAAGCTAGACACCACCAGCTCGACGGTATGCACCGATCCGGACGACGAAAAAGATACTCCCACCCACACTCCGTCATATTTCTCGGGCATTACTGGCTCACGAGACAACGTCAAAGCCAAAGCTCCCTGGCAGGGACGAACATACATGATCCGCGACCAAGACTCATCTAATGTCATCACCCTCCTAGACGGCAAGGTGACCTTGAGCGGCGACATCTTCAATAATGGCGGGTGGCGTTGGCACTGCATAGAGAGAGATGGCTGGCTCGGATTTCGCGAGGCCGTGTCAGGCCAGTATCTTGGCCACGATAATAGCGGCGGCCTACGGGCTCGAGTAACGAACCATCTGGATTGGGAGGCTTTCGTGCTCAGACCGCACCCCGATGGTGGCTATCAACTCTTGACATGCCATGGTGGGAAGTTGCTGCGCGTGGCAGTTTCGTATGACTATTCAGAGTTAATTGAAGCTGAAGCGGGTGATCAGGGTGCCATTTGGGATTTTATCGAGGTTTGACTCATGAGTGGTCATGTGAGGGCTAGTTAGGATCGTATTTATCTCTCACTTATATTAAATCACCTTACGAGCATAACTTCATGCCTTTTACTTATGCTCTACCTAGTCTTAACACCTAACATATACTTGCCAAGAGCTTATAGACAGGGGTTCGTTACCCTGCCCGCAAATAGTGAAAGATGGAGATAGAGATACGCACGTCTCGCCCTAACTCGGGGTTCTTCTGGTGGCGCCGTGTGATGTGCATGAATATAAAAACACCGCGGTCTCCGACGATATTAATCACGAGCCCCTCCCACGTCGGCACGGCAGTTAAAGAGATTACATTCGTTCACCATAGTGTCCATCACTTCGGCTTGGTTATTTGTTGCGTCAATGTGAGTGAACTCAGATCGTCTCTACTATGCTTTTTGGCATCCTCGATTGTTGATCAGCACGATAAAATCAATATTAAAGAGATCGCTAATAACGGCTACAGACACCTTGTCACTGCGGATTCATGTGATAATGTGGAGGATGGCTACACTTGCTCTACAGAATTCTTTCATTCTTGGGGCCAGTACTCCGGTTTTTTCTCTGTGCCTTCAACAATCGACGCTTCTGTACCGGTCGGATGCGAACTAACGTTCGTTCAAATGCTCTCCCGTCACGGCGCCCGGGATCTGACGTCGTCCAAGACTACCACCTACAACGCTACTGTCCAGCGGATTCATGACTCCGTGACCGAGTACAGCGAGGAGTATGCCTTCATCAAGGACTATGAGTACACGCTCGGAGCGGACCAGTTGACCGTATTTGGGCAGCAGGAGATGATCAATGCTGGGTACAAGTTTTACCAACGTTATTTGGCACTCACCGGCAACAACATGCCTTTCTTACGCTTCTCGGATCAAGACCGCGTCGTTGAGTCGGCCCAGAACTGGACGCAGGGGTCCCAGCAGGCCCTTCTGGAGCAGATTCCCGAAACCACCATATCGTTGCCGTATTCCATTCTCTTGCTGCCCGAGGAGCCTGGAAACAATACGTTGAACCACGATCTCTGCAAAGCCTTCGAAGACGGGACCGCCAATGAGATCGAGAAAAGCGCGCAGACGATCTGGATGAACATCTTTACCCCCAATATCACCGCGCGCATCAATGAGAACCTTCCCGGCGCCAACTTCACCAACGACGACACCATCGAGTTCATGGACCTATGCCCGTACAACACCGTAGCCGAGGACGAAGGCACCGTCTCGCCCTTCTGCAACCTGTTCACCGCCGACGAGTGGCAGAGCTACGGCTACTACCAGACCCTCGGCAAATACTACGGCTACGGACGCGGAGGAGAAGGTCAGGATTCTGGTCAATGATCGTGTTGTCCCGTTACAGGGCTGCGGTGCGGATGACCTCGGAAGATGTAGTCTGGGGGCATGGGTAGATACAGACCTAGGTAGTCTCTCGTTCGCGACGAGCGGTGGCCTGTGGAACGAGTGTTTCGTCTAGGCCTACCTATCTCTAATTCGACCACAAAGGGTGCTTGGTCTATATTGTATTGCATATTATCCCTGAGGCGTTGCTGTTTCGATGTACAAGTATGTAGGATGCTTCTTAGGTATGCTATTGGGTTGAGGCTAAGCTGCTTGTGGTCTACGAGTTACGCCGCCCATACAAAACGCATGCATGGTGCGAAGAACAGCTATTCACCAGGCTTGCATTACATGGACCACCATTTCCTACAGGCCACACACGCGAAGCGTGAATACCTGCTAGGATTTAAGTGAGGTCGTCACCTCCCCTATGAAGATATTAGAGGAAGTTAATCGGTTTTTATAGAGATCTCCAAGCTGTGGCCACGAAGTCAAGCATACTATGAAGTGTTTGGCTCGCTTTGAATATTCATGTGTTTTACGTCGTTATTTCATCTGGAAATCCCTCGAGCATAAACAAGCTTGGTGGCTGACTTCTTATGTGTTTCCAGTAGTCAAAATCGCGTCTGCTATTGTATTTATGTTCAACGACGCCGATACGTCTGTACCGGCCTTTCTTTATTTTTCGAAGTAGGAGTCCGCGAACTCCAGCAGGGTACGGCCATTTCCAAGAGTACATGCTGGATTTCTCGATACATTCAATCAACGGAAGATACGCCAGTTTCTCGCCATCTTGAACACTTTCGTCATTCGGGTAGTCGAGGCGTGTGCGAAGGCCAGGTGGATCCCGCTCCTCAGGCTCAGAGCGACTTCTAAGCATTTGCATCCATCGAGAATTTTCCTCCGTTGTGTCTAGTTCAACAAAGATAAGTCTCCCGATGCACATGAGATGCGGCCATAGGTCACCCTGTTTGTCTATCGTGGGGGGTAGTTGGCGGCAGTCGTCTGACATGAAGACGTACGCAAGCGGTACAGATCGGTGGTCATCGGCCCCTACGCAGAATTCAACAGAGGTTTGGAAGTCAACTGACCCTTGGATTGAATGAGTCGCCCAGTGCCAAGCTGGCTGCTTTTCTGGTGGCTGAATGCGCCTTGCGATGTAATTCGGGATCCAAAGTAAGGAAAGTTGTAAACTTCCCGAAAGGAGGCCGCGTTGGTATTTTCCACCGGTTTGCTGCCCAAAGCGACGGCCCAAACCTTCGATAGCATTGAATATATCTTCTTCGGCCTTTGTGAGGTTCGCTTTTGAGTATTGTTCGAGAAGGTCAAACCATTTGCCTGTAAATATGACGTTTCGCGACTCAGGCGCCTTAACCCGTATCCTCTCGTCTTCCTTAGCTTGAGCCGACTTCGTTGTCAAAGCCCAACATGGGTTATTAGTCGATGTTGCCTATGCAACATGTGCTGGTATCCCTTGTGGAAAATTCTCAGATGCCGCGATGTGATTGCATTGCCAGTGAATCGTGTGATTAGAGAACATGAGTAAGCGGGTACTCAAGACAATCTCTTGTAACACCCAAGCGCGAGATATGATACGAGACCACGAAAGGCCATCAATTTCATTTGTAATAGCCGTATGACTAGACCACCATTCAGGCTTCACACCGGTGTCAGTAATATAGTGGTATCGTCGAAGCTGGGAATGTGCACGTTTCCATCTTAGAAATATGGACTTAGAGTCACGTAATCGACGGCTGCGAAATAACCCCTCGAGCGGACTTGCCGAATCTGTCGAAAGTATGTTAAGGTAAGATTGTGAGTACACTTCCTGCATCTTATGCGCTTCTTGAATCCAGTCGGCTTTGGCATCTTCATCTTCTCCTTGAAGGATGCAGCAACTATCGATCCACAAGTAATCAATATTAAATGCTCGTACAGTTATTATCGTTTCTTGGAAGGTTCGTGGGAGGCGATTGAGAGGTACTCCGTCTTGAAACTCTGTGATTGTCTTTGAATTGAGGACCAAAAATTCCTTTGAGCCCCAGCAATAGCTTAAGGTGGCGTAGTGACTTTCAAACCCCGACTCATCTTGTGGACATATCAAGCGTATATAATTTTCGGATATATGAAGAAGTCGCGTGGGGCGCCAATTCGATTCTGTTTTATGTTGGCATTCTTCGTGTGACTCCTGGCAAGTTTGTAGCCATTTAGCAGCGAGAAGACTTGTTTCTCTAGACCCAGTATTAGGAACTGACATGGAATTGTGAGCAAGTTCGCATAAAGGCAAAGGGATCCAGCTTTCGATCTCTTGTAACTTAATGGTATGGCCATTAGGAAACATGAGTACATAGTAATCATCGCAACGACGATCGTAATCATAAACCGATTGTTCCAGTGCTAACCGATAGTTATTGTAACGACTATCGAAAGATACGACCTCTTCGTGACCTGTATACCTCATTCGAACCCTGTAACATATCCAGCAGCCTACTGCACCACGGAAGCTTTGCTCTGAGGGATGGTGTTGCCTAGGGAATTCTATCACACGACCGTCTGAATCCCGTGGCATCGTTGGTCTCTCGCCATCACTGTACTGGATCGGAGACTTTGACATACACCCGTCAGACCAATGTTTCGAGGGCTGTTCGCGAAGCAGTCATTCTTGAGGACATTTCCACCAGTCTAAACAATCGTCCGCGAAGATAGCATTGCAAGCGTCGCAAAGGAACGGCGAAGACATCATGCTTGGTTGTGCGATGATTTGATAGGGCTGCAAAAAAATAGAGGATGTTCACACGAAATTTTTGATGGGAATCTCAGTGGGCGGGGATTGCAAGTCCTACATGTTGTCAGGCTGCACTCCTCCCTCAAATCAACGCCGCAACCTTGCAGCCAACACTTAGGTACCTAAGGCGTAAGAGGATATGCGATAAGCGATAAGACTTATATGAGGGTATTCAGAAAGGTTGATTTATTGCATGATAATATCCCATCTGAGAAGAAGACCTTAATCCGAAGACGTTTATTCATCACCCGGTTGTCGTGAGAATAACTGGCAACTAATCTGGATTCGTGATTTTCTTTTTCTTCTTTTTCAAATATTTAAAGCGAACGCAGCCGTGTCCACAATTTTCTAACGACCTGTCAAAATTATCGAAGAGAGTATAACAAGGCGTGACCTTACTAAATAAGGCTATTGCAAATATAAAACTATTTTAATGAAAAATCCCAAATTTGCCCTTAGTTTTTCATTTCTTTATCCTCCTATTGATTTCTTTCTTTCTAACTAGTGCGAGTCCGACAGGTCAATATCACCCCCTTTTAGCCGCCCCTTTTCATCTAGCGCTGGAGTTGCTTCCCACGTCGCTCACTCTAGTGAGCTACACCCCATTCCAGATGCCGCGTAAACTCCGTAAGTGACGATAGGCGACGTTCCTCGAGAGTGGGATTGAAAGCAACTCGTCAAAGTGGAATGTGGATGTAGTCGGTCGCAGGTGGTGGTCGTGTGCAGTGTAATTAGATCAATGCTTCGCTAACGTTGCAGATCTCACATCTCCGCGCAGTTTTGAACGGGATATGTGTAACGATAGACTTGGTGCGCAGATCCATTAAGCCGCAGTGGCATCCGAGCTCGGAAGGAACACACCGCGTTCGCGCTCCTGACATCGGGGGGATGACTACGGCTTAGTATTTTCGGACGGGTTGTTGTACGCAATCTCTGACACATGAATTTTCGAGCATATTATATGCACTTAGTGATATTCACATTTTTAAGCTCTCGCCTCTATTGTTACCTGTTGTTCATCTTTCCCGTTTAGGAAACCCGGAACTCCCGAATGGTGGCCTGGAATACTGGTCTGCTGCCATTGCATCATGGATAGCACGTACGTACAGGCCGAGCATGTTTCTTTCTTCGCTTCGGGTGGTGTCAAGCTTTACTGGGCATTCCCGACTACCGTATTAGGTGAAATGATCGACCTCGTACAGAAGCTTCCTACAGCAGCTCTTTCGGCTTGCGTAGCGGCTGGTGTGGGGCTCTCCCCTTCTCTTCTTACTACTCAACGACGTAGACTCGTTTCAGAGCAACACTCCACTTTGAGCACACGAATATGTCGATTCGTATATAGAATTTTGTCAAATCTTCAAAATCACCAATCAAAGTTGTACCTGGTGTTGACGTTTATCCAATATAAATTGACGTTCAGATGACTTCATGTAGACTAAAAGCGGAACCATGGAGAGAGGAGCGGGAGGAACGAGACGGTCGAATCTGTAGGTCCTGCCGCGTCGATGCTAACCTGCGCAAAGTAATGTGTTGTATTGTGCTCCTCGACAGTGGTATTCTTATGCCATGCGTAAGCTGATAGGCCACGAGACTCGACGTTGCTGCGGACAGGTAGTCCCCCTTAGACGCCGAAAGGGCGACGAAGCGAAGATGCCGTGTAACTGTATTGAATACTAACCGCATGATAGGATGGTGGGTGGCGTAATTGCTTTTCAACTGCCGACCATTCAATGGCGGCTGATCCGGAGCATCCTGCGGTTGAGGTTTAGATGTCAGTCGCCCGTTTGAAATTAGGGGTCACATCCAAAACTGGAAGTTCGTTTGCTGTAATTAACCCGCCATTGGTCAGAAGACGTGTCCTGCAGCTACAAGTCTGATAGCGTGGGAGCGGGGGGTTTGACGATCTTCCCTAGCTGCTACTCAACTTTCTCCAGCCTTATTTGCTCTCCAACCTTCGAGGTCAGACTGACTTGAAGATGCTCAAATTGCGAAACTCTTCACCTGTTCTGATAATTCTTATGTTCCGCCGAAAAAAACAACATTAGCCTTCTGCATTGGGCTGCTGTTATTTCCGTGTTTCCTCTCAAGATAACTATACCGCAAACCATCAACTCTCTCAAATGAGTAGCTCATCACTGATCGAGATGGGTGACGGACTGCAGCCGGTGAGTGCACGATGCCGGGTAGAGAGCAGATTGGGTAGACAGCAAGTCATTGCAGTTTATTATATTGCCGTGATCCGTAGGTTGACATCACTGGGAGCGTGGCTATCTTGAAGCTGACTGCGATGGCTGTAGCAAATCTTACGATCTGTATATGGAAATTTCTATTGATAAACACCTGGTGTGCTTAACATTCCCATCACTTTCGCAATTGCGGTTCGTACGTGTCTTCGGCCTTTGATGGTCGCCAGCGCTTCCCTCACCAACGATTGAGATTACACTTTCATTATGCCCAAGGGATTCCTCTAGCTCTAGCTTGTCCCTAGATCTTTGAAATTTCAGGGTTGATTATCGTCGGCTACAAGGCCAAAAGTGATCAACACCGAATTATAAAATATCCCTGCGAGGATCTGTTACTGCCAGTCAATAGCATCCAGTAAGCTCCCTTTGGACGATACTTCACGGGGAATTTTGATGTTATCTGGTTGGGGTTTGATGACGCGATCCAGTAGCGATGACTTTTGTAACGGATTGGGTCATCTATTAGCTTTTCCCAAGATGTTGTCATGTCATTCATTACACTATTTCACCTCTTCATATCTTTTGAGTTTCACAGTAGATAGGGGTTAGTGTGTGACAACACTTCGAATATTCCAATCCTCGTTGCTCTCCATATGAAAGTGGCTGGACAGACTTCATGCAAGATAGGAAATGACTTACCAGATGATTCTTATAAACATCGGCGGTGTGATGAAGTACGTCCACCAGGGTTTTTGTCCTACACTACATTTCCTAGGCGATTGCTGATGCGGATGGCTTCGACGAGAGAATCCACAGGCCGCATTACTTTCGGTTAACCCTAGACAATAGCCTCGGGCCGCGATTTACGCCGATCGGAGGGTTCTTGAAGCGATCGTTAGATATTAGGTATTGCGCAATTGTATTGCCGTCGTCGTTGCAGTGTCCGGTCCGTTGCTGATGTGGCGGATAGCGGACGGAGGATGACAAAAAGGGAGGTTAATTCCAGAAAAGTTGATTGGTCGGTAGAGCCTCAGATGTCCCCCCAGGGTAGCCTCTGCACCTAGGCAAATATCGTTGCCTTGATGTTCTAGATGATCAGTTCGCTACTTGGTGATAGGGCGGGTCAGGGGAAAAGACGAAACAGAGAAGTGATAGAACAGCGCTAAGCCGATTGGAGCCTGGTTAGATCTTGAACGGCCCGAGCTCTCCTGCCTTACGCTGCCCTATCAGGTCTTGTCCATCTCTTGTCTGCTGTCACTGTTCAGAATGTGGTAGGTGTTATTAATAACACCGGCCGCTCTCCAACGCGACCACCTTGCCCTTTTGACCAACCACCGTCCTCGCGCAGTTGCACCGCATTCGTACTGCAGCTCGATTGAACGCCGGTCTCCTCTGATTGACGGCGATTTGCAATCAAGCTTTTCTGCCGGTCCCGGTCGTGTTTGGGTTGCGTCGTAATCAACGACTGTAACCGGTGCTACGTCAAAAGGGGCCGCGTGACGGCGAGTGCGGCTACAAAGCGCCATTCCGATCGTCTTCTAGAAGCACTACCCTGTACGGGTAGCGTCCGTAATTGGACGGTGAAGTGGTGGGAGAAGTTGTTGGCCAATCTTGTCAGGGGCAATGTGCAAATACTGCAACCGTAGATCTCCAACACGTTGGAGTTGCTACATAGTGATGGTGTGTTGCAGCAAGCCTTGCATATCAGAATTGACCGTTGAGATGGGGGAACATGGAGAGGAATGAGCAGCGGTGAGCGTGGATTGCAGATGCGGAAGTGGATGCAAAATGCGGATGCGTTTGCTCGACGTATTGACGAGGTCGAGTCCATAGTAGTCGTAATTCGATAAACAGGCTAATGTCTATGCACTCCATCCACTCACTACGAGGGCGGAAGTTGAGCGGAAGCCATGCTTATCCGCATGAGAGATTGATGAACAGCTAACCTAGCAGCGCAGAACAATGGAGAGCGATGCAACCGCTCGGTTCGAATTCGAGCTCGAAACGCGCACTTCCCATCGTCCAGCCAGCCAGCCATCGCGACCGGGAGGGATCATGATATACTGCAAATGCTGGATGTACTCATGCAGGCGATCAATGACATTCAGAAGTAAATGTGCCGGTCGCCGGAAATCTTCGATCTAGATGCAACCTCCTCTTTTCCCCTCCGACATGGTCATGAGTCAATCGTTACTCACATACCTCATCCGGCGGGAAGCAAAGGATGCACATCGAGTTGCGGTCAGAGATTCCTCCTCCAGGCCTTGCTGTTGTTGTTTGGTTAGTGCGGTAGCCGCGAAAGAAAAAAAACGCGAGAGAGGTATGACAAGGACAAGGTCGAAGTCGAATTCTGTGCTGTTATCAAATAAAAAAGACTTGCAAGGCTGTGGGGCAACAACGTGTAGCTCGAGATGTTTTTTTACTCTCGTCCCTGGCTGCCCTGGCTGCCTGGTCAGAGGCACAGTTGCAGGTCGCAGCAGCTTGATTTACTTTCCGGACTTGCAGAATTCTTACCCACACTTGGGATTCTTTTTTTGGTTTTGACCAATGCGCATGGATGTAACTTTGACTTGGATGCTTACGGTTGGTTCATGTTCATTTCTCACCTAAAATACATGTTGCATATACTTTGGATACATAGGTAGGTACCTATTCCGTACCTGGGTACCTGCCTCTTTGACCTTTTTTTTCTCCCACCTTGACATTGACTACAAGAGCCAACACACTTGCTTCGACCCTACTTACTCATATTGATTTCCGATCCGGCACATCGCAATTGCAACTCAATTGAGCATTCGCTTAGTCTGCTTCGTTGCATTGTTATATCAGAAAATTTTTGATTCCCAGTTTTTCGGTACGTCATCCGGCGTTTTCCCCAATTGTAAAGGGATGACCTCAATTACCTGGGTAGAGTGCGATCACATGTCTCCATAAAACCTTGCCCCGCCACTAAAAAGCTAGTCGATTCCAAGTCACACACAAAATAGAAACGTGCCCCCCCTAAGAATCTTGGTGCTCTTCTTTTTTTTTCTAGTATTTAATTCTCCCTCTCCCAGATAGAATTTAGACAACTTGCTCTAGTACACTTCGTACACCTCCTCTTTCAGCCCACTGCAAAACGTCTCCAAAGCGCCATCTACACACCATATTTTGGGTCATTTGCAGCTTTCCGTAACACCGCAACGTCAGTTTTGCCTCAGCCCGCTTGCCGACTGCAGTCGCACAGCTTGTTCGTACACCGACACCTCGAGACTCGCCTTTGGTCTTCTCAAAGGCAATCCAGCTATCACGGCTCCCGCGGCCGTTCGCTTCGTATCTGATCAAGATTTCAGTCTGCGCAAGACTTTCCACATCATCAACTCAAGGCCCCCTCCACCCGCTTCTGCTGAAGTCGCATAAAGAGAACCCAACGCCCTTCCTGATCGAGACCATTCCCCAAACCCATTTTCTCCTCCCACCCCACCAGCTGCCGCATAGGACGAGTTCTAAGGTTCTTCCTCTAAGTGAGGGAGAGTCGAGGAGACCTCGTCAGATCGCTTCGGGATCAGGAAACTACCGTTTTCGACCCCCATAATACCCAATTCGGAGGAACACCCGTTCCTTGGTTATAATTCATTTGATACTACCCATCTTTCTATAAAGATCCGGTATCTCGACTATTACTAGAGCTCTCTGGGAACCCCTAGAGCTACCGAAACTTTCCACGACACCTCACTCCTACCCTTCACCGCCAAACACGAAGGATATGGTTATGGCAACAGCCGCCGTCGACCGCTTTCAGCCAATCCATTTCGATAAGAATCATATTGTCAAGAAGAACTATTTCTTTGACCAGTATCATCAACACAATGGCCCGGTGATTGCCAAACAGCTGATTGGCGATGCTCTCCGCCAGCGTGTCGAGAGCATCGACCACGAGTCTTGCGAGCCGGGAGATGAGGACACCTTTTTCGTGGGCGATCTTGGCGAGGTCTACCGCCAGCATATGAGATGGAAGAAGAATCTTCCCCGTGTGAGGCCGTTCTATGGTATGTTATCCCAAGAATCATTCTCAAGACGTTACGAAAGCTAACACAGATCGTAGCGGTCAAGTGCAACCCTGACCCTAAGGTCATTCAACTTCTTGCTGGTCTGGGTACCGGCTTTGATTGTGCCTCTAAGGCCGAAATTGAGCAGGTCCTAGACATGGGTGTCGACCCCACTCGCATCATCTACGCTCAGCCGTGCAAGACCAACTCGTACGTGCGCTACGTCGCCAACCAGGGCGTCAAGCAGATGACTTTCGACAATGCCGACGAGTTGCGCAAGATTGCCAAGCTCTTCCCTGATGCCGAGTTATACTTGCGCATCCTTACCGACGATTCATCGAGCTTGTGCCGTCTTAGCCTCAAATTCGGCGCGTCCCTTGACTCTACCGATGAGCTCCTAGCCCTCGCCAAAGAACTCGGACTCAATGTTGTGGGCGTGAGCTTCCATGTCGGTTCCGGCGCATCTGACCCTCTCGCTTTCCTTAAGGCTGTGCGAGACGCGAAAACTGTCTTCGAGCAAGCCTACACCTACGGTTTTGACATGAAGACTCTCGATGTTGGCGGCGGTTTTAGCGGCGACACCTTTGAGCAGATGGCCCATGTGCTCCGCGAAGCATTGGACGAATACTTTCCACCCCATATTAATATCATCGCTGAACCTGGCCGCTACTATGTTTCTTCGGCATTCACCATTGCCTGCAACATCATTGCTCGCCGCACAATTGAGAACCCTGCCACGGGAGAGGCCAGCTACATGGCTTACGTCAACGATGGACTGTACGGAAACTTCAGCAGCATCATGTTCGACCACCAGCACCCAGTTGCCAAGGTATTGCGCTCGGGCACACGTACCTTTTACAACACCCCTCTGGCTAATGAGATACCCGAGACTGTGAACGCTGGTATCGAGTACTCCATCTGGGGCCCGACTTGTGATGGGATTGATCGCATCACCGAGAGCATTCGTTTTGCTCAAGAGCTTGATGTGGGTGACTGGCTGTACTTCGAGGACATGGGCGCCTATACCAAGTGCTCTGCCACCAAGTTCAACGGTTTCAGCGACAGCCACGATGTCATCTACGTCTGCAGCGAGCCAGGTGCGAAGGCCATCATGGAACTCTAGATCTATATGTATCCCGCCTTTGCAGTTATAGAATACGTTTTGGTATAGAGCGAAAAACCAATGTTATACATTGGATAGTCTTGGGGGAAATAGACAGGTGGTACGGGTGTGATAGGGACATGTTTCTTTCGTCTTACTCAATTCATAGACTTAATTTTCCCGGTCTTGGATAACCGGTGCATAAAATAGATGAAGCGAACTGCTTTCAATAGCGAAGCACCTGCAGCAACATTCATTTTGATATGATTACCGCTATGTGATATATAAATTCAATTTGATATTCATCGATACTGCCAAGTCGTTCTTTGTTCAGATATTAGAATTTTCAAGGGTGTGGTAGTAAATATCTATGAACAAGGTAGCTCCTGACCCGCCTTCGTCAGCCTCACCACCTAAATCCTATTAGTTTTCAGCTCTTACATGATGCCATTATATAAAGGTAAATATCTTTTTTTTTTCGAATCTGCTACCTATGTGACTTGGGATTGTCCGATTCTCTGTTCAGACGTGATAATGTTAGACAATCAACACTAAAGTACAGATTGGTCACCGTCAAGAGGAGACGAGCCATGTTATTACACTATGGAGAAGCCTGGGTGTGCTCTGTAGCATGGGGCATATCTGCAAGATTACTCTGGCCTTTGGAAATGAAGTAAAGTCGGCGGTGGGCTAGCGAATACCTTAGTTGTCTAGGCAGGCAGTAAAAAAACTCTCCAAACCTGTGACGAAGGTAAACAACGATTTGAAGATTTGATATCACTGGGTTGTGTTTGCTCCTTGCCAAATAGGGGTACTTGCTGAATGTCGATTCATTCATCGAGACAAGGTGGGAGTCGACTCACGGTTACAGTCTTGCTGCCTTGCTGCTATCTACCATACTTGACCTTTGGTATAGCAAACGTGACGGAATGGCGGCCCTAGTGGTAAGTCTTGCTGGATGCTCAGGCACTGGAAATCATCAAGCAACAAGTTTGGGGCACAAGTGACACTCCCGCCTGTCGGTGCTGCCCCTATTGCAAGGAACAGACCATCGAAGTGAAGCACCTAGTCACCATACCAGTGTTTATCTAAACATTTAGTGGCTTAAAATCCTTTAGCCTCGTTTACGTGGCCCTAGTGATCATATATCTGTACGTGACCACCCTAAACAGGAAATGTGGTTGCAAAACAATCATCCCGCCTAAGGGGGGAAACATCATCAATTCACTTTTGGTTGCCAATTCACTCTTAGTTGCCCAGTCAATGGCAAATTCACCATTGCTGCCGCCCATTGATGCCCCCCAGACTTTTTTCTATATAATACCGGCCACTTCCAGCCAATCTTTCTGAAATCTTCCACTTCCATCCACCACATCAACACGCAGCTGGTTCCCTTCAGACCTCAACAACCAGTAACCAACACATACGCTTCTTTGTATCATACATCAGATACTTCCAACTCCAACAACCGACAAGATGAAGGCCTCCGTTGTCCTCTCTCTTGTCCTTGCTTCGCCCATCATGGGCTCGGTCATGAAGCGTGACGACGTTATCGCTAACTGCGGCGAGCCCGCCGACCACTCGGACAACCAGCTTCTGCGCTCCGAGTATTCATACCCTATCGGCCTTCTCCTGGGCGCCGCCGGCGGTGACGCCGTCTACTTCGAGCCCGGCCCCAGTAACTGCAAGAACGTTGCCTGCAACCCCGGCAAAGATGGTGCCAACGCCGGGGTCACCGTCTGCTCTGACGACACCAGCGAGATCCCCATCGGCAAGCAAGAGATGGTATGTGTCCCCTTTTACTTTACTGTACTACAGTATTTTCTTTCCAATAGTCACAAGCATCGAGGTGGTAAGATAGTATAACTAACACAAGACAACAGGGCTGGTTCGCCCAGCGCATCTTCGAGCAGTGCAAGATCCGCACCCCCGACGGCGTCGACTACCTCCAGAAGGGCCAGGTCTTCAACCCGGACGCCAAGTGGAACGTCATCCTATCCGACCTGGGTCCGGACGCTCAGTGCCCCTAAGCAGCCTTCGGCTTGGATCCCTCGATCATCCACCCACCATCCTTGGTAAACACCGAGACCGTACCGCAATGCTTGCTTCGATAATGAGAACTTTCAGGTAGCTTGGGAAAATGGCTAGGTCAATGTTCTAGTGGTCGTTTCACAAACGCCTCGCGAGAGTTACATGAATAACACACTTTCATTTCCCCCCCAACCTTGTAATGAACTTTGGTGAAGATTTGTCTGACGTGATGATGTTAATGTATACCCCTCCCATGTACTCGTGCTGGCTTGATGTTCACTCTTGTTGAAGCTGTGATGATTTGGGATGTTTACTATATATAAAATGCGTATACTGTGAAAAAAGGATTTCCCTCACGGAGTATCTATACTTTTGATTGTGATTTGGGGAAATTTCACTTTGAAGGTGCGGTGGATCATGTATTGATTTTTCCCACGCAACACTTCTCATATTCAACTTTCAGAAAATATAACTTGTTATGCTTTGGGATGATAACTTAATGATGCTGCAAAAGTCTTATTTTATGGAAAATACACGCCAAAATCATCATATGCGAGTCCCGCGACATTTCAACTCGTCTCTTTTTCACAGTGGATGACCCACGTGCGGAAGAGCGCCCGCCTTCAACCAGCATATCATGCAATGTTATAATTAAAATAGCCGCTTGAAAATCACTGTGTAATGGATTGGAAGACAAGATCACACGAGATCAAGAAATGAAAACGAGGCCTTTTAGCGCCTTATTGTGGTGCCAAAATAAGGGGCATGTTATCTAAACTCACCCAAAGCTCAGTGCTATGCAATAAATGCGTAATTTTTTTTTTTTTCATCTTGAATACATCTAACGCCACATAAACCAACTCATACTGCCGAGAGAACCATGATTATTCATGGTTTGAATCCACACCGTCCCCCGCAGGTCTCCTATCACAAGGCCAACCAAGTGATTACGATCTTCGACCTGTGAAAATTGGCCAACACCTGCTATCCCTACCTTCCTGTGATCTACTTGCTAGGTACCCACCCGATTGACCGTCCTATCCCAGTGGAAGGAGGAAAGGGCTGAGGGAAGGGGGCCAAGATCTGGCGCTTCCGGGGTCGAGTCGCAGAACTCGGCTCGCCCTTCCTGGGGAATTTCCTGACATGGAATCCGATCAGCCTCCAGGCTCTCAACGTCTGGAGTCCGTAAAGACTTGCGTCTCTGCGAGTGAAGAATCCGATTTATGACCCCACCCTTGGACCAATGACGCAAGTCGGCCGCGAGCGTACGGAGCATCGGGAGGGTTGCTGCAATGATCGCTACTGCGGGTTCGACTGAAAATAGTAATTAGCAAATATTTACTTCGCATGATTCTAGGTGTATATGAGATTACTTCATGAGTAGAGTAGATTCAAAGGGACAAAAGGGGGTAATGGACGCTGTGAGCCGAAAGAAAAAGAAAAAAAGCGAAAATAAAGACTGACTATAATTCCACAACACCAAGTCTAACTGATATCCTGTTATGTTTATGAGCTGAATTGTACTCTGGAATATTTTCGTGGAATTATCAAAGGGCGGGCGTACGTAGCTGAACGTCGTCTGGTTGATCTTCGAGCCGTATCCACAAAACAAACCTGACGAGGGCTGCGGTTCCGGCTCTGATCGATAGATTAGAATGACTAAATTCTAAAGCAAGCAATATTGTTTGAGTAACTCACACGACACCGAGACTCATAGAAACCGCTAAGAGGGTCTTTTCATGCTTCTGTAGGCGAAGACTCTTAACAATCTTCCATGGTAGCACAATGAGGAATACGTCGAAGAAGAAAGAAAGAGCTGTCAATTAGGTAGTCAGCTAAGTTCCCTAAGGACACATACAGAAGATCATGGTGTATGTGACTGTACCCGGTATAAGACACTTCAAGAACCATGCTTCTTCTGCCGGAATACATGGACTTGGGAGACGAAAAGCTTGGTCGCCGTCCGCATCGCAGTCTCGAATCCAAGCTGAAATGGTGTGGGAAAAGAGGATAGCGTCGAACACAAAGATCGAGACGCACAGGCTGATCTTCCAGATCCCCGACGTAAGGCGGAAAAACGTAAGCACTATGGAAGTCTTGCTGAAACCTTGGGACAAAGCGCTTAAGACATGGAAAATGCTAAGGTACAAAATTGTCCCTGGCTTAGAAAGTAGCATAGGATCGGTAGGATTGTAGGTCTGATTCATTAAACCTGTAAACACGGCAGCACAGGAGATAATGAGCGCCTGTCATTATTAGTCTTCAACTATCGCAAGCTTGGATTTCAAAATCGGCCGATACCAGCGATATAACCAGGAGATAATCATCCCACCATAGCCGACGGTTTCCATTGCAACGGCACCAGATTCGCAATCCGACCAGTATTATAGCAACGACGCTTAGCGACCAGGCGTTATTATCGAGTGAGGGGTAGGACTCGCGAAGTCGTTTTTCACCGGATTGTTCAGCCATCATGAGCCATCGACGAAGGCGGATGAGCTATCGCTTGCGTTGTCTGCTGAGCACATATCAGAAAGGGAGAGTTAAAATGTTGATACGTTCTAGAAATAGAAAGTAGCCGACCAAAGGAGTAGCTATTCGGCAAGAATTGCGGCAATAGAAAAACATATAATAAACCCACCTTCAACTTTTTAAGGGAAAATCCACGTCACGAATTGGGGTCAATCGGGAAGACTGGTCACCAGAGTTATGCGGGCGGATATCTTATATTAATGGACCATAGAGCAAGTTATTAAGCCTGCATCGTGACAGGTCAAGCTCAGATGGAAGACTTGTAACGGATGGAGGAGTTGGAAATCTGTTACCTTCTGGCTTGATACCATTGATACCTTAGCACCTTAGGAAACATCCCACTTGATGGTGTTGTGCCATCATTACGGTACTGTCCGCCTTTCAACGGCGATCAGACCATAATAAGAACTGGAGTATAGGAGTATATGAATGAGTAGGTACTTGAGCTAAGGGCCAAGGCACGTCTCCGGTAGCTGACAAGGAGGCTTAGGGAGGGCCAATGGCCCTCGTTTTCCACAATTCATGGGCTATATGACTGTGTCTGCAGCACTAGCCGCATATTCAATTCCTTCCGCATAGGTGTAATTCGCAAGAATCGGCTGCTAATAACCCCTATGATAAGTTCCGCGGTCGATATCATGCTGTTCGGATGACATAAGGTCTTACCTAAGAAGGCATATACAGTGTCGCGTGATTGGCTCAGCAAGGCCGAATTGGCTATTCTATTATTAGTTTAGCGGTAAACCTTAAGTCGCGTCATCTGATGCCGCGTTGATCTCGTGAAGGAACCACTGCAACTGTAGGGATGTGGGGGTAGGAGACCGCGCGTTTTGAGTGATACGGTGCGGAGGGTGCCTCCCTTTGTTTAATCTGCCTAAAAAGGTTTAATCAATTAACTTGCTTTTCACCCTTTGCAACTCTTCCACTTTCTCTTCTATCTATAGCCGGTATGCAACTCCATGCATCTTCGCCATGGTTCGCAATCGGGCGAAGTCTCTTGCTGCTGCGGAAAAGATAGCCTTGGCCGGTGACAACGAAAGTCAAGATAGCCAGGAGATATTCGATCAGATTCGTCGTAACCATGCTGTGGGAATGGTGAGTGGTTCTCGCTCAAGCCTCCATTGCAAGGTGGCGGAATGATTAGCAATTTGGTCTCAGCCCTGTCCCATGCAATTGGACCCTTGTTGACTGATACCTGCGAAATAGCTCAGCAGTTCGCCGGTTCCTGGCCAGTCTCCAAAGAAAGCCGGTGCTGGCGCATCCAGTGTAGCAGTCAGAAGAATGAACACTGCACAAATCTCTCGGCCGGGCTTGATGGAGCCGCCGGAATCCACTAAGGTAAGTATGATATATGACGTGCATGTTCTTATCGGAAGGTCGCAGGCGGCCTTCGTATCTACAAGGATGGCACTGATGCAAAATACGCCTTCCTAGCAGCCACGGAACGCGTGCGACGCGGTCCCCGAACCAAATGCAACGACGAACTCTTCCGCGAAGCCGAGTCGACGCCGCACCAAATCTCCCAATTCCTCCCCTCCATTTTGCAATGCTGAACTAAGTGAACCTACATCGGCTCCCGTCCCTTCAATTTCGTACGATGTTGCATCTGTAATTGAGCCGAGCCAACCAAACGGAGATGAAGGCCTGGCTACACTTCCACCACCTGCACCGAGCGCGTTGAAGAAGAAGATGGGGGAGATGTCGTCAGATTCCCCGACTCAATCAAATGATGGCCGCAGTTATGAGCAATATTCCCATGAAAATTCGCAGCGACTGCAATCCTCATCTCAGGCCAGCAATGTCAACGAACACTCCACCCTCCACGAGGACGATACGGGCTACTTGAATTTAAGGCGCACGCCGTACGATTTACCAGAATCAGTACAGGAAGACGTGGAACTCGACTCTTCCCATGATTCAGCTCGGATATCGCAACCGACATCGCAAGCGCTCGGAGTAAACAGCCTTCATGCAATAGCTCCCGAAACTCCCGCGATAGGCCGAGGACTTTTTCAGGGAGGAAATGGAGCCGTTTTGCCGCCATCGCAGCTCTTCGGACAAACGCAATATACTTCAGCAATAAAGAAAGCTAGTCCCACCTCGTCCCGCCCGTCTCCCGATGTGTTTCATCAACACGCGATTTCGCCGAATCTTCTCGCGTCGTCCCCTTTGAAGCATAGGGGTTTCCAGACATCCCCCGCAATCGATCTCACGTCAAGCCCAGCACCACTTGGTGCGTCATCTAGGCCATCCCATGATAAGACGTCATCCATCCCTACGAATAGCCGTGACGACAGCAACGCAGACGAAGGAAATGCTGCCGATACCCCCGTTCCCCCGTTGCATTCCACGCGGCGCAAACATGTTTTAGAGCCTATCAGCGAGTATACGTCCTGGCGCAAGCAAAGCACAGAAATTGCTGATCCAAAATCTTCAAGTCAGGGCGCCGAAGAACAAGATTCGGATTCTGAAATTGACACGGCCGCTTACCGACGTCGATTAGCCAGGTTGAGAAAGGAAAGAGCCAGCAGAAATTTCCCTTCTGTTAGTCTTCCTCGCCCGAACTCATATAAAGGTGACAATGTGGAAGTGCCATCAACCAACCGCCCCAAACCTTCCCACGGTCGTAGAAGTACGGATGCAGATCTTTACTTGGAGCAGTGCCACGGGAAACCCGCGACTGATAATGACGGATCGCAAGAGACCGTCGCAGACTCCCAAGAGATCCAAGCGCCTCCACAACGTATTAATTGCGACCTGAAAGCCTCGGACGAGTCTAACGACAAGAATGCTGATACTGCCGAGGACGAAGTCCCGGACCTTCCGAAAGCTCGAGAGCCTGCGTTGAACGTGGATTATAGAGAAACCATCCCTGAAACTAGTCCCGTAAGCACCTCAATAGAACCGCCGAGGTTGTTAGGGGATATCATGAGAGAGCAGTCCAGTGCTAGGTCAGGGTTGGATGCCGTGTCATTTCCCACTTTGTCGGGCATTACAGACGTTGAGCAGCAGCCGAAGGGATCGAACGATGCCAAGACTGCAAGTCTTCCCGAAAAACTTTCATCGGTTCCCCTAAACCGAGACCACGAACCCAGCCAAAGTCGAGCTGCTGCCAGCCCGACGCCCTCAGTAGTTCTGGCATCTTCTCCGCGA
The DNA here is from genome assembly GCA_022495205.1 of Hypoxylon sp. FL1150. NCBI lineage: Eukaryota > Fungi > Ascomycota > Sordariomycetes > Xylariales > Hypoxylaceae > Hypoxylon > Hypoxylon sp. FL1150. The sequence goes on from MU376175.1 coordinate 368,971, forward strand.
AGCGTGATTCGGCGCTCGGCAAGGCTCTCGAACTTGACTACACCGTCATCAACAGGGCACTTTCGATCTCAACCTGGATCGATAACGTCTACACTAACCAGCTTGTCTGCCACTCCCAGCGTCGCATCGAGTATTACGCCGAGAACGGAACCTGATCGCGTGCCTGAGACCATTAGACGAAAAAGCTCATCTCCAGCCTTAGCTAATCCACGCCGAGGAAAACCTCCACCTTCTTCTGAACCCCCATCATTATTGTCAAAGACCAAGGCCAATTCTAAACCACGGGGAAGTACAAGAAGATTGACACGCCATAATTCAATGTCGACTGATGAGTTGGCTGGGTCGCAATTGTCCACACCCGGCAGCGAGAAGCCCGAAGCTCCTATCCGAAAGCTAGGACGACAGTCTCTGGCGGGCCAACATTTACTTCGTGAGCCGACAGTAAAACGAGGGATCTTTGAAGGGATGGTCTTTGCGCTTACATTCCAACAAGTACGAAAGGGAAAAGATAAGGCCACGGACAGATCCTCGATCGAGCGCATGATTCGCCATGAAGGAGGCAAGATAGTTGAAGAAGGTTTCGATGAATTATTCCGTTTCGATTCGTTTCAAGCTACGGGTGGTACTACTGCGAATCATACCTTATCAAGCTCCTTAACGCTATTGGACGACAACACGGGTTTCACAGCTCTAATAGCCGATGGACATTCTCGGAAAGTCAAGTACATGCAAGCTCTAGCGCTCGGTATCCCATGCCTAGCGCCCAAATGGATTACGACTTGCATAGCCAAGAAGGAAATTGTCGATTGGAATTCATACCTACTTTGCGCTGGATCAAGCGCACTCCTAGATGCTATCCGTTCGCGCGACCTACAACCATTTGATGCATGCTCGGCCAAGTTAGTGGATGTCATCGATAATAGACCGAAGCTACTAGATCAGGCACGGATTCTTCTGGTGATGAAGAAAACTAAGAATGAGGAGAAGAAACTACCATATGTGTTCCTGGCACGAGTTCTCGGCGGCTCTCTGGTGCGGGTCCATAGTCTTGACGAGGCTAGAGCCAAGCTTCGAGAAGCAGAGTCGCAAGATCAGCCTTTCGACTGGGTGTATATCGACGACAACCTGCACAATGCTCAGCGGGCGCTGTTCGGCCCCGCTACGAACGATGCCGCTTCTAAGAAACGGAAGCGGAAGAGCGTGGATTCGAAAGAATCAGACCAGCCGCCGAAGAAGATTAGGACTCTCGATCACGAGCTGGTCATACAGAGTCTTATCTTGGGCCGATTAATCGAAGATGGGGAGATGGAGGAGTGATTGACTTTTTAATATGACGGGTAGATGTTGGGTGACATCTGACGGCTGCGTCTTCTGCCGGGTCTTGTCTAGGGCACTTGCAGGCGTTTGACGGCGGACTGCCACTGCCATTTTGGTTGTATGAATAGGCGACACGGTGTAATATTATTCATAGGCAGAGCGAACTATACCCCTGAATTGAGATCATAGACTACCTAATTTTACCAGGTCCATTTACGCAATAACTCGAGGTGTCTATCTGCTCTCTTACTCGTGCATCGCTGATGAGCACGAAAACTAGAAAGGGGCTAGTGCTATGATAATGGTCTTTTAGGGAGCTCAAGGGGCACATAGCGCTGTAAAATCATGGGGTGTTAGTGGATGAGCGCCTCTAAGCTAGATGCTCGACAGCTAGCAGCAGCCGCTCACTGGCAAATAGGGGCCCCCTATTTATTGACAGGCACGGCCACTCATGGCTGTGGCACTCCGCCACTTCTACCCAACCCTCTACCCTCCTGCTACATCCTTTCGAACCACTTACCTAGGAGACATTCAAGTTCTGGTTTGAATCACCGTTGAGCTCTCTAGAGACCTTAGGCCCTTCTTGGGTTCTCGATTTCGCTTACACCAGTGCGAGCTTCCGTGATAGCAATTCAATGAGAAGAGCGGTAGAAAGAGTAACACTCGACGGCTTTATTTCCGACAAAGGTAGTTTTGAAAATTTTCCAGCTTGAACATGTTTACAAGGAGTCGGACTGCGGCCAAACAACTTGCAAATACTCCTCCAACTACATTCCACCACAACAGTGAGAAGGGTGAGCCATCCACTCCAGCTGATTAATAGGTTTACTGATAAACTGATAAGCAGACTGTTGCGACCCTGATGGGCCGGGTGGTCTGGCTATGCAGAAACAGCTCACTATGATGACTCCAAGAGAAGTGATCTGGCATTGTAGGATCACTCTAGAGATTATGACGCAACCGACACAGGAGCGATCTGGGAGTGATGGAGCAATGATCCAGTCGAAATTTCCTATCTAAGGCCACGTTCACTACATACCATGTATCTAGCTATTAATAGTCGACACAATTGTTCTTGACATTCAAGCACCTGTCCTCATACAAGGACCTCGATGCTCCCTACTGCTAAGTCGCTCGGGTTGCTTTCTAGGTGCTTCATACATCATCACTCTTTCCTTCGCCTCCGATCAGATACTCTCGTATTTTTGATAGACCATAGATATCGTTCTCGCGTCTGGCAAAACCAGGCCCCTCTACCGCCCAGCCCTTGGTTCCTGCCTTAAGACCCAGCCTCTCCTGTTCTCGCTTACACGAGTCAAAATCGATGATCACAGGATTGTCCCCATCCATCATGATATTTGATGGCTTCAGGTCATTATGTATGAGGCCTAACTTGTGTAAATGTGTCACCCCTCTTGTTATTCCCTGGAGATAAAGATCTTTATTGAAAGACGGCCCCTGTTTTAACCTTTGTGGAAGAGTCATAGAGTACTTAACAAAGCAAAGACCTCTAATTCTGCCAGCCTCAACTATGCAGCCCAAGTACTGTGCGATGTTTGGATGTGGATGTCTTCTCAAGGTCTCGCATATTTCTGCTTCGTTCAAGAGTAGCTCACTGAGCTTCAGGGATGCCACGGTATCGCCGTAATGCAAAAGGCTCGGCTGCTTCACGTAGGAGTTCGGAGGTAACGGGTCTGGAGCTCGAGTGAATCTGGTATCAAATCTTGGCCAGATATTGTCGGTAGGAATGTTGATTAGGTGTAGGTTATTGGCATCAATTTTGGAGGAGGCCGAAAGACGTTGTTTGGTGGTTGCGTAGAAGTATTCATCTTGTTGTTGAAAAATGATTTTCGTGTTCTGAAAGACGAGATCGCCGTCTTTTTCGACAAATGCCTCACTCTGCTCGCAAATCTTCATGGCCTGTGGCAAACATTGAAATTGAAAGCCGATCACAAAGGAGGTGTTCCCTACGAGAATCAAACTTGGTGTTCGATTTGGGGTCCTAAGGCAGAAATATCATAATCAAAGCGTGAAGCAACGTGCCAAGGCACGTGCACAGATGGCTAAAATCTTTTTTGTGGGAGGCGGGGGCCGGGCCAGTTACCGTCGAGAAAAAATTACGTATATTCTAAATAATAATATTATATTTAATATATAAAATAATTATAATTAATAATTTTAAAAATTAAATAAAAATTAATAAATTATTATTTAAAAATAATAATTTTTATTATATTTTTTTATTTATATTTTTAAATATTTTTATTAAATTTTTATTTATATTTATATATATTTTTAAATCGGAAATAATGAAATTTTATATTAAATTATTATATATAATTATATTTATAATTAAATAATTTTATAAAATTAATTATAATTTTTTAATAATTAATATTATTTAAATATTAATTTAATTATATTTTAAATAAATTAAATTATATTATTTTATAATATTTAAATAAATAATTATTTTTATATTAAAAAATTTAATATAATATTTTTATTATATAATATATTTTAATTATTTATATAATATTTAAATTTTAATAATTCTTTTAATTTTTTATATATAAATTTAAAATAAAATAAATATTTTTTATAAATTTAAATAATTTTTTAAAAAGAAATTATATAAATTAAAATTATTAAATATCTAATAAAATTATATTTTATAATTTTTAAAAAAATAATTATATAATAATTTTTTCATTTAAAAAATTTTAAATTTAATATTATTTTTAAAAAAAATATTATATTATAATATAATTTAATTTATTTAAAATATAATAAAATTAATAATTAAATAATATTAATTATTAAAAAATTATAATTAATTTTATAAAATTATTTAAATATAAATTTATTAATTAAAAATGAAATTTTATTATTTTTAATTTAAAAATATATATAAATATAAATAAAAATTTAATAAATATCTTTAAAAATATAAATAAAAATATTTTTTAAAATATTATAATTATATATAAATAAAAATAAAAAATATTATTATTTAATATATAATTTTTAATTATATAATTTATTTAATAAAATTATATTTCGAAAAAAATAAAAAAATTATTAATAAATTTTATATATATAATTAATATTAATATTAATATTAATTTAATTTATTTAAAAAATTATATTAATAATATTTAATAAAATATATAATTTTTTTTTAATAATAATTATTAAATATATTTATATTTTTATTTTTATTAATATTTTTATTTTTTTTTTAAAATTCTATTATTTTTATAATTAATATTTTTAATATTTATATTTATTTTATTTTTCATATATAATAATCGGTGAAAATTCATTTCGTTAAGTAAAATAAAAATAAATTTCATTTATCATAGTATTATAAGATGAAACGGCCGATAAATTAGCCATATATTTCCGCCGGCAATTACAACCGAATCACATTCACATGGCTTAAACGATCTAAGGATTATTCATATCATGATCTATTACCTCTATCATTTTGACTATAATATGAATGTCAAGCCTTCCACATCGCAATCGCCCACCCCCGCCGTAATTGTCCACGCTAGTGTTCGGCAATGACACTCTGTCTCAGCTGCAATAGTCAGGGACTCAGCCATCTGAGCTCAATAAGTGGCAGCTACTGAAAGCAAGCATGACGTTCAAGATGTTTTACAAAACGAACGCCGGGTTTGTGTGGCAGATTGCTGGCAGGTAGACACAGTATATCAAGGCGGTAGAGTCCAGTGCGAACGCGGGGGAGGTCCCGGTGCCGAGTATATACGCCGCTCTAAGGCCGGATAGCAAGTATATTAAGCGTAGTATGGTGGGGGGTTGAGGTGGCGATGATCCGGATTCTGATTTATCTCAGTTAGCTTAGATTTCAATTCAAAAGACGGGTGGCTGCGCCACCCAGCCACATTGCCGTTGGTCCGTGCAGATGTATCTATGGGTCCAAGTGTGGCGTCTTTCGAATTGAAATTTAAGCCGAATTTAGCGATTTTAAAATCACGGTAATATTTTATTATATAATCGTAATAAATTTTAAATATATATTTATAAAATATTAAATTATTATATATAATATTATTATAAAATTATATTTAGAAATTA
>MU376176.1:0-111299 GCA_022495205.1 Hypoxylon sp. FL1150
TAAAAATAATTTCGCATTTATTTTTTATATAATAATATAATTTAATTTATTTAAAATGTAATTAAATTAATATTAAAATAATATAAATTATTAAAAATTTAAAACCGATTTCACAAAATTATTTAATTATAAACTTAATAGTTATAAATAAAATCTTATCGCCGCTAATTTTAAAATATATACCGATATAAATAAATTTCCGATAGTAATTTTAACCGGTACGAATAACAAAATTCATAAATATAAATAAATTTCTAATAAAAATTTTTAAAAATATAAATAAAAAAATTTATAATTTATTATTATTTAATTAAATAAATTAATTATTTTTTAAAATAATAATTAAAAACTTAAGTTTATTTAATAAAATAAAAAAAATAAAAATATAATATTTAATTATATTATTTTATTATATTAAATTATAATTAAAATTATTATTTTAAAATATTAAATTTTAATTAAAATTATTATTCCGAATAAATATTATATAATTACTTTTAATTTATTTATTATTTTACGTAATATTTTTTAATATAATTTTATTTCGAAATGTTATTTTTAAATTAAATTTTAATTAAAATTAAATTAAATAAAATAATATAATTAAAATTTAAATTTTTCTTTTTTTATATTTTATTTAATAAGATTAATCTTAATTATATAATTATTAAAATAATTAATTTATCTAATTAAATTATTAGAAATAATCTTAATTACATATAAAGTTATCTTAATTTTTTATTTCAGGACTAGCTAATTTTAAATTTTTGATTTTGGCGGAGTTGTATGAACAAGCCACTCCACGTTGATTTCAATCATACACAGGTTTTTCCTCCGTGATTGAGTCTGGTTTGAAGAGGAGAGACATTCTGTAGAACATCGTTGTCGTCGGCATCCGCATCGGAATTGGACGAACTCCCATTTCCATGGTAAGATGGGTTCAGAGGGAAATTTGTCTTTCGCACGACCTCAGCCCAGAATGGTGGGATTATAAAATAATTGCGTGGCTGAAATAACCAAATCAATCTTGCCTTTTTTATTCTTTTAGCGAGAGTCGAAGGGAAGATGCCAAATAATGCCTGGGCGTCGCTGTTGATTCGTAATGCCTCGAGTACATGAGGATGTGGCAAAAGTTCGAGTTATGTGGGAGTGGATGCAAATCTGGAATTTCCGATCTTCATTAGGGCATCATCGGCGCATGACATCTACGTAGAGTTTCGTTTCGGAAGGAGGGGTGAGGACGAATTGATGCGATGTGGTGGATCACTTCTTCCAGATTGAAAGAAGTGCGAATGCGTTGCGCTGACAAGATTACGTGCTAGAGTCCTAGTAGTCGTATGAATCTTGGCCGAATCGACTGATAACGTTAGGTACCTACCTAGGTATGTAGCACCTTCCTTGCTTGTACCTTCCATCTAGTACGGACAGACAAGAGGTTGTCCCTGACCGGTGATAGCTTCAGTAATCCACGAGCAACAGGTTCTCTTCAAATACCATTCAATCTCAAGGTACTCCTGTATAATAAATACCTTGTTTGGTGTATATCTTTCTTGAGACCACCCGGGCTCTGCACACAAGTGACTGGCCACCAAAATACCATTGGAGCAACAGTAATAATTTCGTTGGACGTAGTACGTATTTGGGGCAGTATAACGAGTAATCTCTGTACCTAGGACTTAATCGAAGACGTAAATGACAACGAGGAGGCTTTCAGTATATCCTAGTGTTGGATAGGGTTTGCAGCGTAAGGCTTAGGTGTAGGCATCGTAGGTGTGAACGAGGGCCTCGTGGCTGACGATTTTGAGTAGGTGCAAGAGGTGGTTTTTCGTGTATCTTATCGTCCAAAAGATGAGCATTTGATTATTGAATCAGAAGGTCATAATATACGTCGTCTAATCACCACGGAGGCGCTTTGCAAGAGCCTGGGTTCGATCACCAAAAAAGGTAGATTGGTTTAGTAAGGATATGTTGTTGTATAAGTGTAGAAGCCCCATAGTGTATGTAGCACCTTCCTTACTTGTTCAAGACAGTAGCCGATTACCGAGAAAAGAACGAATTCAAACTCACAAGCATGACAACTTTTTGATCTTCCTTTCGATAAGAATGATGACCGCTACCTAAAGACCTGGTTATAATAGTTAAGAGCGGTATTATCCCGTCCAAAGGTCACAAGTTGCGCTGTTCCGCTACGCTTAATTAAGAAGCTTAAAGATTGATGTTAATTCGTTTTGCAGAGTCTCTTCATACTGACTGCGTCATTATAAGCCTCGATGCAAAAGAATGGCGATTCTAAAGCGGTTGAAATCATAGCAGTGATCTGGGAAATACATAGTAAAGAAGAGCAGGTAGAAAAGAAGAGTAGAAAAGAAGAGTAGAAAAGAAGAGTAGATAGATACCTAGGTAGGCATGATACTTATATAATGCAAGAAAAACTTGCTCAACTTAAGTTTAGAGATACGTTATAGCAACCTAACAAGTCCTAGAAGCACCCCACGCACATGCCGTGAATGTAAGAACACGGACAACTTCATCATCGATGCAGGGAGCAGTGCATATGGCAAGAATTGTAAGCATCACGCATGGAGCTCTTGCAATTAAAATCGGTAAAATGTGTGAAATTGAACAAGACGCCGAGAAAGTCCTATCACTAGGTCCCCAAAGCAGGATGGAAATTTTTTGAGCTCTTGCTATCTTTGTGAGTTTCACACTGAGTTGAGAGAGAGTGTGTGAAAAAGAAAACATGATCTGGTGACCGCGGGAATCGACCTAAGTGAGGAACCACTCAGTGCGTTGAACCACTACGCCGAGTCACTCTAGCTAGAAGCGTTGTTTCTTACACCCAACTTTTTCTAATTTACTAGTTAGTAAATTAGAAATAGTTTGATCCTAAATGGCAATGGAAAAGTTGCTTACCCGAAGAAGCCAAATACCAAATATATTGACATCTAATTTGCTCTGTAATAGAGACATTGACTGATCGTGAAGCCAAACCTAGATGTATCGCTACGTCGGTAGCAAGGGAGAGTATAAGAGAATAAAGGAAGGAAGATCGCACGGATGAGAGTGGAAGCGTAGATGGAAATCTACACGACGTCACTCACTACCTGAAGAAAATAGGGGTTAGAATATCGTTCCATATTAACTAGAATTATTCTCATACTCATCTACCTCCTTTGTAACTCAGCGGAGCTAGGCACAAGCTTTCGGAATAGAGTAAATTGAATCATTTATCCCATGTCAATATGAGCATAGCTCGACTCAGCTCGGCATCTACGACACCAGCTCCTGTATAGATAACTCCTTCACTAAGCCGGCCTCGCATGCTCAACGCGAATCTGCTTCTTCATCTCCGCCCTCCTCCTCTCCTTCTTCGTCTCTTCGGAGCTTAGCATAGTACTCATCCCCAGACCGTGATTCAACCCAATTTGCTTCGCTTTCGATAGAATATTCTTGACCTTGGACACGGACGGTGTGCGCGACGGCCGTGTTCCGGTGCGCGTCGACTCTACGTAGCCTGATCGCACTTCGCTTGGCATCGGTACTGCGGCAGCGGCAGCGGCCTGTGGTGTTTCCTTATTTCCTTCTTTTGCTTCTTTATCGAGTTTATTGCCGCTCAGCGGGCCCGACCGTAAGAACCCGAGACCGGGGAGACTCGACACACGATTCCGTCTCTTAGCGCTATTCGGAGTCTCGCCCTCTTTCTCCTTTTCCTTATCCTTCCCTATCCCTATCCCTATCCCCATCCACCTCCTCCCTAAATCCAACGAACTGCTCTCTCGTCCATGCGAGAACCTACTCCTCGGCTGCCCCTCTCCCCCTTTATCCCTTTCCTTCCCCTTTTCTTCCCCCTTCTTCCCCTTCGTCCCCTTCGCCCCTCCCTTATCTACATCTCCATCTCCATCTACATCTTCATCCCCCACCCCACCAAGATTCAAATCCGGAAACGGCGTCTTCACGTACCCACCCGCAAGCGGCCTCTCGCTTAGCTTTAGCGGCGGCGGCGGCGGCGCTCCCCTCTTACTCCCCGCGCGCGGCCTCGCCGCAAACCCCGAGTCGCTGCGCTGCAGGCCCGCGAACGCGACGCGCTGGGAGCCGTTGCTACTGCCTACACTAGCAACAGGGGCCAACTTGGCCCCTGTACTACCGGGGGGACTAGTAGTCTCCGGATTTTCGTTACAGCTATGGATGTTGGTTTTGGTTTTGGTTTTGGCGTGGGATACCGAGTCCTGTGACGCCGACTGCTGCCGCTGCCTCGCCTCGCTCAGCTGCCGCGAGGACCGCAGGCTCGGGTCCGAGGGAAACGACGTCGGCGGGTGCAGCACGGCGCCGGTGATGGGGCTTCCCGGGTCGCTGTACCGGTCGTTGATCTGGTGGACCTGGTAGTGCGGCGACCGCGGCGAACCCGAACCCGAACCCGCGGCCGTCGCTGGGTCCTCCGAGTGCGTCGTGCGGTACCCCTTGTACACGGCGCGTCGGCGGTCTGATTTATCCGTCGGCGTGCGGTGCAGGGATGAAGCGTTCTGATCCTGCTGAGTCTGGGTCGCCGCCGTCGGACTGGTGGGTCTGCTAGTCGACGCGGAGATCCGGGAGTGCAGACTACGCCGCGAGTCGGCCGGGGACACGGGCGACACCTCGTCGTGGCTGCCGTTACTGCCGCCGTCGTTTACGGGTAACGCAGCCGAGACCGGACTGACGACGAAGTTCTTCACTTCGAGGACCTTGGACGCCGGGTATCTCGGCTGCGGAGCAGCAATCTCTTTTCCAGGCTGTGGCGGTGTTGATACGAGCGCCGGGTGCAGCGGCTGGACCAGAGCGAGCCCGGCTTGGTCCAGGACGCCCGCGCTCGTAGGGCTGGTGTGTTGTTCCTCGTCTTCTTCTGTGACCACGGGTGGCTGGCCGCTCATTGGCATTGACTTCATCACCGGCCATTGAGCGCTGCTGCCCTCGCCGGGGGAAGAGTCGTATATCGACGAAGCATTCGACGCCGTGCGCGGCCGCGGCGGAAGAGCTCTGTTCACGTAGTCCGGGAGAGCCTGCGGTGGCGGATATTGTTGTTGTTGCTGCTGTTGCTGGTAGCCGTATTGTGCCGACTTGGACGCCATCGTTTCCGCTCGAGTACCACTACTACTCCTACTGCCCACATCGACTTCTAGCTTTGGATCTGGATCATGACGAGAAGCCATGCCGTCGCAGCATTGAGGATTGGGTTCTTTCTCTTATTCGCTTAAAGCTTCGCTTAGGTCCTAGGATATATGTTGGTCGAATTGGTCGAAGCTATATACGTACCTCCTAAGGTAGAATTGAGTTTTCACAAGTCTAGAATTTTTTCTCGCCTTCTACCCGGATAGACCTGAAAAAAACAAAGAAGGTGACGCGTGGACGTTGGGGACTGGCACGTACATGCCTGCGGTTTGTTTCCGGACTGGTCGTCGGTCTGGTTGGAGGTTGACTTTTTCTTTGTTCACCCGACACAAAGACAGAAGTCAAACCATACCATTTCAACTCGTCTGACCAGAAATAGAAATATTGTCTCAGAAGTAATGAGGGGAATGCGAGAGCGTGATGTTAATGGGCGGCTAGATAATGTTCCAATTTTTCCGCATGTCATGAGCGCATTTGCTCTTGATATCGTCCGAACATACTTGCTCATCCGTATCGCAGAGCTAGGAGTCGAGATAAATGACGGTTGCTATGTACCCAAGGTCCATCCAGTATTAGATATCTCTCATCCTAACACGAGATCTTGGAGTAGGAGGTAGATATACGTGTTTTGCTCCTCGACTAGGAAGACGATCAAGGTGGCAGATGTCTACCTACCTACAGTCAAATCTGACTAGTTAGCTAGGCTAGTAATGACCTACGCAATGTTGCTTCTACACAAACAGCCAGGGGTATCGCAGATATAAGTGAAGCGATACCTCTTAGGGCAGTGCTAGCTGTCTAGATACTACCAACTGTGACTCGAAACATCTGCGTACAATATAGGATGAGATTGAGATTCACTCCAACACACCGTATGAACCCCCATACCATGGAGAGCACCTTAGCGCGATGGAAGCGCGCCGTATTCTCGATGGAGAGATTCGGAGGTACCCTGATCGATACGGGGAGGTGCTACTTTTTTTCCAATTCATGAATTAGGTGAGATTGTTGACCTGATTTGAATATAGAGCTAGATACGTCATAGTCCCGCAGAAGCCGACGAACAGGCAAGGCAATACTAACGGAGAGGAGTAGACTCTATTCACGGATATCGAATATATTCAATCGGGATATTAAATTCTATATACGCTTTGCCCATCAGCGCGTTTATATACATCATGGCCAACGCATCAGCCACGGGAGCTGTTGTCCTTATCAACCCAGCTCCCCACCAGTCTCATGGCCTTCTCATCCCCGTCTATAAGACGCTCGTCCTGTAGCGCATCCGAGAGACATCTCCAGGGGTCTCGGCTTCCTCCCCATTTGAGCAGGTTCTCCTTGAGCCTCTCGCCATTTGCTCGGTCGAGAGCTGCCCCGTTCTGCCCCGCCGAGAAGACGATCTGCCACATGCGCCTCGAGAGCACTTGGTCAAAGAGGTAACTGTAGTACGTACTACCGTAACCGAATAGATGACCGAAGAAGCCTTGCCATCTAGTTCCCCTCGGATCCGGTGGAAGCTTCCCGAATTGCCTCTGAAGGCTTTGGTATACCTCCGTCGAGTCAAAGCTGTCCTGGTTTACGAGGGGTGAATGGTACTGCTGGTCTAACATGGCTAATATGATCTGATTCTCCCTGTCGGAAGCTTCGAACCTTCTAGCGACGCGAAGCTTATCGACAACCATCTCATACGGCAGTGGCTCATCTGTAGCGTGGTGTCTCGCGAATAAGCCAAGGACAGATGGGTCGGCGCAGAAATGTTCCATCAGGGTAGACGGTAACTCCGCAAAGTCAGTGGCGCATCGAGTGCCAGCCACATTCTGCAGAGAAGTCCGAGCTAGAATCGAGTGGATAGCATGTCCCATCTCGTGAAACAGCGTTTCCATTTGATAATAATCTAGGAGAGCGGGTTTATTATGCCCCTGTTTCTCCTCGAAGTCGCACACTAGTGCGATTGTTGGCAGCTGTTTGATAGAGCCAGACTGCTGGGATACATGCATCCCGTCATTTGCTGCTTCGATGGGCGACTCGAATCTGGGTGGCCCGTCAAGTTCAGCTACGTTTCGCACTGCCGCTTCCTGAATCTCGTTCTCCGATATCTCCCTAGAGCAGCGCACCGTGAAATGTGCTGGATTGGGAGCTTTATCATCTCGGAAAAAGAGATCGCAATAAAGGACTGCCACGTGCCCATCGGTATCAGATACGACATCTAATCGTCTTACATCCGGATGCCATGTCTCTCCCGGTAGGGTATCTCGAGGAACAAATCGGATCCCATATAAACGGCTGAACAGCCGTGATAGACCTTGCATGACCGTCCCGAGTGAGAAATAGGCCGATAAGAAATCGTCGTTGCGTCGCGTCGATCTCATAGATGAGCGAATGCTCTCCATATAGTAATCTCTATCCCATGGCTGAAGCTCACTTGTAACGTTTTGCTGGTTTTTAGTCTTCTCCTTGAGAAGGCCAGCGACCTCGTCCTCGACAAATGGCGCATTGTGTTTAGACTGTGCTAGAAGGAACTGATGAACCGACTCTGGGGTCTTGGCCATCATCTTATCATGAAGAGCCATCTGACTGTAACTCTCAAAGCCTGATAGCTTTGCAAGCTCAGCGCGCGACTTTAACATAGCCTCCAAGACCTGGATGGTTCTGCTGGAGGCCGTTCGAGTCGCATAGTATATTGCCTTCCTTGTATCTTCGTCATGGACAGTCCTCAACGCAACTGTCGCCTCAGCAGACAGGGTTGGTAGGCGAATTGTACCTCCTCGGGTGTGCCTCCGGGCTATTTGTGGATTCATGCCATATAGCTTACTGCTCGGGAATTCGAGATACCTCTGTTCGGACTGCATTCCTTGGATGAAGTACGTACCTAATTCGCTGATATGCTGCGATATGTCCACAAATTGATCTCGCGACTCCTTCGGAAGATGTATTGCAGACTTCATGAAATCTTGTTGCAGTAACTTCGCAACGGTCTGCTCCTCCTCGTTCCAGCTGGCCATCACATCTGGATTAGCCAGAGCCTTTCCCAGCTGGTCGCTTAGACCTGTCTCTGTGTTCAATTGGTTCATATATTGATAAACCAGGGACCACGCCTCCGATGCAGCCGCCTGTGTCTTTTTGTCGGGATGCGTAACTCGCACGAAGTCGGAAACGTCCAGGACACGACATAGTAGATCGCTCAGCCTGTCCAGGTCTCGAACGACGGCTTTGTAATCCTCCAACGTTGACGCATTGAGCACCTTATCAACCAGCCTCTGGGCCCTATGTATCGTTACGTTCGCGAACGTTAGGAACCCTTGCGGCGAGGTCAGGTACTTGTTCCTGAATAACCCGACATTTTCGCGGCTTCCGATCTTCAAGAGGGGTTTCGCAAAGTCTTTAAAGGTGGGAGAGGAATCGAAGATCTGGCGCAACAGTTTATCGTCGTGTTTCAAATCGGTAGGGGAATGGTCGACCGGTATGTGCGATTTATCGAGTTGAGCAGCACTGGGCGCAGAAAGCCACCGCCTTGATTGGCCTCTAGCTCGGGAAGCTTGTCGAAGACATCTTGAGCAGGTCCAAAGACCTGGACGAATATTGTTGTTCATGACGCAACATTAGAAGCTCTAGAACAAAAGATGCAACTTGATGCAAGTGCAAGTAGATATTCACATGAAGGAAGTGTGAAGAAATCATAGAAGCATTTAATTTTAATTGTCCATTATCAAGGGAAGCAACGGCTGGGGATCATCAATTGGAAGTGGTACGAAATTTCGCCGAAGGTTCCCCGGTCCCCGGTCCGGGATTGGCCGCGAAAAAAGGTACTACATGTAGGTACGGGTCCAACCTTGGAAGTACGTACATCATCGTTGCACTCATCCGGAACTTTTTGAAGCTACCAACTTTTCAATTCCCATCATCAATCAATTGAGCGCAACATGGCTGCGAGAGTGCTGCTGCGACGGGTGAATACTCCTTCTCAATACATAGCAAAGCTACCATAACACTAATAAATTGGATAAACAGCGTGTCGCCGCGCCTTTCATGGCTGCGACTCTGGTCGGAGGAGCTTTAATTCCCTCGGTAGCGTTGGCTGAAGCACCATCACACGACTACGTACGGACATCCTCGCCTTGACCCTTTACGAGCTACTCTCCACTAACCCCATACATGGACAGCCTTCTAAGAAGCCCATATACGACGACTACGAACCCTTCCTAACTCCTAAGACCATCAACACGCCCGTCCCGTCCCCAACCTCCGATACCATACCACCTACATCCGCTCCCTCAGAACCGACACACAAGCCCCACGGCCCGACGCCGACAGACAGGCTAGCGGTGGAGATAGGCAAGGCCCGGCTGTTCCTGTACCGGTACGCCAGGGCGACCGAAGACGCCGTCAACAGCACCATCGACTCGGCCTTCCACCTCGAGCAGTCCTTCACCTCGACCGTGGCCTCGCTCGCGCCCTCGCGCGAGAGCGGCGAGAAGCTGATGCCCGGGCTAGTGTACGTGCTGGTGGCCTCGATGGCCGGCAGCATCCTGACGCGGAACCGGAGCGTGCTGCTGCGGGCCTCGGTCCCGCTGGCCTTCGGCGTCGGCGTCGGCTGGCTGCTGATCCCCGTCACCATGAACAACGTGTCGGACCTGCTGTGGCGCTACGAGAGGCGGTTCCCCGCCGTCGCCGACGCCCACCTGCAGACGCGGAAGAGCATTCAAGATGCCTGGAGCTTCGCCAGGGTCCACGTGGACGTCGGCAAGAACTACGTCGATGACAAGGTCAGCGATGCCCGGGACCTGGTCGAGGGCTGGGTGAAAAAGGGGAAATAAATAGAAAGGGGGGGGCTACTTTCTAGGGAGGGCCACCTTGTACCATAGATGAATAGACCAGAATTCTCTTTGTTGAAGCAAAGGAAACGGCGCTAAGTAATGGGAACGATTGTCTATACATAATTGATATTGCATGGTTTTGATATCGTAATTGGTACCTAGTTTAAGTCTACCGTTCTAACCACCACAAAATTCCCCAGATCAAAGTTGCAAGTTTATGTTGAATTCAGATTGAATATCAACGCATGCTTTATGTCTTTAACCAGGCAATCATAAGATATTGGCTTCTTACGAGCCGACGAATCTATCATATACAAGCCGCGCAATACAATGCTTCGGTATCTATCCATCCCAATGCTTTTGGCTAACGAAAAACCCGCCCATCTATGTGCATTCCTCTTATCCCATCCTATCCTATGTCCAATGCCTACTCTTCTCTTTTCACTCCATGGTATCAATATATCAGACGCTACTTCTCTCAGCCTCACCCTTCAACACCTCCCTCTCCCTCAGAAAATTCAACACCCGCTCGTACGTCCACATGGTAACCGCGCTCGCAGGCGCCGCCTTGAACAAGCTGACCGTCAACCCGCGATACAACCCCCTAACGCCCTCCCTTGCCAGTATCGCCCGCACGCCACTCACGGCCCCCTTGTACTCCGGTATATTCTTGTGCACGTACCGGCTGCGCGTCGGCCCCTGCACCTGGATCCGCTTGCGCACGAGATCGAGCGGAAACACGCCCGTCTTCGCCACCACGCTCGCCGCCACGCCCGCCGTCGCGTCGCCCATGCCCCCCGGAAGCTCCAGCCGGCTCAGCGGCGCGCGCGCGCCCTCGTACACGGCGAAGAACAGCCCCATAGACGGCACGATCGACGTCAGCGCGGGCGGCAGCCCGCGAAAGAACCCGCGCGCCCCTTCGTCGCGGCGGATGTCGCGCACGGCCCGCCACAGCGACGCGTACACGCGGTCGTTGCCCTGGGCGGCGAACCGCGTGCGCAGCAGGTCCAGCGGATACGTAGTCGCGGTGGCGGCTGCGCCGGCGGCGGCGCCGCTGACAAAAGACTCGGCGGCGTGGGGGAGTCTGTTGTTGTTGTTATTGTTGTCGTTGTTGTTGTCGTCGGGGCCGAGGGCTCGGTGCAGCAGCTGCGTTATCGACCGGTACGTGGTGAACTGGATCGACGCGTACGCCACGTACATCATCTCGGCGGGCACGTTGCCCTTCCAGAGGGCGGCGACGCCTTCATGGCGCGCGATGTGCCGGAGGGTGTTGACGGTGCCCTTGTAGATCGGTGACGACGTGGACGACGACGACGAGTTGCTACCGTCGAGGGGACCGGCGCGCGACAGCGGGTGCGACTGCAGCTGCAGCCGGATCTTGACGACGTCGAGGGGCGCGATGACGAACCGCGATATCAGGCCGGCGGTGGCGCCGGCGACGAGAACTTGAGGTCGGGAGCCCTAGAGGTAAAGAGATAGGAAGTAATGTTAGTCCCAATTTCTTTTCTCCCCGCCTCTCTCTCTTTCTGTGACGGACATCCGCATAGTAATCCGAGTGTACATTTTTATATGACTTATCACTTATGTAGGTACTTACCTCATCTTGAAGGCGTTGACCAGACTTCGACATACATCCGCAGCAGCCCTACCCGGAGTCGGAGTAGGGACGCGTTGTAGGGGTTGCGTAACGTGTGGTTGCTCTCGGCTCTCGATCAAGCTTCCGAAAGGGCTGACCCCGGTCCTCTTTTGGTTTTGTTGTACTATGTAGGTCTAGGTACGTTACGTTACCTGAGATTCTGGACTGGTGCCTTTTTCTCGATACCTATGGGGCCTATCCTTTTGGCTCAAGATTTTGTTCGGCACGTGCCGTAGCCGCAAGCCGTATTAGCGGAAACGTACAGCTTGCAACGTATGGGAAAGGGCAATTCTCTACTATGTATTCGGCCTCGGCCGATTAATTATTTGCGATCTGATCTCGTAGGTTAAACGTAAACGCATGAGTCCAGATATCGCCGATTATGGGTCGTTTACTTTTCCGATGGAGCAGATGACGCTTTACGTCGGAACTGAATAAGATTTTGAGACCGATCCTCTAATCTCCTCCAACAAGACCCTCATCAACGGCCGGCGCCCGAAAAAAGCCAGGCATGGTCCAGTGACGTAGCTGCGAATGATCACGTGTAAGTAGGTACTAAGTGCTATGTGCCTGTTACCGAAGGCAATCTGGCTACCGGGCAGCCTGGACTTGAGTGATCGACATCGATATCCCGGGATGTGTGATCAAGCATGTACCGAACATTTGGACAAAAGAGGAAAGCGGGTTCGGCACCAAATTTCCGGCATCGACGATATTTTGTCTCGAATTCTAATTTCCCCATGTATCTTTTGCATCCCTAGGTTAGGTACCTTAGGTAGTTTTAGCAAAAGCGGCTGATTTCAATGGCCGGTTTTTCTGTCGTTCTCTAACCCAATACCAAGGGCATGCGACTTGCGAACTCCAGGGACGGAGCTAATACAAGCTTCCGCCCGCCCGAACTCCTGGCTCCCATTTGTCCTCCCCCAAGATTTAGTGTGGGACCCTTAGACCCGGCGACATCATTGGCTACCCTGGCGTGCCTGAGGGGCTTATACATTACGGACTCACTCTATTGCTCGAGTCCTATACCCCACGATGATAAACCAGGCCATCCTTTCGATCCTGCCGAGCCCTTCTCGATTTATTGTAATATGTTCTCGTTCGTATTTTATTAACTTGCTTACCTTTTTGTGCCTCGCGTTGATTCACTTTTTTCTTAAGTGAAACACAACAACGTTTGTTAGTTAGCGCAGCCACGTCGCCCAAGACTTTTTAAGGGACTTGGGTCCTCTGCATGTGATACCCATTAATGGGTCTGAAATACGGAGATCCAGCAACCTCTCTCTTTAACTTGAGCACACACAACACACAAAACAACTCAAGTGTCTATAATACCAATACCAAAATCATGGCGGCCTCAGCCTCGACCGCACCCATCAAGCAACCAGACCTCGCTCAGGTTCTGGGACAAGTCTTGCCCTCACTACCCGCCGCTGCCTTGTCAGCAACACCAGCAGAAACCGTCTTACCTCTGCTTTCTCCCATCCTTAGACAACGGGTGAAACTCCTAGCAGCCTCGTCCAGCAACGATCCGTGGATTCGACTACTATGCTATGATGTGTCAAAAGTCCCTAAGTTGATAGAAGTTGCCACTAGCGATCGACTGGAGCCTCATCCCGTGTCCGGTGAGGTAGAGGTTGACTGGGACTATGATGCTGAGACTCGATATCGGCGGGTAGATGAAGAGACCTTCCAGGCCCTCGTGGCACTCAAGCAATTAGATCTGGCTTTTCGCTTGGTTTATTGTGTCGGAGACCCTGAAGGCGGAGATGGTTGGAAAGTCGGCGAGGTTACCGTCGCGGAACAGCCGTCGCCTTTTTCGTCGTTCGGGGGCGTCTCGAGTATCGAAGAGGCTGAACGGCAATTCAAGCAGTCGAATTCAAAGACTATACAGAGCAATGGCCTTTCAACGAGCCGAGCTCCTGTTGGTTTAGGAGATGAGGAAGACGACGACGATGATTATTGGGCGAGGTACGACGCCACGCCTGCAAGAACTCCCGCTGTTAAAAGGTCTCCTGCCCCGCAGTCCGCGCGGGGTGCAAGCGCCACGGCAGAGGATGACTACTATGCCCAATACGATGATGTCCAGCCCGCCATGGATCATCACGACCCCGACGAGGAAGCAAACCTCCAGGACATAGCACCACCTCTAGGCTTAGGTGCAAGACCAAGCAATGCTGGAATAAATGGGGGCGACGAAGAAGAGGTAGAAGTTAATGAAACTCAGGGCGCGTGGACACTTGCCAACCCGCCCAGATCGCCTTCTGCTCACTCGCAAAGAAGCGGCGATGATCCAAACCTGCTCCATCCTCACCCGAGACCAGCGTCCAGCGCAGGATCTAATGCATCGATCGAGAAGCTAGAAGCTGCCGCGGCGAAGCAAGAACAGAACGACTTTGGTGTGAAGCAGCACGTGTCGCGTAGCATCAAGAGCTTGTTCATGCTGTCCCGCGCATCTGGAATCGATCGCGAGGAATTCGAGCGAATGGTTCGGACGGAACTAGACACATTAGGATTGATGGAGGATTAAAGCATTTAAGTTTGTGACCCTTTTATGGTTGGGAAAGCTGGCTGTTTTTGTTTTTGAGTATTGGCGTTCTTGGGGCCAGATTTGGCGGGAAACGGGCTTTCTGTAGGGGAAGTTGTTGGGGCGGTCCGGCAGGTTTCCCCCTATGTTACGCGGGTCGGCGTAACTATCCCAGGTGGTGCATCATAAGGTATTTATTCATAAGCGGTCAGAATAGCAGGGTTAGTAAGCGAATCCATATTCATCACAAATATCAGATCAAGAATACAACAGATAACCGAACGTCTCTTCTATGCCTGAAACCTAGCCTAGGTACCTAGTTAGGTAGATACATGATAATGTACATTTTATGGCCCGTTGCTATAGAACTCGGTTCCTGTTAAGCACGGAATGATTACCTCCAAAGAGGTACGGAGACAAAGGTATCTACCTCCCCTTAGCCCAATTAGGGAAGCCGATATCTCCAGTAGGCCATGACTGACCCCACGTTGTTCCAATGCCCCTCTACCCCTCTAGGCTCTGACTCAAAAAAACACATCCTTGAAATATAGCGGAGGAAAAAAAGGATAGAACAGTGACTACCATTTATTTACTTTCGCACCTCTCAAGAATTCAACTGCCTACCTCCGATCGCCCAAGATGACACCCGAAGAGTCAATTGCCTTGATCAAGGCCAATCTGGCCGAGGTCCTCAACCCCGAGATCATCGACGACGTGATCCTCAAGGAGAAGCGCGACCTGAAAGTCTACTGGGGCACGGCCACGACGGGCCGGCCGCACTGCGGCTACTTCGTGTCCATGGTCAAGATCGCCGAGCTCCTGGCCGCCGGCTGCCACATCAAGATCCTCCTCGCCGACCTGCACGCCTACCTCGACAACATGAAGGCGCCGCTCGAGCTGATCGAGCAGCGCGTCCTGTACTACGAGTTCGTCGTCAAGAGCCTGCTGAAGGCGGTCGGCGTCGACATCTCGAAGCTCGAGTTCGTCAAGGGCAGCACCTACCAGTGCAGCCAGAACTACACGATGGACCGGTTCAAGCTGGAGGGCATCACCAAGATATCGGCGGCGCAGAAGGCCGGCGCCGAGGTCGTCAAGCAGACGGCCGACCCTTACCTGGGCGGCATCATCTACCCCCTGATGCAGGCCCTAGACGAAGAGTACCTCGACGTCGACGCGCAGCTCGGCGGTCTCGACCAGCGTAAGATCTTCACCTTCGCCCTGGAGAATCTTCCGAGGATCGGCTACAAGGTGAGGGCGCACTTGATGCACTCGATGGTGCCCGGGTTGGGAGAGGCGCAGAAGATGAGCTCCAGCGAACCGGATTCCAAGATCGACCTGCTAGATTCGGCCGACCTGGTCGCGAAAAAGTTAAAGAAGGCCGTGTGCGTGCCCAAGAAGATCGAGGGGAATGGCGTCGTGGCTTTCGTGGAGCATGTCATATTCCGAGTGGCATCGTTGAAGACGGGCGGCAAGTCTCAGTTCAAAGTTGAGAGACGAGATGAAGAGACTCTTGTTTACGATGATATCGAGAAGCTGAAGGCAGATTTCGAGGCAGATATAGTAAGTTTTCCCATGAGTACATCTATCTGCATGTTGCTAACACTCGTTCAGCTCACCCCCCAACTATTGAAGGCTGGTTTGACCAAGGCGTTGAACGAACTATTAGATCCCATCCGGAATGAATACGCGGCATCAGAAGAATGGCAGAAGATTGCAGAGCTGGCCTACCCATCAGAAGAGAAGCAACAAAAAGTGAAGAAACAAAAGAAAGAAGTAGACCCGGCCAAGCGTGCCGCGGCACTCGCTGCGAAGGCAGAACAGTTAAAGCTAAAGGATGAGGAGGCAAAATAGAGAAAGCATGGATACCTAAGATACCCAGCAGCTACGGTTGTTATCATGCTGGTACGAAGCAGTGTTCTGCAATTTTTGGAGTCAGTAGGAAATACCATAGATTCCTTTTGATGGGAGATGATGTGAACAACATTCTTGGTTGTCATAATATAATGGTGATGGCCGTAATATTGGTAATATTGGAAGACTGATTCTATCCCTGCCCCTGCAGATGAGTGTGCTTATAGGAGGTATAGATATATGTATATGCAACAATCGGGTGTGGGTCTTCTACGGTGAATTCAATATTCCTTATTCCGTACCGAACTCGGTTTAGCCAATCAACGCCAACCGCTCTGGAGCTCTTTGCGGGTAGGGAAAAAAAGGTGATCTATTCGCACGAACTCGAACTCGATCTCGAGTTCTTCAGATCCAATTCCACACCAGCAATGTTACGACCCAGATTAAGGATACCACGGCCAAGCCGGCTATGGCGTCCAGCAATATCCACCCGCTCGATACACCATGTTCCAGTACTAGCACAATTCGACCCCAGAGAAGGTGTGCCTGGATTGCTATCTCCAGGAGGCTTTGATATCGCATGGACACAGTACATGCAATTCGTTATAGAAAAGCTCAATAACCTGACTGCCGGTATGTTCGAAACCCTACACGGTGATGGGTCGAGTCTACGGCCCTGCCAAACCCGGAAATCCACCACATGAGTCCAAAGCAAGCGGATGGGAAACCTGGGCGTCTGGGATTACACTCTAATTGGTCGACCAATTGATATCTAACGACGGATACAGGCACCGAATTCGAAATGCAAACAGTCCTACAAGTCCTCAAAGCGACGGCCCGCGAGCCACACCATGCCCCCATCTTCAACTACGCCTCGATGGCGCACAACAACGCCCTCTTCTTCGAGAACATCGCGAACATAAGCACAGAAACAGCAGACGGTAAGTTTTGGGGCCAACCGATCACACACAAAGACCAAATAACCCCAAGAGAGAAATAGAGGGCTGACAAAAATCTAATGCTTTTTTTTTTTTTCCCCAGCAGACCTAAATGCGGAATCCCAAGAAGAGCAAGAACCATTCACCTCCCCCGGCGAGGAGCGGATCCCGCCGCGGCTCCGGAGGGACCTCGAGCGGCAGTTCAGCTCGGTCGAGACGCTGCGGCGCGAGTTTCTCGTCACGGCCATGGCCATGTTCGGCCCGGGTTTCGTATGGCTCGTCAAGAACGCGCAGACCAACGACATGCGCATCCTGACGACGTACCTGGCCGGCACCCCCTACACGGCGGGCCACTGGCGCCGCCAGGGCCTGGACATGAACACCCAGGGCAGCCTCGACGCCCCGGCGACCGTTAAGGGCTGGCAGGAACGCGCACAGACGGGCGTCGGCGCCGACACCGGCGGCAGGTTCATCCCCCAGAACCAGCTGGCGCCCGGCGGCGTGGATGCCATACCCCTGCTGTGCCTGAACACGTGGGAGCACGTGTGGCTGAGGGACTACGGGGTCGGTGCGGGCGGGACGGGAGGGAAGGCGCAGTTTGTGCAGGCTTGGTGGCAGTGTATCGACTGGAATAAGGTCGAGGGCCTGTCGGGGATTGCGAGGGTCGATTTGAAAATGAAATAAAAAGGAACATGCTGCGGATGGACGGATGGATGGGTAGCTACCTGCTAGCTAGAGGAAGATGGCATTTTTGACCAAGCTGGCTGACGGCGGCTTGTGTGTGTAAGATACTCGGAAATCCCCCTTGTAGATACCTAGGGAAGGACCATGGGTTATATACCAAAAAAATGTAACGGGTGTCAAGTAACTGTGTGCTTGTGTTATAACTTGAGACTTTGGTTGGAAATGAGTGACGAGTGGATGGTGCCAGGTTTGAGACCAAAGCTCGTGACATCAACCCCTTTTTCTTCCAAAAATTTGATACAAGATATATACCATGGTATATATAGGTACCTAGGTACCTAGGCTATGCTCTCAATCTCCTGACTAATTTTACATGATATCTTAGGTCTATATACAAAAT
This sequence comes from Hypoxylon sp. FL1150, assembly GCA_022495205.1. NCBI lineage: Eukaryota > Fungi > Ascomycota > Sordariomycetes > Xylariales > Hypoxylaceae > Hypoxylon > Hypoxylon sp. FL1150. Next base: position 17,993 of record MU376176.1, read on the forward strand.
CTTCCCTTCTCTTCTCTTCACTTCACTACCTATGCTGATTCATATCTAATCTCGGCATCGTATATAAACGTTTGCAAGAACTGGGCAATCGCTTCGTCCGTCTCGCTGGGATTGCCGGGGTAGGCCGCAGCCGTCTTGATCCGCACGGCAGTCTCCGCCGTGTCTAGCATGACCTGCAAGTCGGGACGGTCTTGCGGCTTGTCGGCCAGGCACCTCGCTAGAAAATCACATAGGTCCGGGTCGAGGTTGGGATACTTCGCGCCGTTTCCGTGTGGCAGGATTTCCGTCGCTCTCGTCTCGTAGCCGTTGTACTGGGTGATATTCCTCGAGATCCGTACGTCGGAATGGGTGGCCATTTCGATCATCATCTATAAGGCGTGCGTTTTAGTTTTTTTTTTTGTTTGTTTTTTTCATTTCATCTTATATATAAAGGGCTAGGGGGAGAGAGCAAGGTATGCGTACCCTGGATATCTTCCACACGTTGTCGGGTATGTTGGTCCCGTAGACGTCCCTCGTCCTTCCGAAGTCGATGAACTTGAACGGCGGAACTATCTGGTGCTCCACGAATCCATCGACCTCGCCTATCATGACTGGGTATCGTCAGTATCATACAGGTGAGGAAAGCACAGGTCTACATACTATTCTCTCCGTGCAGATCCGCATGCTCGATCTTACTCGGTCCTGTGCCGTCCGTAGGGATAGTCTCCAGTCGGGTTTGCGCATTCTCCTCGGCGCCTATGGGGTAAGCAAGCGCGATACAGGCTCTTATTACTAAAAGCCGATCACAGTATACAATTAGCTTAGGTACCTAGCTACTTAGGCCCCCGGACGGGAGATATTGTATAGGTAGGTACTTACAACACAAGAAAAGAGCCCACAGCACTCGGTTGGGTACCATTGTATCGGTTTGCATGCATCTTGAGTATATCTTCTCTATATTACCATGTTCCATGTACTCCAGCACCGCTACCGGGCCGGCAATTCCTTCCAAGGCGTTCCGCAGCCCGAGCCGCCTGCCCGCCAAGGCTTCCAGAGAGCGGCGTTGCCTGTCTCTCTCCCTCGGCGCTCGCTCGTCGCGAGATGCTACCAGCGCCACGACATGTTCCGCTCCTCTGAGTTTCTACGACGGAATAACATGTCAGTAACAAGGCTTCATTTCCATTAGAGGCAGGTAGGTATATATATCATTATTGTACTAACTTTCAAATAACTAATCTCGTTCCTCAGGTCCTCTTCGCGCCCCGGCAGAGCCCGCTTCACGACGAGCTTCCGACTCCTAGTCGACGAGGTCCTCTCGACGAGGCGGAACGCCAGGCCGTTGGCGCCGCGGCCGATCTGGCCGTCGAAGGTGAACCGCAGGTGCTGGATAGCAAAGTGCGCCCTCATCTCGAGTTCGAGCTCGTGGGGGGGTCTCGCCCCGGATCCGGGAGGCGCCGAGTTAGCCCGGTCGGAGGATGATTCTTCGGTCATGGTTTAGTTTCTACTCGATAATATTTACTGAAAATAGCTTCATCAAATTTCTCGCATATCCTCCTTACCTAGCTGAAATATAGTCGTCGCTCAGAACGGATCCCCGGGCTTCTTTGTATGGTCGTGCCATAAGGAAAGAAAGAAAGAAAGAAAGGCCAGTGTATAATCTGATTGCGGAAAGAGATAAAAGCATTCTATTCGGAGTTGGATGAAAGAGAAGTGATCTTGGGTAGGCCTCGTTCCAAAATTAGACCAGGAGATCTATTATGACCCTTGGCGATGGTATAAGTTGATGATTATGTTGAACACAATGGAAAACACATTGAATTGAGACAAGTGCTAAGGAATATCAAAATAGGTTGGGGCATTCTACACGTATAATGACTTGTACGCCTTATCAATATACAGGTATTGAGGTAAAGCATTGTATCTCAGCGTGCCATTATGTCTTATCACAATGTTGTCGTCAGTACCACCGTCACGAAGAGGTTCAATGGTCATATAAAATAATGTCGATTTTCCTTTTCATTTTGATTTTCAGAACTAATCTACCAGAGTATCCTGACTACCTAGCAAACATAATAAATAAGGAGCGTTGTTGGTATCATATATACGCCCATATCACCGTTCCGATTCATTCAAGCCGATAAAAAAAAAGTAGAACCCCCCAAAAACCATCGGTCCAAAACCCCATCGTAAGACCCCTTTGGTGTCTTCGTCTCCCCCGTTGGAGAGGCGAAAAGAACAAAGGATATATCAGCAAGAATAGAAAAGAAATCAGAACGCTTTGGCCTGCTTGCGCGGAATCAATATCTCTCTCAAATCTTTAAAAAAAAAATCGTCATCGTCGTTCATAACAAAACCAAACCACCCGCATTATCATCGCCGCCTTTTCAAGACAGAAGCCATCTCCATCATGCATCGTCAACACCCGGTCAACCACCACATGAGACATTGACGTCATGTAGGTAGGCACGTATATAGGGAAAAAGAAAAGAAGAAGAGAAAAGTGAGGGGAGAAAAGAGAAAACAAAGAGAACGAGATAAATCATGGAACACGCCGGCTTAGATCATGTTCCCATTGACGCTGACCTCGAAGCCCTCGCCCTTCTGCTTGAGGGCCTTGGCCAGCATGAGCTCGCGCATCCAGTCGATCCTCTCATCACGGCTGCGCACCGCAAAATGGTGCGTCTTACCCGTCCCGTTGACCGCGCCCTCGATACCCGGAACCGCAGCCATCATCGCGGCGCCGGACCCCACGCTCTGGCTCTGGCTCTCGCGCTTGCGCAACCGCCGGCCGTCGAACCCCAGCCCCCCTTTCGTCACGTTATCCTGCGGGATCAGCTGGAAGCTGAACGCGGCGACGTGGTCCGGGTCCGCCGACGACCCGTTCTTGCCGCCGCGGCTGATGCTCATCGCCTTGAAGGCGGCGTTGAGCCGCGACCCCGTCGACAGCGACGAGCACGCGATCGCGTAGTCGTCGATGTCGATGTACTCGAGGGCCCGCGCGCGCGGCGCGTCCTCGGCGTCCCGGTGCAGCGCCAGCCGCGTCCCCTTGAGCGTCGCGTACTGGTCGTGCCACTCGTGCCGCAGCATCCGCGTCTTGCGCTTCTTGACGGGCCCCGCGTAGGTAACGCCCTCGGCGTCCTTGACGGCCGGCGGCGAGAGCAGCGGCGGCGGCGCCACGCCGGTCAGCGGGGCGAGGGCCGGCGCGCGCGAGGATATCGGCGACCACGGGTACTGCGGTCGCGGGGGTGCCTGGAGGGGCTGCGGAGGGCGCGACGGGACCTTGGGCGGGGACCCGGATTTGGGGGAGATGGAGGATGCGTATCTCCCGCCGGTGCTGCGGGCGACGGGGGTCGCGAATCCGTCTTCCTCGACGGGCGCGAGCGAGGGCCGCCGCGAGGCGCGCGATTGCGACCGCGCGATCATGGGGGCCGCGTTGCCCGCGCGGTAGTTCATGTCCGGGGGCACGGACTGCGAAGCATCTCGGGCTACGGGGCCCAGGGGCACGGCCGTCAGCGGCACGTCCATGTCCGAGAAGGGCGTGCCGAAGCGGTACGGCGCGTTCTGCAGCTCGGGCGACCGGGCGTCCGCCCTCGACATGCGCTGCGGGTACTGGGGCTGCGGCGTCTGGCTCGCGAGCGCGCGCAGCTGTTGGGTGTGCGATAGGGATCGGCGGTGCGATGACCGTTGCGGCTGTGTTTGCTGGCCAGCCGGAATAGTAAGCTTGGGCAGGGCGCGGAGACCCTCGTGGGGAGCACGCGCGGCAGCAGCAGTTGTAGTAGCTTGGGGTGATATCTCGAAGGGAGGTGTGGGCGGGACCTCGCTCGAGTCGCAGCCGGGCTCCTGGTGCTGGAAGTCGAGGAACTGCCTGACGTTGTCCTGGGGGTCTCGCATCTGCAGATTGCGCAGCGCGGCTTCTTGCAGGTACTGGAAGGGGGGCATGCCGGGGCCGAGAACGTCCGACGACGCGATTACAGAGGGCACGGCGTCGGACATTGGCCGCAGCGCCTCGGTGGACGAGGGCCGATTGATGGCCGGTGCTGTTGCCGGGTTTCCTGGGTCTCCGGCCACCATGATGATGCCGCCCTTGTCGAGGTCGACGAAGGGGTGGTCCTGCTTGAAGGCCTCGAGCATCCGCTGCTGTCTCCGGAATTTCGAGCAGTTCTCCCCTTTCGAGCAGTGGTGCGGCTTGGGCATCATCTGCTCGATTCCGACGATCGACACGGACTCTAGGGGAGAGATGATGTCTTCATGGGCTGGTCTCCTCTTACTTTGGCTTCGCTTCAAACTCTTGGAACGCTTTAGACTTTGATTTCGTTCTACCGAGTCACCCTCCTCCGGCCTCTGCTCCCTCCTCCGTTCCCTCCTCACCTCCTTGCTCTCCTCATCCTCAATTGGGGTCTCGGGTCTCGGCGACGAAGCTGCCGCCTTGCTGTCTCGTAGTACGTGGATCTCCTCCCATACCTTAGTTCGTACTCCGAAAGACTGGATATCTAGTTCTCTTAGGTCTTCGAACTTGAGAGTGATCAGAATAGCGCCGTTGATGTCGTTCTCGACGAACTTCTCGGCATTCGAGATTTCGATGCCGGCGTTGAGCATCCACTGGGCTACTTTCTCCGGCCGCCATACTGCTAGGTCGCTCGGGTCCAGCTTCTCACTCGTAAACTGAAATGGGCTGGTCCGCGAACGGGGCGGTAGCGTTGGGTGTACGATTGGATACCGAAGCTCACCCTCGTACGGCTTGGCCGTTTTGGGTGTTATCGGCGATAGAGTGAGCGTCTCTTGGAATTCGAAGGAGTTAAACGACGATGTCGTCGAGTTTCGGAATAAGTGAGGACCTCTCGGTCCCTCTACCGGCTTCGCGGCGCCGAAGCCAAACGGGTACGCATCGCGAGCCCTGCTTGACCTGGGTGTTTGCGCCTCTTCGTATGATGAAAGAGTTGTTACACTCGGTTGACCAGACTGTAACTGTCAGTTTAGTCCATATCGAATTGGAAATGGTGGTTATCCTTTAGACGACTTACAGAATTTAAGCTCAACCGTGGCGAGTTCGGGTCGTCATCTTCTATCTCGCTAACTACATCATCATCATCATCTTCGTCCCATTCGGTGTCTACAATCTCGGTTGCTACCGAGGTCGGTCGTTGGTCGAGCCCCTTTAGGCCGAAGAAAGGGTCATGTAAGTGACTCTTCTGGCGCATTTCTCTGTGCGATCGCTCGCTAAACCTGAGCGATTGCGTATTCTAAATAGCGATCTCTAGGTCAGCCGCCGCCGCTTATAATATGGAGTAGAAAAATCTGGGGGGTGGGTGTGGTGTGGATGACTACTACTCGGAAACTAATAAGCTTACCATTTTGGAATATACTGATAAATGGGAAAAAAATATGCGCTTTTTGTGGTATCTCTGCTTTGCCGTCGCCGGCTTACTATTTCTTCTTTGTTTCCTTCTCCGTCTAAACCAAAGGGGTATACGTGATATGCGAAGACGAAAAGGGAATATAGAACTCGCTATGGTGAGTCGAAGGACAGGCTTGACGTCGCAAAAACGAGAGAAGAAGGGACCGAAGCACTGCGCGAGCGCTTGCCGAGAGGTATATGTATGGGTACGGGGTATATGAGGTAAGTCCCGGACCGCAAGAGACTAATATGCAGGAGGGGAGGAGTGGTACGCGGTGATAGTGCTAGTCACGATGTGACTGGTTTCTAGGGCTTGGGCACGACAGGCCAGCAACACCCCTCTACCTAGTCCCTGGTCGGTGACCTAGACTCACCTATTGTAGTGCGCTTCCCTATCCCGACCCCTAATAATAGCATCGCTTCTGTGCGTGGGAAACCCCAAAATCCCGCGAAGGCCAGAATGCTTCCCACCACATGCCCAGCGTTAAGCGGACGGAAAGGAGAAGGCTGGTTGGCCAGAAAGCAGAGGTGTACCATAAGATAATTGGGCCATTCTCGAGTTGCTATTGGCCGCGAATTTCTCTACAACCCCGGAGGGAGTCCTCTCTAAGCGCCCGACTGTCTAAGTCTAAGCACGGCCGGACCAGGGGTAGCCCTTGTCGGCTCTTCCTGATTTCTGAACCCGATCAGGCATCGGCTTGCAATAGCCGTTAGCTAAAGTGGCGGCGCCCGCTCTGGTCTACTATGTAGGGAACTGCAAACTGCACGAGATGCACCCAGGGACCAACAATCACTTCGAATTGACCACAGAGATGGCCTCGAAAAGCGCCTCAGACATACGTACGTCAGGTACATGAACTCGCCACATGCGATGTGGATGGGCTCCCTTACGGATGCCATGCGAAGTATGTATGTATTTCACACCTCACCTCGATCTTTCTCCGCAAAAGCTGTGCAATGTAGCCTGGTCTCGGTATCCCTTGGTATCACTGGATCACTGGCGACTCCCGTGTGACGGGGAGAAGCCCGCGCTACTGCACCACCGCACATCAACTCCGCCGTGTTCTCGAATTCTATTTTCAAAGCGGTCAGAAGGAGATAAGACATTTTCCCATCGTCATCGTCATTTGTGCGAAGTCGGCCATACGTTGGACGACTTCGTTGTGGATAGCCATTGACTCAATCGACGCCGCGAGCCAGGGTACGACAAATCCACACGAGTGCTGGCTTGGTATCACTGGCATTGCCCTGGGCGGATGCGCATCAAGTCGGTCTGCATTTCTTGCGCTCGGTCCAGGTCGAATGGGACAGGGGACAGACAGACAGGCGGGGAGAAGAATACGACGCTGAGCCGGGGTGCTCTGCCGTAGTTTCTCCACTGCTCATGCACAATAGATAGTCCCTTTACATAGTAGGGTCTCTTCACCACTGCTACAGTACGGTAACGGGCCATTTCCATGCTCTTTCGACCTAACCCCTCTTCTGTGGTACGTTACGAGGCGATGGCATTGGCGTATTCTCACCATAGCAACCTGTTAATCTCGAAACTAAACATCGACTCGGAGAATCTAGGGAGTCCCCCTCACCAATGGCGGGATATAGTAAGAAGCCAATAACCTTAAGTGAGACGCTACGGCATATATGGCATGTCCCTAAAGACATGTTCGCATGTCGTGTGAAAAACGAAACGCCCCCGCGCGGTAAGCTCTGGTGAGATCTGGAGCGGTCCGGCTTACCTAGTATAGTTGGCCCACGGATCTAACTCGCCTTCGGACGTTGTGCGGCCGCGGGTGCGGTGGCGAGGGATACGGAAAGGAACAAGAACTTCGAAAAATTCCATGGTATTTCCTATCCCTTGCAACGGGGTCCACCGAGGTTTGATACCCAATGATTCCCAACCATGACATATCGCGGAAGGTAAACGTGACCTGGATACCTGGGTGGCTGCGGACACATGACGGCCGAATATCAGAGGCTTCAGGTACGTGAGTGGACAAAAGCCACGATGTGGAAAATTGAGGGTTAGAAAGGGGAAAACAAGGTATCCTCCATTCGGAGACTTGGCAGGAAGCAAGTTGTCTCTCGAATATTCGGTCCCATTATGTGACGAGATGGGAAAAGCCACATAAGATTGGGTTTACTCTTTTCTAATTTGGGCAGGGCCACAGAACCACAACCGACCGAACTTACGAATAAGGCAGTTGGTTGTTGAGAGAATCATTTTTTTTCTTTGCAACTCCACGAACAGCATGTGGCGGGGGTCACACATTGTGCTTGCGACTCTGCATGGGGAGAGCAGCAGGTTCCCGCATGCCGCCTATGCAGCTAGAGGGCTGCTGTCCGTCTGCTCCCCGCGAAGCGAGCTTATACAACCTACGTTAGCGCTGGTCAGCACTACCTTGCTTCCTCTAGCGGGATACAGCGCCAGTCTGATGTTGATAGAAACCCGGATTGCAAGATCATCAACACACTATATATGGGCCGTCCCAAGGGAGCAAACCAAGATCTAAGACAATCTGATCCACGCCCGCTGGTGAACCAGGTAACATATACGAGTCGGTGACCGACGAGATGCTCATGTTGTAAATTCTTGTTGGGGGCTCTTGTCTCCGCCGTCGTCATCGAGAGACTCTCGAGACAGGAAACATAGTAATTTGGTAGTTACGGGGTCTGCGGCCACGTTTTTCTGCATGTGGCACGCGTAGAAGTCATAGTCGAACTCCGGTAGTAGTAATCAGAGGTCCACATTCGGATCAGCCCTGTCTTTGCTTGGAAGTGTTGAGCGTGGGTTCTCCCGATTCTATCCGACTCGAATGGTGGCTTGTAACCGGATTACAGAGACATTGTCACGCTTAACTCTCAACCTACACACAACCACACAGGAGCGGTGTTGAGAAATGCGAGCGGTCACTTTCTTGAATCCCGCCGGAACCGTATCGCCGACCAATGTTCACCTAGGGACGCGTAAAGGCGGTTTCGGAGTGTATTGTTGCGAGCATCACTTCTCATTCGATTCGTATGGGATTATTTTGTCCCCAGAAATGAAACGGCCGCGTCGAGATTAAGCTAAGTTGATTCGAGAAGCGTCGGGGTCCAATGGAATGGCCAGAACGAGGACTAAGATTCATCACATGAGGATGTCTTAATGCGAGTCCTGACACCCTGGTGGATGGTTGATTCTCCTTTATCCCGAGAGGAATGAGTCCTCGTGGGATGACGAAGATTTTTGGTGTGAGCTCATATGTTATCTAGAGGCTCTAATTCGTTTTTGTCACAATCTTCAATCTCGCCGTTGGTTATAACCCCCCGGCCGGTGATTAGGCGAATGGGGTTTGACAAGGGAAGAAGACATTTCACGAAATGCATGTAATCTCACTCGAGCTAAGACCCGGTGGTCCTTCAAAGGTTCCCGTAATCCCTGAGAAGGGACTTATCCTAGCTTGTACAATGCTTAGCAGATCGCGGACAGTTTAATAAAAGACAGGCTTGATTTGGCTTAAGCACGATCTCCACGGGGGCATAAGTCGCATATCACAGTGGATAATGATAGCTGATGGCATGGACAAGCCCGACGGATGATGGACCGGGTCGCAACAGCTTGGCTGCCGATTGAGGGCTTGCTATTCCGTATTCTTTTTTTTTTTTACGATGATTTGCATCCGCTCCCGAAGTTCCTAACAGGGTTGGCCTTGGGCAACAGCACGTTATTCAGCACGGACTTCAATTACGGGATATGTACGAAGTATTTCCAGCGACTCCACGGGGGTGGACCGGGGAAAGCCTCTATCACTTCTATCACTTCTGTCACATCATCATCAGATTGTTGAGGGGGGCCGAAAGACGTCTTCCATCGCTAGAAATAATGCTGTCGTTCAAATGCATGAGTTAGCATACCTACCTCACTTACATGTCTCCATACCTCCATAAGTTAGGTGCCTAACCTAGGTACGTATACGTATCTCAACTGTCACTGTAGCAGTCGCATTTTCTTAATGCTAGGTTGCTTACGTACATATGCGATATACTCTAATGGGTCTCACAACACAACGCACCATAACAGAACACCACCACTACGATACATCATATAGAGTAGCATGGCATAAATTAATAAGAACTGTTCATTCGGAACAGCCACACTTTGCGATCTTGAGGATGGAGGAGGCATGATGCATAGAGTCAATTAATATGTGTATATCTTGGTCAATAAGAAAATCTCATAAAGCCGCAATAGTTTTTACTTTTTGCTTTGACCATGTTGCCGGGACGGTCGGTGAGAACTTTTGCGTGCAAGGGGGCTTTAATAGCATGACGAAGAGAAGAACGAGTGACGATGTTGCATGGAGCTAATATCGCGATCGCTTATCATGGATGTGTGGATGAAGAATACCTAAGGTAGGTGTGGATGGTGTCGAGCAGGAGAGAAAGGAGAGTTAATTGTTAGCGAAGACGAGATTATCCCCCAAGCTCGTAAGCCCGAGCCCAAATTAGCCCACGATCATGTAGGCTAGAACGTGGGTTAATTCAAAAATAGAATAATTATGTGACTATTGACGTTGGTCAAGATTGTGCCAGGCCAAAGTCGAACCAGTGTGACTATTAGCGCCCGCCTTGCATTTACATGGCAGGAAGCGTAGCACGACTTGGACGACTTAGCCCAAAATTAGCCTGGGTTAAGTCGTGGGTGGTCGATGAGGGGGTTAATAGGGAATGTGGGATAATAATAGTAATATTGGCCATGGCCAAATCGAGCAAATTAGCCCATCACAAAATGTCGGATGATTCTGGGGTCTTGGGGTCTACGAAGTAATAGCTGGTCATCTTCCGGGGGAATCCGGTAAAGCCACACCCAAACCCCAGAGCTCATCATCGACCGACAGATTACAGATTAAAATGATAATGCTGAATAAGGCAGCCTGGGGAAGCTTTCGCCATCCCGCCATGCCATACTGGGGTTAGGCGAGCTAGACTGCATGTCTCTCTTCGCTCTCTTCGCTCTCTTCGCTCTCTTTGGCTGATCTATCAGCTAGGAATGGAAAAGGGAAGGGCCCCCCCCTGATGCCGTGTCTTGGCAATCCCGGGATCTATGAGATTTTGCATACGGGATCCATAAAGGAAGACTCCACTTGAGATTGTCAACGCTAATGGGAACTTCCCGTCTTCGAGCGCAGATTGGTCGACGACGTACCCTTGCCTGTCCTTCCATTGACCCTCCATCATGAATTAATCCCGGTTGGTTAGGGATCTAGCTTCCGTGCTCCAGCCAATCACCAGCCTGGACGCTTACTTTGTCACATCAACTAAGATTTCGGCTAAGCCCGCTACTGGCGCCAACTTTCCACGAGCCTCGAATCAACGAGCTCGACTGCCCTCTTGCTCCCCAAGCTCCTCCAAGGAACCATCGCCATTTGCCCAGTCTAATTATCTGATTGGAGCCCTAACTCCTACCTACCTAATGTATGTACCTACCTACTAGCTAAGACCAGCCACAAATATTCTCGTGAAAGTATACCTCGGGCAGAATACGCTGTCAAGATACTTACTTTATTCAACTGCCTCGGCTGCGCGCATTCTAGAGTCGGCGAGATTCTCTTAGGGCCGACCTCGTTGCTCCAAGCTCCGTCGTAAATGGCGTGCCAGTGTACCCAAAGGACCGGACCTCGTAGCCCTGCTGAGCGAATGGCCACTGGCCTATATCGACGACCAATCCTTTGTTCGTCTGCAAGATATAGGCACTCATTGGCGGGCAGCAGCATTGCCTAATGGACGCTTGACAGATAGAGGAGATTATGCTGTGTTATACGAATGCTACGGGATCATGGTCCTCCTTCCCTAGAGAGTAGAAGCTCGCGATTCGAGACTTGCCTCGAGCTCGCCAAGTTCGCCAGTTCGCAAGTATTGACCTAGTCTGCTAGTCTGTTAACGACAACTTATTTAGCCAGACCATTACCTCTCCACCCCGGCGATATCATATCCAGATGCGGCAAAGAGCTAACGGGGTGGGCATACTATGTACGGCGCGCATCTTTTCAACTCGGACTACGTACTCGATGTACTACGTAGCATACCTAACGTACGAATTTGGGTTCTCGATATACCGCATATGCAGGTCGATAGCAGAGCAATCTATGATTATCGGTCAGCCCATGCAGAGTAACCACACCCGTCCCTTAGCTCCACGCTCAATGCGAGGGCAATCGGCAAGCTGCCATGGCTCCTTGCATACATATTACTTTTTGTCTCGAGAGTACGACACTTGGCATTCTACATAGCGCTCAACTCTCTAGAGCCCACACGTGGGGTTCTTCTCTCGTGCTTCTTCGAACACAGCATGTGTCTATCATCAACGTGCAAACTTGAAGAAGCAAGAGCCTAACCTTAGTTAGTTCCAAGACACCGTCCAACCGTCTCCGCTTGTAGACTGAGCGGTGGCATGACAAAGTTCCTCGAAGACCAGGAATGGTAGCACAAAACCCGCACCGCTCTCTTCTCTCTACCCTTCCCAGGTCCGATCGACGCTAATAAATCCTTGCGGCTTTCAATAAACTCGAAAGACCCCGGCCCGCAGGGCTTGCTGGCTGCAAGGATGGATACAGGGCTGGCAAAAGGTCACACTCTGGAAAATCTGCAAGTGCTGGTGGTGGTTGACAAGCCCCCCCAGTGCCTGTCCAGTGTCCACCACCCATGCCGCTTCCTCTCTGCATGGGGCATCACGGTGGGCCGGACTTTGGACTGGTCGTGCCAATGGCCGGCAAGCCACGTATGGGAACTGCCTCTTTTAGTCGCTCAACGTCGTCTACCCTGGCATACGACCCCTGTCTCTGCCGTCTTCCGCGAGTGTCACCGAGTGGTACAATGGCATTGTACCGCTATCCTCGGGTGGGGTGGTTGGTCCAGGTGGTCGAAGGGTACCCACCACGATCCGGGTGACTCGACCACAATCCATCCAGCCGGCCAAGCTCATTGGAATTAGCAAGCGCATATCCGGCTCAAGTCACCACCAACCTGCCAGCCTACCCCCGATTTGGGCTAATTTGCATATGCAGTGGCCAGTAATTAGGCCACATTGATCATGGGTTAAAATAGGAATTACCCCAAATTGCGTATGTTGCTATTTTTGAACACAGCCCATCGACCAGTTCGCGATGCAGCTAAGTGGTGGCCGAAGAGGACGAGGCCACGATATAAGTGCTTCACACCTCCATGCCCCAAGAGCCTTTCCTTCGAGATCAGAGTTGTCGAAGGGTAGAAGATCCAAGTGTCGTTCCAGTTCCTCATTAACTAACTTTCCTCCTTCTCTTCCTATCCTCCTCCCATACCATCCTTATTACCGCTAAACTCGACTAACGTGAAAGGCAAGCTGGTACTTGCTTGGATCCCATCATTCATTCGGCGAGACAAATAATATTAATTTTGACGATTTTCCGATCTACCTCCACACAATACGCCGGGCACGAGAATTTTGATCGCTGGGCACTTTGGGGGAATCTACTGGCTTGAGGCGCACTTCACTTAGACACCCCAGCAAATATCGGCTTGGACCTAGACCTGGGCCCCCTGTTCTCCTGTGGTCTCCTCCCGCTTTCGCTCGGCTTGCGACTAGCATACCCCCCCCACCACCATCTCGACGCAGGTACCTCGAGCATAAGATACAAATGTCATCTCTACCCCCCAACCCCCAGGGCGACCTAATGAGAGCAGCAACCGTCAACATGGCTGTCGCACAACCGACCAAGTCGAAGGCTGCTTCGAAGCAGGCTAACAATGCCAATGCCAACCCTAAAGCAAAGTCACAGATGCACCGCCGTTCAAGAACAGGTTGGTGCTCCTCTACATCCGACTTACACGGTCACTTACACGGCCCATCCCCGGCGTGTAAGTCGACTCAGCACACTATACTAACATGACATCTTCACCTTAGGTTGCTACACCTGCAGACTACGACGAAAGAAGTGCGATGAGGGCACTCCTATGTGCACGGCTTGCAAGCATCTCGGCCTTGTTTGCGAATACAAGAGGCCCATGTGGTGGAGCAACAACGATGCCAGACGGCAACACAAGGACGATATCAAGATGATCATCAAGCGCAAGAAGCTCTCCGAGAAGGCCTCGCATACGATCCAAACTTCGGTCAGCTCGCCGCCTGGCCTGTCACACTCGCTTCCTACTTCGGCTACCTTCTCGGATCCCCTAGACCGCACAAGGTCGGCGTCCATCGACTCGCAATTCGCCTTCAACTTCAACAGCCCGCCCAATGCTGCCGACTATGGATCTTACAACCCGCACATCCTCCCGTCGCACTCCGACTTCATGTTCAACATGTCTCCCTATGAGATCGACGTCAAGACCGAGCGACAAATGTTCGTCAACGACGTCCCGACTTTACGGGAATCAACCGTCTCAACTTTCAGCACTTACCACACGCCTCCTCCGGCCGGCACCGTTCTTCCTTCCTACCCCATGGATGGAGAATGGTCCGAACAAGTTTTCCAGGAGCGCCGCGAGTCGCTAACCGAAGAGACCTTGAACTGCAACTTCTTTGACTTCTCCCAGGGCATGGCTTCAAACACGAGGCAAGTCGCTATCGAGCTAGAGGATAGCGACCAGCAATTGCTGGAACACTTCGTCCAATTCGTGCTACCGACCATCTTCCCCATCTTGGAGACCAATCAGCACGGATCCGTCAGCTCCGACCTCGTTCTCCCTGCTCTGCAGAACAACAAGGGCTACCTCCACTGCTGCCTCATGATCGCTGCGCAGCACCTGAAGGCGACCATGAACATCCAGGGCGAGCAAATTGACAACGACATCATGCGACACCGACAAGCCACCATCCTTGCTCTATGCGAGGCCCTCAACAAGGACGAGAACCACCACGAGATCCTCGATGCGACGCTCGGCCTGATCTTCTTCCAGTCCTGTGTCGGTCGCTTTGATGACTCGCTTCCCGACATCCCGTGGCACCAACACTTCCAGGCGGTTAACTCTTTGGTCACAAAGTTGGACCTACCTCGCATTGTCACGGATGTAACCGAGCAGCCCACTCAGACCCCCTTCAACATGACATTGACGTCGTGGATCGACATCTTGGGAGCCACAATGCAAGGACGAGCCCCAATCTTCGCGCACACCTACCGCGAGAAGCACCTGTCACAGACAAACCCATCCCTCGGTCTCCGCGAGCTTATGGGCTGCGACGACCACGTCATGTACCTCATCTCCGAGATCGCCTGCCTCGAGGCGCTCAAGAAGGAGGGAATGGATGACATCACACTTTGCCAACACGTCCACGCATTGGGCGACCAGATTGGGCTGACGGAAACCCACGACAGCGGCCCGAAGATGCCCTTCAACGCCAACGGCTCTCTCAGCCCGAAACAACTCAGCAAGAACATCACGAGCGCGTTCCGCCTGGCGGCTCGCATCTACCTCTGCAGCCTGGTACCTGGCTTCTCGCCCAGCCAGGCTAGCTGCGTAGGCCTCGTGGAGAAGCTCACCAACGTGCTTCACTTCATCCCCTCCGGCCCCGGCGGCTTCGACCGGAGTCTCGCCTGGGTGTACCTGATCGGCGGATCCGTCAGCGGCATGAACTCGAGCTTCAGACAGTTCTTCAGCGACCGCATCGCGCAGCTCGGCGAATCTGCCAACCACGGCAGCTTCGGCGGCATCGTCTCGCTGCTGCACGACGTCTGGCAGCAGGCCGACAACAGCCAGCCGAGCCCCAGTGCGAACGGGTCGACGGAAGCGCCTTACATCTCCTGGCGAGATACCATGCAGATGAGGGGATGGGACTACCTACTGATCTAGATTGATCAAAATTCCTCATAGCTGGTCTTGAGGAAGGGTGTCCCCTCTCTCCTCACCTGCGGGTGGCCTTCCTTGGTAATTCAGGAAATTGCCGTCCCGACGCACTGCGACTACGACTGAGCTACAATCATTTTTTTTTTACACTTTTTATTCACTATCACTATCATAATACCCATTAGAGAAGAGGAGGCCGCAAGGCACTTGGAACGACACTTTGGACTGGGCGGGGATCTTTGGATATATATCATCACATTGGCAGCCGGCGGAGGGGCTGTTTCAATTCGGGAGGTTGATGAATGAACCGGTGCCATGGCTATTTACGAGGGGACGACGATTTCTTATTTTCCGAAACTTTTTTTTTTTTTCCTACTACCTAATTGTCGCTATACTTTTTTACGTCGTCGGGTCACGCTCTCATATATACCATTGCATGCATCAACGAAGGGCAAAGGAGTTTGATTTTTTATTCTTCTTGGGTTCAGCATTTTCGGTACTGGATTGAAAGGAAACTAGCCAATTTTTTTTTATTTTTTTTTGCTCTACTCCTCCCCCCTTGAGAAGGATTTTTAAAAAGGTTCAGGTTCATCATCATAGGGAAGGGCACCGTTAATTGATTGCCTCCCGCCTCTCAGAAAGCCTCTTGGGGACAAAAAACCCCAGGGGGCAAAAAACAGAAAGAAGCCAATCTATTATTGTAGATATAATAGCATCAAAATACCAAAACAAAGAACAAAAATTAAAAATACTCTCAAGTGTCTTCTCTTGCACAGTGACTTGTACGAACAATGCCTACCCAAGCAATAGGTAGCAATTCTTATGCTCTTGACTTTTGACTACAAATTACCTTGCAAGCTAATTAGTTCAATATCGATATTAACTCAATTTGAAAAACTAGCTTAATTAGCATGCATTTATTTATCTCGTCTCGTCTTGTCTCTACACATTTTGAGAAAATGTGCTAAGTACCTACAATACAATGATACCTTCGTGACAATCCCTAGCTACCTACCTTAGGTACTAAGCAGGAGACGAGCCGAGCTCGGAAACTTGGATATCCAGCGTAGGTATGAAGGTATGTTGAGAAACGGGGCGTAGCGGTGAAGAACGGGAAACAAAATAAGGATTCGGATCTCGTGATCAAAATCAATCAAGAATATGGGATGGATTGTGAGTCAGCTGCTTTAATGCCCAACGACCTCAGTACGTAGAACGGCCGAGCGAGCAAAATTTCGCCGGTCTCCATCAATTTTTACCTAGGTGCCTAGGTCCATAGGCTCGATATGTGATGTTCATAGGCTTTTTTTTTTTTCTTTTTTTTTTTTTTTCCTTTCTCGCGTAGATCTTACCTAGGTAGATCGTCGCCGCCTTTTTTTCGC
Organism: Hypoxylon sp. FL1150; assembly: GCA_022495205.1. NCBI lineage: Eukaryota > Fungi > Ascomycota > Sordariomycetes > Xylariales > Hypoxylaceae > Hypoxylon > Hypoxylon sp. FL1150. Next base: position 34,547 of record MU376176.1, read on the forward strand.
TTGCCTATCTAAGGTTCAAATTACCCTATGTGGCAATCCGAATGAGGAGGAGTGAGGGGAGAGGAGAAGAGACAGGGCTTGTTTGCTTGCGACATGATAGGTTAGGTAGTTCCGTTCAGCTGTATTAGGAACTGTCTAGCATTTACCCCCCCAAATTGCCAGTCGCATGCGACAAACCACTGGAAAGACTTCAAGCCGATGCGAGGCAGAATTGTGGCGTTGATTTGCGAACTTGCCTCGGGATGAGCCAACTGCTAGCCCGCACTACTGCATCGTAGATCCGTCCAAGAAGAATCCCACGCGAGCTGAAAGTTGCTTCGGATCTCGTGGGCTGGGTTAGGACGATTATTTCTCTTCCCGTTGTCACCTCTGGTCAAGGCCAACATTGGAACAATGACGTTATGTGGCTGGAGTGTTCGAATTGTTGTTTTCTCACCCTTGATGAGCTGAAGCGGGACTTGTCATCTGATCTTCTAAACCCAGTGGACCTCATGAAACCTGCGAAGCCACACGGCCCGGGGAATGGCAAACGGCAATTGAGCCCATCCCAACGGGAGAGACAAGTTCCAGCCCATCGAAGAAGCTATTCGGCATTCGGGTAAGGTATGTATGTTTCAAACGACAGCCTGAGCCTAAGCCGACTGCGCTTCTACCTAATTCAGGTTATTGCTTTAGCTAGACAATTGAGGCGGTGACTTCTGCCGTTTACAAGCGAGAAAAAAAAAAAAAGAAACTTGACACGCGCAAGGGCAATCTGCGCCCGATACGGAGTCTAACACCTGAACTAGTGCTCTTAATTTTATTATGCGTATAATACATTATACATATAATACATGCATTATACCGGTATAATAATTTGTTATATATATAATAGAATAGATAAAGTCACATAGCTTTATATATATCGGGATTATTAATTTAATATAAATTAATTTTTTTAGTTTTTAATATTTAATAATTTTAAAAAATATATTTTAATAATTTTATTTATATTAATAATTTTATATTTAATTTATAATTAAATTTAATATTATAAGTATTTATTAATAAATTTAATTTTCTTATACTTCGATTATTTCTTTTGAAAAATTATCTTAAATTATATTAACGTTTTAATTGCTTAATTTTTTTAGTAATTTAATTTAAATTAAATTATTATAATAAAATATTTTAAATAAAAATTATATATAATTTATTAAAAAAAAAAACTACGAATAATTTAATTTAAAAAAAAAAATTAATTTAATACGAATTTATTTATTTAGGAAAGCCTTTTTAAATTTACAAATAAAAAAGGATATAGCGACGATATTAATAATAATATTAAAAATAAAAAATTAAATTTAAATTATTTAATAATTTATTAAAATAATTAAAACACATATAAAATTAATAATTAAAAAAAAAATTAATTATAATAAAAAATTTATAATTAAATTATATTATAAATATATTATATTAGATTTATATATATTTACTATGGGTATAATGGTATTATACACTATACATTACATTATACCGGTATAATCCCTCATTATGCGCATAATTAAGAGCACTACCTGAACAGCTCCCAAGCGGGACCGACGGGTTACCTCACAATCGAACCTTCAGGTACAGAGTCCCCTGCGTCTACTGCAAGTGTTTCGCGCGTTCTAACCTACATAGTGTGGGCTTTTTTTTTTCTACGGGACGTACCGGTGACGTGTGGAAGAGCCAAGAAAGCTTTCCCGCCGAGCAGCCCTCAACAAACCGCCCACAGGCGAACTTTGGGTACCTAAGATATACGTGAGATTAATTTGTCCCACCATGGCGCAAACGCGAGCAGCACACGTGCAAGCGTCCCAGTCGGGAGATTCGCACCAAGAAAAAAGGCGCATCAAGGTCGTCTTCTTCGACTTCATGGGCACGTGTCTGGACTGGCACGGCGGGGTCGTCGACGCCTTACCCAGGACGATCCCAGAGCCGGTGCGCTCCGCGATGGCGCTGCACTGGCGGCAGGAGTTCTTCCGCGAGCTGCACGCGCGGTCGACGCAGGGGCTGGCGCCCGAGGACATCGACGTCACGCATCGCAAGACGCTACTACGAATTCTACAGCAGGGGGAGGCCTACGGGGAGCAGCGACGTCACTTTGTTGGGCTCGACGGGTCTACTACGAGTGCCCCCGCGGACGACGGCGGGCCTACGGACGTACCTTCGATCGAAGAGGCGGTGCGGGCGTGGCACGAGATGGCACCTTGGCCTGACGTGCCGCCTGCGCTAGCCGCGCTGAAGAAGGAGGACCTCGGGCTCGAGCTGTTCGTGCTCTCCAACGGCACGACGAGGCTCCAGCTCGACCTGGTCCGGTCCGCGGGCCTGGGCCACGTCTTCAGCATGCTCTTCTCGAGCGAGCTGCTGGGCGTCTACAAGCCGGCGCCGGAGGCCTACGAGAAGGCGCTGGGCCTGGTGCGAGCGCGGCCCGACGAGGCGGTCATGGTCGCCGCCCACGCGTACGATCTCAGGGCTGCGCGGAAGCTCGGCATGCGCACCGTCTACGTCTGCCGCTGGACTGACGACACCACTGAAGATATGGATGTCGTCAGGAAGGAGAACGACGCGTTCCTCGGTGAGGAGGAAAAGGGCATGCAAGGGTTGCCGACCGCCGTCGTGGCCTTGGGTCGGGCCTTGCAGAGTCTACCTGGGTAGATGAGGAAAAACCGGTTCGCGGCATCATACATACCTTAGGTACCTATCTACCTACCGAACTATCTACCAACAGTCCTTCGCATGGCCTTGCCAAACCAGGAACCAGAATATTCCGTTCGAGAATCCGTGCGGCGGGCTGTGTGGCGGAGACAGAAATGCAAAAATGGCGTGCATGAGGCCTCTCGTCGATAAGGATTCCTGTTGGGCGCACGAGAAGAGGCTCGTTTAGGTATGCATTGCATGAAGGAATACCTAACATGAAGTTGCACGACGTTGGTCATAATCAGATACGCATCAATACTATCTCCGGAAGGGATCTTGAGCATTCGAGATTGCGATCATGGTTGTGGTTGTGGTTGTGGTTATGGTGGCGCGGTCAACTTGCAGTTATGCACTTCCACTACATAGTACGCCTCCGGATTCAATGAAGACCCGACCGGCAATTATCGGTCAGCAGCTAAGGTTGAAGCAGTGGGAAATTCTTAAGATGGACCCCCTGTCATACAAGGGTTTAAAAGCTACCAGTGATCTTCACCAGGGACTCTCTTAAGTGGGTCTTCAAACGGTGGGTACTATGTACCTAGGTACTATGTAGGTAGCTCATCGCGCAATCAGAGTCCAGATTTATCAGATTCGGCGCCAAATTAGGAAAACCCCAGTTTGTTCTTAGGTCGGCCTTCTCACCATCCAATCAGACACGTTCGTCCTACTTTGTCGCGCTTAATCTGAAGGCTGCTACCAAGTCTTTCCGACCAATGACACACTTTTCCGTCGTTCTATTCTGCAACCGCCGCGACTCTTCCTACCCTGTAACCGCCCAGAAACCAGAAACATTGATTAGACGATGACCGGGGGAAACATGTTGGGCGGCTCGCCTCACGACAACCTCTCATTTGGCCGACGAGGGACTTGCCTAATACCCGCACTGCCTCATCTCGAACTTGGTAGTTTAGAGTTGGTTACATCCACTCACTCTTACCAGCATTAACCACCTCGTCCAGTGGCGAGATCTGCTCTGCAGCTCATTAATGCCCATGTGGTTATTTTTGGGCTGAAGATAACCAGTCGATCATCCGGACCCTGCCGCATTATCTAGGGTGATGAACAATCATCTACGCGGACTCCATTACCGGTCGCATTTCGTTGGCCATAAGAATCTTTTCGCTATTCTTACCGTCAGGCGGTGGAAGTGGCTGCCAGATCTGTGGGTTGTATGTCGTAGGTGGTGGAAGCCAGGGGACCCAAGTGTGTTGAACAATGGCCGAACAGAGTGGAAACAAAGATACTAAGGAATCACCTATGAATCATAGGTGAACATCAAAACCTCGAATCTTTTTTCGAGTTGTCCTTAGTCTTTGTCACGCCTTTCTTCCCTATATGCACGTCCTTTACAGTCACTTATCTTGTTCGATATACAACATACTCATTGTCTGTTCGTGTCCCTTCTAGTTGCTATTTCTAAGTCAGACGCCCACTCTCTGCGCGGCCGCTCGCCGCCTTGAATCTGACTCTTTCTTTTTTCTGTGAATGACCTATTTCTTCTTGCTTGCTTAGATAGAAAGCCTTACTTACTATTACTACCGCTTTACCAATCTTCACTAAAGTAGATTATTCGCTTTTGCAACAACTCTCCCAGCAAACATTCCTTTTTCTACTGCTCTTCAAGCTTTTGATTACTCGAAACACAAAGGTGCTTGAGCCAGGGCTCGCAGCTTTTCCAACCACGTTCTGGATTTTTATCAACTTCACTAATATCTAACCCACCTACTGATGGCGTACCTTTGGGGCCCGGCAAGGGCTTTGCGTCTCGCGGCTGTGCTCGCGGCGACTGCCTCCTCAGCCTCCTTCATCAGACCGAGCACGCTGCTGCTGCTCTCGAGGGCCGACAATACGTGCGCGGCCGACAACTTCACCAAGTGCACAGAGTCCGGGCTTCCGGACAACTTCTGCTGCGAGACCGGCTCGACGTGTCTGGTCCTCGCCGGCAACACCACCATATTATGCTGTCCGGAGGGGAGCACCTGCGCCAAGATCAGCGCCATCACGTGTGATATCACGCTCCAGGACGCCTCTACGAATCCCGCGGCGGAGATCAAGACGACGGCGCTCGATAGCGAGTTGGCGAAGTGTGGGGACCTGTGCTGCCCGTTCGGGTACCACTGCGACGGCACGATCTGCGTCAAGGATGACGATCAGAGCCAGAAGCCAACCTCCAACTCCACGGCGACGAGCTCGGCGATAACGACGCCCACGCCGACGGCCGATCCCACGTCGTCCGCAACGGTATCCGTAAGCGGAATCACGACCGGCGCACCGTCGACCACCGAGACGCCCGCGCCCTCGACGGAGAGCACCTCGAACACGGTAAAAGTAGTCGGCGGCGTCGTCGGCGGCGTCATCGGACTCGTTATCATCATCGTAGCCGTAGTCGCGTGCCGCTTCAAGCGGCGGAAGCAGCAGCAGCAGCAAGGACAAGGACAAGGACAACAAGGGGGCCAGGGGGGCCACCTGCGGCGCCACAACTCGTCCACGTCGTCCTTCGGCAACATCATCGTCGGCGAGCCGAAACCGCACCCCGCCTTCCCGAACCAGCGGATAGATTTCCTGGCCAAGCAGCAGTCGTCGACCATCAGCGGATCGCCTCGCGACATGGGCAGTAGCAGTCTGGCGTCGTCGTCGCCGTACGGACACCAATACCAACAGCGACCGCAGACGCCACAGCGGGGCGGCGACGGGGACCACCAGTATGAGAACGACTTCGGCTTCATGCCGCCCAACTCCCCGTACTCGCCGTTCTCCCGCCGCCCCGACAGCACCATGTCGGACGCGCCCCGCTCCTACCACCAGTCGGCCGAGATCAACGGCCTGGCCGGGCTCCGCAACCTGACGAGCTGGAAGCCCAATAACCAGAAGACGGCCGCCGAGGACTACCTGTCGGTGCGGCCGACGCCCCCGGCGTCGGCGTCGAGGGATAGGGATAGGAGACAGCCTAGCTCCGGTAGCGAGAGTATAAATATCTTTGCGGACCCGGGGACGTTTGGGGGCAGCGGCGCAAGGCCGACGAGCACGGCGACGACGTGGTCGAATATACAGCAGCGCGCGGATCGGAATACGGGGGTGCCGCCGCCGCCGCTTAGGCGGACGTAAGGGAGGTAAGCGAAAAAGTAATGTGAGATGGGGAACATCGCGCTTTGCATGGACACGGGCGTTTTTTTACCTTTTTCCTTTTGTTGGGTAGCATGAAAGCAAGCGAAACGTCCCGAGTTTTCTATTTGTTCTGTTTTTATCCCGTCTCTTATCTCCTACCCATACATACACTCAACCGGGCTCGAGAGGGTTGGGTTCTCTACGTTACTTCCCATGCATACCTTAAGGATAAGGACGAGGACAAGGACAGGTAGAAAAAGGGAGAGGGGAATATTATTTCGTTCATGATACCATTTGGGCTGGGCTGGGCTGGGCTGGGCTGGGCTGGGCTGGGCTGGGCTATCACGGCGTTACGGGCTTATGATTACTTATTTAGGTACTCTTTCGTTTCTTACGGGAACTCTTGCTTGCCTGCTTGTGCGGCTATGACGATCGATCAGGTGCCGGGGCTGGGCTGTGGTGTTTTGTACATATCAAGATGCATACCTACCTCACAGCAATGCGAACCCCCCCTTGGGCGGTGTTGATTCATCTGCTACTGGGCACATGGCATATGTAGACGGTGCCTCTAGCCAACAAGCCTAGTAGTTACCTATGTAGTCACTTTCACTGATATGATATTATAATCACCAGTTACTTTTGAGATTGAACATCTTGTTCTTTGGCTCTTTATTTTCGATGTGAAATGTAACAAGGAGAACAGGACGAAATAGTTGAAGACGCGTGAAAGGGGTCACTGGCGTGTCCGGCCTGGAGCTGTGCGATTGACTTGTGTGAAACACGGCCTTCTACTTTCCAATACGGGGGGCTCCTGTCTTGGTGAATAGTAACATCCCCCCGCTAACTTCTCAGGTCGTCTTCTAATTATCTAAGACGTAAGCTTGACCGCATCAGCCAATCTGCCAGAACATCGGTACCTATATAAACAATACTAATTGATCTGTTAGCCATCACTACTCTCCCCCAAAGTATAAAATGTCGAGGGCCGAGTTGGTTCGGTCTAACGAATATTATCTTTACGCTGTCCTTCAAAGTACAGTCTAGTGTATTCCTAGATTCTGGGGTTCGATTCCCCAGGCGGCCAATTTTATTTTTATTCCTTTTTATTCTACGTAGAGAATTTATTTCTTTATTCCTAACCTAGGAACCTTTTATTACCAATTCATGCCTTGGACTAAGGCTTTACCCGTAGATTCCTTGGAGTCACTTTGCCGTGAGTAATATTAACCATGGGGACCTTAATGGTAGGTCATAGCTCGTGATTTGGTTTCCAGTGGCAGATAACATATAGGCCATATCAACCCTACGGCGATTAACGAACATGTCAGAACCGAGATAAGAACTTAAGGTCAAGTTGGTTTGGTCTGGCAAACATCAACATTACGCTATCCTGAGAAGTACAAAGCGAAATGTGTTCCTAGACTCTGTGGTTCGATTCCTCAGGTGGCCATCATAATCTTTTCTCTTTCTTTTCTTTTTTCCATATTACGTAGAACATTTAGGTACCCCTTTATTTCCAAACAACTACCTGTGTACGTATGGCCCCCTATATATTAGATATAAGTATTATCAACTATCTATCTCACGTGTTTCGGTACCGACTAACCTTCTGATAAACATATAGGCCATATCAACTCTACGGCGATTAACAAACAGGTCAACAGAGACCGAACCAGAAACGTAAGGTCAAGTTGGTTTGGTCTGGCAAACATAAATATTACGCTATCTTAAGAAGCACGTAGCGAGATGTGTTCCCAGACTTTGGGGTTCGATTCCCCAGGCGGCCATAATCTTTTCTCTTTTTTTTTTCCATTTTACGTAGAATATTCAACTAAGTAGTCCTTTATAGCTAAACACATACCTACCTCCTACATACTACCCCATATCAATATCTGAAACTTAAATATAAGTATTATCGATTATCTATCTCACTTGTTTCTGTACCGACCAGCTTATGATAAACATATAGGCCCTACCAACCTTAACGGCTATTATCCGGAGAGACGCGTAGAGCGAAATGCATTATTATGAGAAAGGCCAAGCTGGTTCGGTCTAGCAAACACTATCAATCTTTACGTTATCCCGAAAGATGTGGTTTAGTGCGTTCCTTAGACTCTGGGGTTCGATTCCCTAGATGGCCAAGTTCTTTTTTTATTAATTCCTTTTTCATAATTGTACATTGAGCATTTGCCGTGTTTATTACCACCCTCTCCAAGACCTGGTGTCGCTTCGCCGTAAGGAATATCGACTGTAAAGGGGCTAAATAATATGTAGGCAGGTAGGCTACCACTCATGTTTTGGCATTAACTACCTAAGCTTACGATAACATATGGGCCGTATTAACCCCAAGGCTGTTACCTCTAGTACGATCCCTTCAAAAGGCTCATGTTGGTACAGCCCAGTGAATACTATATTACGCTATCCCGATAGTATAATTTAGCGTATTCCTCGTCTTTGGGGTTCGATTCCCCAGATGATCTAGTCATTCTTTTTAAACCTTGATAAAATTGCCTTGGCTCATTTTTATTGACTTTAGGAGCCTCGATCATTAACGCCCACTCTTCACTACATACCTTATTCTACGAAGCCAAATGCCGGTGGTGATACCGTCGAGAAGTGCCAGCATGCTAGGAGGAATATAGAAATAGATATTTTTCATTATATCAATAGTTTGGGACGCTTAATACAAACGGACATTTTCCATCTTGACACGTCCATGACAACGAGGTAGCCGTGGTCGCAAATTCCACATGTAGGGAGATAGGTAGGCGACCTGGCTTCTTAACTTGGTTCGTAGATGTCTATTTCATCTACTCAAAGTAGCAGCGCACTTTTTTTTCCCTGTCCATTCCTCGCAGATTCATCTATGACAAAGCATACCTGAATCTTCCCTCCCACGCATTGCAGCCAAGAATCAAAGATAATGCTTTTGTGACACCAAAACCCATCCGCCCATGCGTCCCTTCCACTCAAAATGTCCCTATGAACATGGAAGCTCGTAACACATGTCATCCCACCGTGGAAAGAAAGTAAGGTAATATTTAAAAGATACATAGAAAAAGCTCACTGCTTCTTCTTATTGGACTTCTCGGCAACGGGGCTCGAAGGCGCCGACTTCTGCATCCTCTCGAGCTTCTCGAACTCCTCGCTGTCCTTGCGCTCGGCATACCACTGACCCGCCTGGAGCACCAGCACACCAACGAGCACCAGCGCCAGGATGGTGTTGCTAGCGGCCATGACCTTAAGGCTGTCCTCGCGGCCCAGTATGACCTCGCCGCCCGTCAGCGGGTCGCCGGGGCGCGCGGTCACGGTGCTCGGGTCGAAGTCGTCGCGGTGCCAGGCCCCGGCGCTGACCATGCGCAGGCCCTTCACGATGTTGGCCACGTACACGCCGACGCCGATCAGGTACAGCACCAGGGAAGCGCCGTCGAATAGCATGTTGGACTCGGAGGCGCGGAACAGCTTGATGAAGAAGCCGAGGAACCCGACGCCCACCATGATGCTCAGCACGCGCGCGATGAGCGGTGGCGACTGGTGTATGAACTTGAGGTGGATCTCCAGCTGGTCGAGGTACGCGGGCGTGATGGGGTCCTTGGTCCAGAGCAGCGGGAAGTCGTAGGGGAACATGGCGAAGAGGATGCCGAGGAAGAAGCACGTTGCTGCCAAGTTTTGTATACGTTAGCAATGTTTTCGCATCCAATTTTGTAGATTATGCCCCCCCCCCCCCCCCTCTTAACTCTGAGCTATATAGCTCCCCTCATTCTTGTCGGCTGCGAGATTGGAAAAAAAAAAAGAACGAAAATAAGAGGGGGAGGGCAACAAGCACTTACGCCCGATAATCATAAAGGTCGCGAACGAAGCCGACCCCCGGTAGTCCTTAGACCGGGTGGTCTTGTTCCAGTCTACCCACTTCTCCGGCATGATGGGATGCGCGATACGCGATGTGTTCTGGTGTGGAGTTGCGTTGGGATGATGAAATGCGACAGGTCGTCAGATAGAGCTACAGTTAGCTAGGTTACCTGGTTACGCGGAACGAAGCTGTCGACGGGAGCGTGACGTGAAAGGGATTCTATGCCGCTATCGCCAAATAGGCTTCGTTTAAGCTTCTTTTCTCAACGAGAAGTGCAAGATGCTGGTGTCGTTGGATTCGCCGTGAGGAGAAAAGAGCTGAAAGAGAAGAAAATCTGTAATTTCCTGTAACCTTAGGTTAGTTGGCGCAATCTCCGCAGGGCTGCTCCCAGTGGGGGGTTACAGCGAGAGCTTATCAGTTACAAAAGCTGCGCTACAAATTTATAAGGGTACATAGTAAGGTTCACACTTATGACGAAAATAGTGGAGGCGATAAAAGGTAGGTTACTTCTTTATTCCGTACGGAATACGGCCTCTAAATTCCTTAGTACCTCCATCTGATAACTGAAGCTTTAACCAGCTGCTCTCACCGAAGCTTCAAGCCTAGAATTCTTTTAGCCTTTTAAGACATCGGTATCCCTAGCTTCATTATCTCGGTGTAAGGTATTTTGGAACTGTGCCCGAATTGAGACCATCCGCCAATCTTTCTCTCCTTTATCTATAACCTAGCTGCACAAGCTACCTTTTTGTGTATCCGTTGCCATTACCATCACCGTTACCTGCCTCCAGCATATTCCATATCCTTTGACCAAATCCCAAGTTGAACCCATATAACACAAATCTAATAAATACACAAGTCTTTACGGAAGTAATCGTTTAAATGCATGAGCCTCGGTGTTAAACACCCATTCATCGAGGTTTATGAGATCCGGCTCGCTGAAGATCAAGTAGAAGTATCTAGAAGACACCAAGTTAGTTAAAAGGGAAGTGGGAAGCGGTGAGAACATCAACTTACTTCAGTGTCTCGCCCATCCAGAAACTCTCCATGGAGTCAATCATTTCAGGCTTGCCTGCGGTAGTCACATCCGCTAGAGCAGCGTTCGCCAGAGCAGTCCTCGTGTTCTTCTGGATAGCCTCGAACATCGCCCACGCCGAATCTAGAAGATCTGCACGGCCAGTCGCTCGGTACAGGATGAAGACGCTCTCTATAGCCTCTGGCCGTAAGATGTATCGGGGGTCGGGTATCTTGACAAACCCCTTGGGAAGTCTCGACTGGGAGATGATCTTGTCTGCTTTGTCCACCTCTGCGAGATCGTTGAAGTCCGCTGCCCGCAGAACAGCTCGATTCCATAGGAGCTCGTCCCACTGGCACTCCGTATCTGCTTTGCAAGGGTACATGATGAATGTCTCAGGCATAATGCCGTGTGGCATAGCCTTGTATGTCCATATACAGCCATCCACCAGCTTCCGGGCCGCTTCTAGGTGATCCGCTTTCTTGAATAGCTTCCCTCCAACTGCCAGCATTCCTCCGGCGAAGCAGACTAGATGCTGGCCCTGATGTTCAAGACTTACAGCTACCTTCCCATCTTCTTTCTCTACATGTACAGTCCCCGATACGAGGATATCGGGGTTACCCGGAAGCATAGGTCGGAAGACGTTGTGCTTGAGGGCCGTCTTCATCGACTCTTCGTACATGGTCTGGTAAGAAGGTATAAGACCCCCGACAAGAGCATGCATCTTAGGCAAATATTCGTAGGTGCTATCTGCCATTGCCCCCAGTCCAAATGTGTTGTCGAGGTTGAACAGCTTTTCTTTGGGGTTGATCGAAAGCGGCCACATGCCAGGTAGCTTAGTGGTGCTCTGTTGCTCTTCGAAGACCTCCCTGATCCTCTCCGTGGCGTCATACCATTTCGGATCCCCCGTGATAAGAGATAGGCGCGTGAACTCCATGCAAAGAGAGCCAACTTCGGCAACCAGTGCCATCTCAGGTGCAACCTGCTTTCCTCCTTGCGCGGCATTGTCAAAGTCCCAGCGTGAGATGGGCATGCGGTTTGGCGTATCGAATGTCTTGTAGAGCATATCGCCAACCTCTCTGGCTTTTCGTAGCAATCTCCGGTCACCACTGAGGTCATAAGCTGCAAGAAACCCTCCAAGATAGCGAATCGTAGTTTCGAAAGCATTCACAGTAGTAAGTGAAGTAGACTCAAAGCGAATGTCGGTCGCAGCAGTTACAGCTTCTTCGAACTCTTCCCGCATACCCATGATCCATAACGTATCCAAGCTGTCAACCAGTGTGGCGCCCCAGCCTCCAAACACGTTCTTGGTTTTGCCACTGATGGGAGTAAGCTCATCGCTCATCATAGCGCGCTCCTCGTAAGAATTCCAGCAGCGAGCAAAGGCCTTCTTGACGGCTTGCTGCCGTTCTTTCCGAGTAGCCGCGTCATGCTCAGATTCCTTGCCGAAAGTGGTCTGAATCTTGGGGAGTGCAAGTGGCTTGCCAGTTGGCAGCGGCTTCATGTCCCGGACGGGATAATGCGTGGGCAATTTCCTCCAGAAATAATCACCGTCGTCTAAGGGCGCTGAATCGACTTGATGTTCTTCCTGGGACCCTTGAGCGGGTTTCCCAAGACTAACCCCTTGGTTTTCATTTTGGCCCGTCCAAGACCAATAGAACAGGAACAGTAGTGTTGCGGTTCCTAGCGGAAACCAGAGGCGTCGTCGCATAACCATGTTTAGTTGGCTGTATCAAACGCGTCAAAACAGATATCTATAGTAAGAAGCAATAGAGACAGCATCGAAAAGAGTGATTGATTGAGCAAAGTGAAAGTATTCAAGAGCTCGAATTCAGAACCTCACACCACTTCTCCAGCCTCGCCTTTCCCCTTGACGTTATGGCAAAATCGAGTAACCTAGGTTAATGATATGATGCGTAATTCATCTCTGAAAACCCCACGTGGGTACAAAAACCAGGTACCATTTGGCAGGTGTCGGGCACCGCCATCAGACGGCCCGTGGCCTGTAGCCTGTAGCCCGTAGCCCGTAGCGGTACCTGTAGAAGCACTGGCAATTTTAACTTTTTCAACATCCGGTACTATTATCTTCATCACACATCCTCCTGATCCTCCAACGTCGAGGGTAGATTGGTATTATACTTAACTGTTTTCATGATTGAGATTCTCTAATCTTATTACACTGTTCTAAGACAGTGCTTACCTCAGTACATTCAGCATTGGTTGAAACATGTGATACCGCGTTGCCTTCCTCGAAGAGAAATCTTCTCCGTCCGCTTCATTCTGCCTGGATCATGTTCCTATGATGGCACTCAATATGAGGCAGCGGCAATTCTAAAGCGTAATCGAAGCTAGGTTAAAATTTTTCTAATCATTCGGGCTCCGTCCGATATCGATTAAACCCCTCCCGATAGTGACCCCGACAGTGACCCCAGCTTCCAGATCAAGCATGCTGGACTAGGTATACCAACGATTCGATACTGTCAGCCAAGCCACGATGCTGCAACTATCATAGCGAAAGGACATGCCCATCCCCTCCGCGGATTTTACTGTAGCATTCCAAATGCAAGCTCCAAGATACTCAATCATGATTGGGCAATCCGGGTTATCGAATCTCTCCTTCTGGGATATCTAGGCAGGAGAGGAGCTATATCCTTCCGCCGTGTTGGGAACTGATAAATGAATGATGGCGATGAGGACATAATGTGGCAAGCCCTGCCGACTCTCGGCACCGCTACATGACAAAACTTGTCGTGAGTACTGGCCAAACGAGACAAAGACTATAAGAGTAAGCAGTGGCCCCCTCAGGTAATTAGTAGTTTGTGTTATCAGGCTCAGGTGACCGCCATTATTTTATCGTTGTGGTTGCCTTCAAAATGAAGCTGTCCATATTAGCTGTGAATGCAGCCCTCACCGCAGCCATCCCCCTCACATCCAGGAACCCAGCCAATGTGCTACTCGAGCCCAAGAGGGTGGCCGAAGACTCGTCAGCCACGCTGATATGCGCGGCATCCAGCTGGCCGCCCAACACTGTCGGCACCGCCAACCTACCGCAAGCGCCATCGGCAGACCTCGCGTCGATGCTCGCGCAAGTCTCCGCGGCCAACATCGAGGCGACGATCCTAAAGCTAGTCTCGTTCGGCACGCGGCACACGCTATCGACCCAAAACTCGAGCACGCGCGGCATCGGCGCGGCGCGCGACTGGATCCACGCCGAGTTCCGGCGGTACGCCGACGCCAGCGATGGCCGGCTGACGGTCGAGACGGTGGGGTACACGCAGGAGCCCGACGGGGATCGCATTCCGTTCCCAACTCTCATCAGCGACGTCGTCGCGACGCTCCGCGGGACCGAGGAGAATCGGTTGCTCGTGGTGTCGGGCCACTACGACTCGAGAGTTACGGATGTCCTGGATTATGAGAGCGATGCGCCGGGGGCGGACGACGATGCTTCGGGGGTTGCGGTTTCACTGGAGCTGGCTCGGGTCATGTCGCAGCCCGGATACCCCCTTCCGAAGGCGAGTATTGCGTTCGTGGCGGTAGCGGGTGAGGAACAGGGTCTTTATGGAGCGCAGTTCCTGGCTCAGTCGTATGCGAATGCTACGCCGAGGGTTAATGTAGGTTCACCCTTCATTCCTAGAGTCTTTAAACCAGTACGGTTAGATGCGATGCCTAGAGAGACATTCAAATTTCTCCCACTACTTCTTTCTAAAATGCATCACAAAAAGCGCGGTAAAAGCTAACACTGGGGCCGATTTCTGCATGATAACAGGTCGAAGGCATGTTCAACAACGACATAGTGGGCTCGGCAAAAAGCGGCGAGCTCGAGGACCCGTACGTGATCCGACTCTTCGCGCAGGGGCTTCCGGGACTCGCGATCGAGAACAGCACGGTGCGCGAGACGCGGCTGTCGATCGGCGGCGAGAACGACACGCCCGCCCGCGAACTAGCGCGCTTCGTTAAAGAAGTCGCCGAGAACGAAGCCACGGGCATGAACGTATCCGTCGTCTACCGTCTAGACCGGTACCTGCGCAGCGGCGACCACAGACCCTTCCTCGAGGCCGGCTACCCGGCGGTGCGCTTTACCGAGCCCCACGAAAACTACGACCACCAGCACCAGGACGTCCGCGTCGAGGACGGCAAGCAGTACGGCGACCTACCCGAGTTCGTTGACTTCGAGTACGTGGCGCGCGTCGCCCGCGTCAACGGTGCCGCGCTATGGAGCCTGGCTATCGCCCCAAGCACCCCGAAGAACGTCCGCGTCGACACGTCGGCTTTAAGTACAAGTACTACCTTGTACTGGGATGCGCCCTCGCCTGAGTACGGCGGCGGCTACGAGGTCGTGTGGCGGCCGACTAGCGCGCCGTTTTGGACTGGTGTGCTGGACGTCGGGTCTGCGATACAGGCTACGCTTGCGCTGAGTAAGGATCATGTCGTATTTGGTGTTCGTGCTAAGGGTGCTGGTGGGTTTCGCGGTGTTGCTGTGCTGCCTTTTCCTGGCAGCCGATAAGCGTGGGTTGGAATACAATACAGAGGTAACGTCTGCTCTTCAGCTGGAGCAACACCTGAATGGAGTCGCACCTGGAAGTGTCTGATAATAAATACGAGAAGGCATGCTATTTTCAGAACCTTGATAATCCCCCTTCCCCGTAATACAGCGTTATCGTCGTAGCCCATAGCTCCCCGCTTATTACCTGTCAGTTATGAGGTGCCACCATTCACCGGCCATTGATCAGTGATCAGTGATGCCTAATCACGGTTTAGCAAAGACTAGCAGCGGGTGTTCCTAAGCAAACAACTAGAGGTTGGCAGCAACTACTGGATGAAGGCGATCCTGTCTAGCCGTGTCGTGGAACATGAGTGAGGTGGCAAGGTGTGTAGCCTTGTTGTCTGGTCATACTAACGTGTCGTTTATTCTCATTTTCAGTGTTGTGACTTATCACTTCCCCGGCGAACAGGCCACCGGACAAATACAAGCCACAGCAGCGACTTTAACTGTTCTTCGGATTAAAAATTATCTATACTGCTAATGTCGGGACTTTCTTGGTGTATATTGACTGGGTGCTTAACACTATGCTAAGTCAACTATCAGCAGTGGCACGTTTATCATCGTTACCGCCGCCCTTTTTACATATAATATATAATGAAGTGTGAATTCCCTTCTATCTATAATTGATTTAAATCCACAGCTACATATCTCATACTGCCGTTTATTCCAAATTGCCTCGATCCCGAACTAAAAATGAGCTCCTCATCGGATCACGAGAGTAAATATCTCTCGTCTACACCTATCAAAGTCGTGCTGCATGAGAATGTCGAGGACGTCATCCTCGCCGTCGGAGAGTTCCACGGTGTCGTAGTAGGCACCGAGTTCGCCAGCCCGCAACACCCGAACTCTCCTCCGCTCGTCGCCCACAAGGTCGACGACACGCGGACCATAGCGCGGCCCTCGGCGGAGCTGCTCAACGCCCTCAAGAGCCAATCACACCAAGTCTACTACTTCTCGCGCTGGGCTTCCCATCAGGTCTTCAAAGTGTTCGCCGAACCGCAACTCGGCGATGACTTCAAGGCGCTGCTACTCACATCAATCCGGGAGAAGATCTCCGGCCCAATAATCAAACTAGCCGGCAAGCCAGCGAACAAGACGGGTGTCATCGACCGCCCCATCCTCAGACGGCGGGGAAGCACCGGCGTCGATATCGTCTGGCCGGGCGAAGCCTCCCTAGGCGGACTAGAAATCGACCACCCCGACGTAAAGGAGCAGGCAGCCGAGTCCGCCCTCGCCTTAGCTCACTATTTCCGATTCAACCAGATCCGGGGCATGAAACACTGGAGGCCGCTCGGCGCTCACCTCTTCAACCTAAGCCTGGAACGAACAAATCCCTCCGGCGATGAACTGCTGAACGGCGCCGTGGTCCCCGCGGACGCGTGGATCGAGCTACGGTTCGAGAACCTGGATGCCGATATGCTGTACTATCGGGTCTTGAGCCTCGACGCCGGTCTCGGGGTGCGACAGATTTATCCGGACGATGATTGCGCGAGGGCCGTGGAGAGTGGGAAGACGCATGCGGGTTTGAAGTTCTGCGAGAGGGTACCGGGGCAGTTGGATGGGAAGGGCCGATTACGAGATATTATCCGCGTTGTGGTGTACCGGTGCGCGTCCGTAGACGATCCGGGGTTGAGATGCTTAGAGCTACCTGAGATTTGGGATGTTGCGTCGGGTGTCGCACCGGCGGATGATGTCCAGGGCGAGGGCGAGGGCGAGGGCGAGGGCGAGGGCGAGGGCGAGGGCGAGGGCGAGGGCGAGGGCGAGGCGGGGAGGGTGCTATCTGGAAACACGCAAGACTTCACTTGGTGGATTAGGGATGTGGAAATTTGGATCGAGCCGGTTTTAGTATCATGATGAATGAGACGAGCAGGACAATACTCTCATTCAACCTGGATCGTCTCAGAGATGGAGGAGGCCCTCTTGTAGTAAAGCTCCTAGTCATGCTCATGTCATGACAGACATAATAAGTCCGCAGAGGAGCAGTGCATAGGTACTGACTTGCTACATCATTTACTAGCACGTCACCCAACATGATGCCCTGCGAATGCGAAGAAACTTTCGTTGTCCTTACTTTCTCGGCATGAGTAAGTGTTGAATGCATACCGATAATCTTCCCACTCTATTCGATATATATATGACGGTTGGTAAACTCCTTTCCATCTGAGTTGTCCTTTCCTATATCCGCCACAGCCGTCAAGCTACTCCCTACTACCACTTAGCGTAAGAATCTAAGCAGATTTGATCTCGGTCAAGATATTATTGCCTTGGGGGTTTGCCCGCAGATCGTGTCAGCAAAGCTTTCGCTCCCCCAGGACCAAGATGAGCACCTCGTACGACTACGCAAGGAAGAAATGCCTCTCCCCAATCCCCATCGCCGTCGCGCTCCGCGAAAACGAAGCCGTCATCCCCCTCGGGAAGTTCCACGGCGTCAAAGTCGGCACCGAATTCATCTGTCCGGCGCACCCGGAGGTCCATCTCGTAGCCCACGCGGTCGACGCCGCGCGGTGCAAGGCGCGCGTCTCGCCGGGCGCCTTTGACCCCGGCTGCGAGGTCTACTTCTCGCGGTGGGTGTCGTCGGCCAACAACGATAAGAAGAAGAAGAAGAAGAAGAAGTTCCGGGTGCTTCTCGGCCCGGGACTCGACGTGGAGTTTAGGGAGCATCTGCAGTACTTTCTGTCCGAGAAGATCTCCGGCGTGATCGAGGTCGCCGCCGACCTGGGAGGCGAGCACACGGACTTCATCCTCCGCCGGCGGGGGGTAGCCGGCGTTGATGTCGTCTGCCCGAGGGCTGACCAGTCCGGAGATCCGCTGCCTGGGCTGAGCGTCGACGACCCCGAGATCAAGGAGCAGGCGGCGAGGACGGCTGCGGCGCTGGCGCACGTCTTCCGCTTCTTCCAGATCGAGGACCTGGCGTCTCGGTTTCGGTCGCGCGAGTTCTCCGTATCCATGTGGAGCGCGTGCCCGAAGCAGAGGCTAGAGAGCGGCGTCGTGGTACAAGAGGAGGAGCGGGTCAGGCTGCAGTTCCATAACATTGGTGAAAGGGATCTGTATTTCGTGATTCTCCTGCTCGGCACCGGGTTCGAGGTGCGCAAGGTCTATCCAGAGGACCGGAACCTAAAGGAGATGCGGCCTAGAGAGATTGCTTCGGCTGACTTCAGAGCGGACCTACCGAAGGAGCTTGATGGGAAGGGACCGTATCGAGATGTGCTCCGTGTGGTCGTGTTCGATAAACCCTACGTCCCAGATGTGGGATATTTATGTCTACCCCTGATTTGGAAGACTCTAGATACCGCGCCGGCAGGTGATGGCATTGATAGTAGCGATGACGGTGGTAAGGAGAGGCGGATCACGCTCGGGGACAAGTGCGACCACACTTGGTCGATTGAGGACATGGAGATTTTCACCGAAAGGCACAAGCGACAACAGCAACAGGAAACTCCAGTCAGCGAGAGCCAAGCCGCCCCCAGAGGCTTGTTTGGCTGTATTATCAGCTAGAGCCATGCATCTAAGTGCGAGCTTGTTGGCAGCCTTAGCTGGTGTCTTTCGATTTGCCTATCGGCAAGGAGAACTAGGGTCGACAACAGGGCACCTTGGATTCTATCTATTACTTTGGGTACCTACCTAATCAAGTATAAATATATCCGACTTCATCATGATTAGTGAGTTTAACAGCCTCGTCTCGTCATATCAGAGGATAGGGGTGTCCTCAGTTTCTCCCCAATTGTGTCAGTAATTAGAGTGACCAGAGTGAGCGAAAATGATACCAGGTAAGTAGGACAAGTTATATTCTAATACGATTGACCCTCCCGAATATCGTCATTTTGCGCTGTTAGGATACCTAAACCGGGTAACCGGATATAGAAGAACTGCGGAAAGAGTACGAGCATACCTAAAGTACCTACCAAAGGGTCATGCTACCTTCTCTAGGTAATTGGTACCTAAGTTTGAGTAGGCTAGGTAGTTATGTTATAGCTTCACACTTCGTATATAACTCCCGAAATGACGATAAAGAGCTACCGACCAACACATAAGCAAGGCTAGTCCACGCATGCGACTACCCCTGGATCCTTAAGATAGCCCATGGAGCGATCCCCCTTAACGAGCACCTTATGAGAAACCCATCCAACTTCGTTCGGTCTTCTCATATCTATATCATGTGAATGTAGGATTCGAGCCAACGATGATCGACGCGACATTCAGAGGGGCTCCTCAACAGAGCGGGGACGAGGCGACATGTCGACATATATGCGTCCTCATCCGGGGGGGTTCGTGGTTGAGATGAACACGACTAAAACGGTCGTATAACTAAAGAATAATTCGACCATGTTAGTTAAACCCATATTGAAGAATGTGCCTTGCATCACATACGTAGCGCCAGCCACAACTAAGTCGTAGGTCTTCGCTTTGGTGGTCCCGGACAGTACTGCAACAAAAAGTGTCGTGGCAGCAACGACGACACACAGCCGAGCGAGCAGAGAACTGAGAATATTGCATATGATGACAGGTGCCAAAAGTAGTGTGATGATAATAGGAGTCATGACGATACGAGTTATTCGTGCGATAGTTGACTTGGCCATGATGTGAACATCCAAGTCGCGCGAGATGCTATTGGCGCGTTTCTGTAGAGTATTAGCTTTAGTTAATCCTCTAGGCATGTGTTTTATATACCTCGCCGAGCCTTCTGCGCATATAGAAGATTATGTCTTCGATCAATAATTCTAGCCATGTCATAACGGTGTCGTCGGTGTTAGCCACGCTAACCAGGTCTTCGGAGCAGGACAGAAATGCGGCCTCTTCCCTGGCAACATTTTTATCCCCATCAATCCAGTTTCGTAGGTTCTTCGAATTCCGTTTCGTCGCAAGCTCAAGACTGAACATTGCGCGGCTTCTTTCGACAAACGTGTCTATAAATCCTGTAAGTCAAGACTATATCCGCCCGAAAGCAAGATGCGTAGGTACCTACCATAATCAGCCAGTGCAGCATCTATGTCTGCTAAAGCTCCCTGCCTTGCCTCATTATTGTCCCGTCGACTACTTCCACGTCGCAAGGGCTTCTTCTCTTCCCGGTCGATTTTTCTCAATTTTTGTTCCAGTATTGATAGTCGATCCTGTTTTAACAGGAGCAGGCGCGCGCGTAGATGATCGAAACGTCGACAAATATAAAATGATTCATGCGATGCAATCAGCGCAGAGAACTGTGGGTATCCGTCCGGGTGATCTTCAACTACGGAGGGTTAGTAACATCAAAATAGTAGCAATAACTTAGATACTTACTCTGGACTCTCGGCAGACTTTTCTCACACTGGCCCCGAGAAAAACTCGGAACGAGGAAAGGTAGAGCAGTTCGTGCGGCGTTAATACATCGCTTAATAGGGCCGCGGTAGACTGGAGGTGTTATGTCAAAACCTCCAATTTCGGGGTCGGCCATGGTTCGAGATACCATGATGAGATATTACGCTCGAACCTAGACGTAAACATTGTGTTTAAATTGCTTCTCACCACGCCACACGTGTTCGCCACATTGGTCGCGGAGAGTGGTGAGTGGTCAAAAACAGGTACTCTGCCTACACGGAAAGCTCGTGCTGTGCGACCCCCGAAACAATATATAGCTCTCGAGTGCCTTAGTTAAGAGCTGATACCCAACATTTCCTTATTCAACAATGACGAACTAAACGCACCTAGCATAAAACATGACACACGAGAGATCTGCGCAAGCTCGCTGGGCTGTGATTATTGGAAATGATTACTACCCTTCCGACCGCTGCCTTGAAGGCGCTGTACGGGATGCCAATATGGTCGAGAAGCATCTCAGAGAAGGCGTAATCCCCCTTAAAGCAACCGTACTCACAGCCACGACGCCCCCAAAACCAGACTTGCACAGCCCGGTTGAGCCGCCCGAGTCGCGGTCCACACTAGGCAACGTAGTTGCTGCCCTACGAAATATAATAACGAAAGCGAATCGCGGCGATCTCGTGTATTTCCATTTCTCTGGCCATGGTATACAATCCTCGGGCGAGGACGGATCCCGGGAAAACACGGATGGGGAACTTGGCTTAGCTCTGTTCGACGAGGCTGGGTGCCTATACCTTTGGGGCAGTCAGTTAGCGAGGGCCCTTCAGAAGATGGTCGAAAAGGGGTGCATCGTCATGCTCGTCCTGGATTGCTGCTTCTCGGGAAGTGTGGACCGCCGTGAAGCTCGCGACCTTGGTATACGTTACATTGCTTACAACCCCACCATTGGCAAAGCCAGTCCCCGATTTCCGGACCTGGACGGCGGTCTACGTGATTCACAATTGCATGGAAAATGGCTTTCTAACCCCAGCGGCTTTACGATATTCTCGGCATGTGGCCCTCACGAGACTGCCGGCGAAGTCGAAATCGAGGGGCAGGGACACAACGGGGCACTTACGCACTATCTTCTCGCCAGTCTACGGTCGTTAGGAGACAGGGGCGTAATTGTCACGAACCAATCTCTACATGAGCATCTTCGCACAGTGTTTCACCAACTCCGGCCTCAGCAAACGCCGATGTGCTATGGCAATAGGGATTATTCGTTCTATGGCAACCTCCTCCCCACGCCGGAGGCCGCTCGGATACCTGCCTACAGGATGGGTGACGGCAGGCTACGCTTACGAGCCGGGTACGCGCATGGCGTCTGCAAGGGTGACGAATTCTCGTTGCATTCGCCGGAGGTGTCCAAATCAACATCGATAACGCCAGAGAGGCAGCCCGTGATGTGTCTGGTTGATAATGTACGTGCATTTGAGTCCGAATTGGTCGCGATCGACTCGAAATATGCTACAACGCACATTACAATAGGCTGGGTGGCGAAGCTACGAAAATCCAAATCTCTTCAGGGGATTGGGGTACAGCTTGCGACAAACATTGACAACATACACGAATGGGAAGATGCCGCTAAGGACCTGCAGTACCTTTCTTTATCGAGGGAAGATACTGATCAGCCTTGTGACTTCAAAGTCATCGCCAAGAAGGGCGAATACCGAGTAGTCGACAACGCTCATGACAAGACTCCTGGATTGCCGACAGTACCGGTGAACTCTGAGCGGGCGATAAATAAGGTACTCTGCATATTACAGCATTTGGCGAAATACAAGTACTTTGAGCAACTGGACAATCAATATCCTAATCCGGCTTTCCAAGAATCATTTTCTCTCAAGGCTCGTGGTAACGTTGGAGAAGATGGCATCTACAACGTTACGCATGATTCTCTCTGGGTGTTCACGGCTGAAAACAAAAGCGACCAGGCACTATACATGACTGTTCTCGACTTCTGTCCGTCATGGAAACTTCGTAATGTGGCACTCCATTCGGGCGACAATGATTATTTTGTAGTCCGACCACAGGAAGGACGTGTCAGTGGAAAGAAAACGATAAAGCTACGCATGAAAGTACCTGAGGCTCTCCAAGCTATCGGCGAAGGCCGATGCGAAGATACCTTTAAGGTCTTCATTACCAACAGGCCTACATCATACCCTTCGATGATCTTACCCGAAATGCCTCTCGAGGCAAGTAACCTATGCCTGCATACTTCTCACATAGATGGCTCACCTACGCCCCTATCGCAGTCAACCGGAAGGGATGATACAGCTGATGATTGGATAACTCGAAAGTTTACTGTACAAACACACACCATTAGGTCACTCGGGTAGATACGTGAGCGGCTGCAATCTCGGTACGTACGAAGGGAGAAAGCAGCGATCAAGCGTATTCACCAACGATCCACAAAGCCAATAACCCTAGCATCTAGTTAAGGCAGATTCATATTAAGGCATACCGCTCAAACCCCCCAGACAGCCTTGCTAGGTTTACTCAGAAAAGGGTTACTCGTTCCAATTCTTCCTCTTCATACGGAACGCCGCCGTTGATCCTGTTGTCCTCGTCATCTATGAGAATGTATTTGAAATTCTTCACAGATTCTACCGTATAGTTCTTATCCTCCCCCTGGGCCTTGATGTACACCTTGTCCGCTCTAGCAAATTTGGGATTCTATTGACTGTAAGCTACACATTATGATCTACGTACGGACATAGTTTGAAATGCTTACCCTCTCTTTTCCTCTTATCAAAGGGCGCCCGCCGTTGTTGGTGAATGCGACCTTGGGATGTCTATAAAATATGTGAGTATACTATCCTATGAAAGGACTAAGTTTCTCACTCGTCTTGAGTAGGCGACATGGAGTGGACAGAAAAAGGTTGTAGGCAGGCTGGTTGAATCTAGACGAAAAAGGGGAAATTTTTTGTGTTGAGAGCTCCCGAGGGGGGGTGCTGTTACATTTAAATCGGCTCATCTGATCAAGCTACAGCTGAGTAGTAACCATTGTGTTACACACCCGAGTTCGGTGAGAGCGAACCCATGCCGCTTTGGAGAAACCGGCCTCAGAAAATGAGGCTCTTGACATAGATGAGGCGGGTAGCTGCTTGCTACATACAAGATGTATAGGCTGCGCGCTACAATCTTAGGTAGGTGGCAGCCTTGCGGTCGTGTAGTTAAAAGGACAATGTGAACGCCAGAGACAGTTTCTTCATGTCTAGAACTAAACACCCCTTTCCACGACTCATACAATATATGTCGTGTGGTAAATATGGCGTCCCGAGGTCCTGTTACGAGATATGCCTTACTCGTTGGGGTCGATTTTTATCACTCAGTCGATGTCAATAACCTTAATGGTTGCGTTAACGACGTCCAGGATTTCAAGTGTCTCTTCAAGGACAACTTTGGGCTTCCTGAAGAACACATTACCGTTCTAACTTCGCCGCTCTCACCCAACAAGCTGCAGAATCCCAAAGATTTAGCCACGTTCGCGAACATCAAAGAGGCCTTTGAGAATGTAGAGAGAAATGCCGAAGAAGGTGACTTCTTCTACTTCCATTTCTCTGGGCACGGAAAGCTAGTGCCTACTATCAAAGATTCACCTCCCGGCCGAGACAACGATCCATCCCTCCTACCGATGGATTATCGCCGCAACGGAACAAATACAGTGCGGGGCTGGATGGTGAATGAATGGCTTAAGCCTCTATACGAGAAAAAGGTGTGGGTTGTAGTCAGTCTGGATAGTTGCCACTCGGGCGAGTCCTGGCGCTCTGGCAGTGATCCAAAGGGCTCGCCTCGCCAAAGTCGTACTCCAATGGACTCTGCCAGCCAGGAACTCCCAGCCAGCCAGGAACTTCCAGCCAGCCATTCCGGCGGCGCTAGAGGTTCCCGCGATGGGGATCTGATGGACTCTTGGGATATTAATCCCGAGCGCTTCACGGTGATGACGGCTTGTCACCGCGATGAGCGCGCCGACGAAGATAAGCAGGACAGACTGATACGCGGCAAGTTTAGCTACGCTCTTGTCTCGTACGTTCGCAGTCTGAATAGCATGGAACCTTACTACATTATCCGCGAACATGTTGCCAATCAGTTGATACAGCAAGGTCGTGTGCAAACCCCACAGGTATGGGGCCAAGACCGACTGCTCTTCTTCAGAAAGGAGAAGGCTTCTCCACACTTGCCTATCCGTGTCCATCTTCTCACCGAGGAGCAGGAACATAAAGCCATTCTTCCCGTTGGAAAGATCCACGGCGTGACGAAAAATACCGAGCTCATCAGTCGAAACCGCCCCGACTCTCCACTTAGAGTCCACACAGTCGAAGACGCAATGTGTAACGTATATTACCCTTCACCAGACTTACTGCAAGACTTGAAGAGCGATAACAAAGTCTTCTTCTCACGGTGGGCCTCGAAAACGCCTGTCACAATCTTCACCAAACCGGAGTTCGGTGAAATCTTTCGGGGCCAGCTGCAGAAGGCCATTCGAGAAGAAATTTCCGGCACTATCAAAGTAATCTCATCGGAGAAGGATAGAATAGGCCCCGACGATTTCATGATCGGGCTACGGGGGCCTACTCGGGTGGATATCACTGCACCGCAAGAGTGCAAAGGTGCATCAGACGCATTGCGAATCGAGACTACAGACTCTGGGTGTGCGATAAAATGTGCTCTCGCTATAGCTCATCTTTTCCGATTCAGACAGCTCATCGACGTCAAGCGTGATGCTTCTGTGGATTCCTTGCGGTTCGAGACAAAACTCGAACGTGTCACTCCTTCGAAAAAAGTCTTATCGAATCGCGATACGGTTACTCAAGGATCGAAAGTTCGCCTACATTTCATCAACAGGGAGGAACACCCTCTGTACGTCAGAGTCATCAACTTCTCCTCAGGTTTTAAAGTCGAACAGCAATTCCCGAAGACGGATCGCGCAGAAAAAATAGAAGGGAACTGTTCGCGTGTATTCCAAATGAACATACACAAAGAGCTTCGTGGTGATGGACCATATCGAGATATATTCCGCGTTGTCATATTCAAAAATGAAGTGTTGTCGCTGCGATGTTCAGAACTGATTCCAATTTGGGATGCCGTGAAGGGCAAAGAGCGTAACGACGAAGCCCTGCAGAGAGACGGAGATTTAGTGGACGATATCACTTGGTGGGTCAGGGACGTGGAGATTTGGACCCAGCGGCAAGTAGTTCAGAAACAGGAGGGGCAAGAGAGTCCACGGTCATCATCCGAAGGACAAGGGCAATTGAAGTCATCACCAGAGGAACAGGAGAACCTAGGTGCGCAGCGGTTACCATCTAAAAGAAGAAGACTAGCCTAACGAACTATTTCAGATGCCGAGGACAAGCCTGGCCTTCGGGGCTTCTCTGCATTAGTTGCTGGAGCCATGGCATGCTTTGCCTGCTTTCGCGTCTACAAATACTTCAAGAGGTGATTCCGCTATGGTAGGCTTTAAAGCCAGTAAGCCTTTCGTCGGCCTATCTGGCGACTGTTGATCTGATTCGCTAGGACTTCCGGATAGGACTATGTGTATTACGAATATGTATGACATCTCACTAGAAACCTAACCTAATTTCATTGAGTACGACGAATTGAATTTGCTCTTCACAGTCATGGGATACCTACCATCCCATCTGATGAAAGGTACAAGCTAGAAAGGTGCGATTACTACCGTGAAGGTATCATAGATCTTGGACTCTTGGACCTACTGGAGGGGCTTCTGAACTTTTATAACACACACACACACACACATTTGATTCAATTGGCCCTCTTTCTCCGTCAAGTCTCAGACTCTGACCAGTTACCTAAGATATCCACACACACACAGTCCAAGTGACCATGAGGAATGGCATCAAGAGCATTGAAGGGGAGTAAGTGATTCAAGCCCAGTAGGAAAAGTGAGCGTAGAGGTACTGCCCTGAAGTAAAAATGTATGATACCTCCCTAATAGATAATACGATCACTTGAGCCTGGGATGTGAAAGAAGTCGAAGTATCGCCAAGTGGCAGCGCGTCAGCATCGCACGCGTCTCATTTATTATTAAATGAATTACCACTATACTCAGCTTAATTTTCTCTAAAAGATTCCTCCCATTAACA
The DNA here is from genome assembly GCA_022495205.1 of Hypoxylon sp. FL1150. NCBI lineage: Eukaryota > Fungi > Ascomycota > Sordariomycetes > Xylariales > Hypoxylaceae > Hypoxylon > Hypoxylon sp. FL1150. Next base: position 61,219 of record MU376176.1, read on the forward strand.
TTCTTTCTTTCTTTCTTTCTCTCTGCTCTCCTCTCTTCTCACCCCTTCTCCCTGGTATCATTCGTTCCCAAGCAGGAAAAAAAAAACTGCTATGGACTTGAATCATGCGATGCTGCGCGCGCGAAGTTGATATAAAAAAAAAAAGCAATGGGTCAATCCAATAGAAAAGTAGGTAGGTACGTAGGTAACAACACAACAGAGTAGCGGGGAATCCAAGCCCTCCCAAGAAATAATAGCCAGCCTTCTCCGTGAAAGAAACAAATGGTATCAAAATAGAGGTAGGCTTTGACAATAATAAGGGATGAACTAGTCAAAATTCGCAATGAGGGTAGATCGAAACTAGATCGGCAGCGGCTCGCCACATCAACCGTCCAATCCAGGCAAGCCTACCTTAGGTAGGTAAAGAATCGTATTGAAGAGTAACAGGTTCGCATGCTCGATCGATTGAAGAATGGGTAATATGTCGTAGAAAAGAAAAGGAAAAAAGGGGTGGAGGGAAGTCGTATCGTATAGTCGTACATCTCGCGAACGCCGTGCTGAGAAGACATCGTCATTAGGGCCAACCGGTTGTCGTTGCGCCAAGAGGGTTAAAGACAAGAAAGCCTCCCTATGCCGAAAGTCCGAAATGCGCCATCAAAAAAGGGTTTATTTTCTACACCGAATGAAAAGGCTTCACTGTTCATCTACACGATGTCTGTGACTCGCGTACCTGACTGAGCTACTGTATACCGGGCTGAAGTCCGTGTAGTCATAAGTCCACACCGGCTTGCTGAGGCACCTGGGGCCGCTTCAGGGTAAGCTGGCTAAGAGAAAGTGTTCTGGCCGCCTTCTTCCTCGAGCCATCTTCCTCTTCCTCGCGGAGCTCCTCGCCAAAAGCACCGAAGCCGTGACCACTTTCCTCCTCACGTGGCGTTATAAATGCCTCCGAGTCGGTGTCACCCCCGGCAGTCAGGGGCTCGTCATCGTCGTCGTGCTCGAAGGCGGATACAGTAGAGTAAGCGGTAGAAGCCGTCTCAAATTTATGGTTAGCCCGAGATAGTTGGTCGAGTCTGCGGTTGATCTTCGTCACCCGATCTTCTAGCACCTGTCGCGCATCTCGCTCAGTGTCTAATAGTGCCTTCAACGTCGTATAATGGTCTATGGTGAAAGCGCCTACGCTCTCTCCCAGCAGGGCGGGTAAGCTAGCTGCGCCACGAATCGTCGCGTTCGATGTAGGTCGTGGGCGTGGCACAGTGGAAGGAGGAACGGATCCGATGAAGGTGTTTCCATCGCCGAACGACTCGTTAGACTGCCGAGATATGCTAAACCTTGATGAGTGATCCATGTCGGTTGCAGATGTCTGATATCCCGATGTCTCCGGGATTCCCGAATGCGTTGGCGTATAGATCGTAGAATGCGCCAGAGAACTTCGAGTTGCCGCTCGATCAGGAGTATTGGGGACATAGTTATGCACGCCCGGCACAACTTGGAAGAGCTGGGAAACCAGCTTCTCCAGCTTTTGGTTATGAACCTCCAGAGAAACTATACGATCCTCCAGGCTAGCCGCTTGCGTAATCTTCATTCCTATCATTGGGCCGAAGTTGAAAGGCTGCGGCGGTGTTTTCGGTGAGATCTGCTCTGGAGGATCAGCCGGAGTCACATCGTCCACGTCCACATCCATATCCGCATCAGCCATAACAGTATCGTCATTGTTCACAGTCGAAGAGTTGGGGGACAAAATCGGTGCAGTATAGCTCTCTCGCCAATACCGAATCTCGTCGCTCCGCTTTCGTACTATGTGCACTTGGCTGTCTGCGACATCCTGGAGTTGCGAAAGACTCCTCGATCTCCGACGGTGCGTCCGACTATCGCTCGTAATGGCACGACCAATATCCTCGGGGTCATCTCCCCGCGATGTATGATTATCGCGTCCATGGGTGCTGGCAGGTCTCGGAGACAGACCTATCAGCTCTCCATCGAAGTCTCGTATCCTGCCGCTGAGAATTCTGTTGGAAGAAGCAGCTCTTCTCCGAAGTAGTACAGGGTCTACTTGAAATGAATTGCGGGCGCTATTTATTGCTAGTATATCATCGGGCCCGACCGAATGGGATCTCAACGCTCGATCATATTCTGTAATTGGTAGCGAGGCCGATCGTTTGGGTTCGTTCTCGAAATGTCGATTCGGATCCTAAACACATCGAAGTTGTCAGTGATTGTTACTCTTTAACCATATTTCAGCAATAGGCTAGGACAACGGGATTTACATTTTCGTGTCGTGCAGAATGGCCTGATTCTGCAAGCTGGTCCTCTGGAATAAAAGACGAGCTCGTGCTCTTCTTTTTCCGTTTGAAAAGTCTGCCGAGCGTAGACTTGAGGGTTGATTTCTTCCGCTGCGGTCTATCTACGTCCGTGCTGTCGCTGACCGTAGAGTATCGTACAGTGCTGGAGCGGAGAGTTCTCTGTTGTCGTGGGCTATTGGAGGCGTTCGAAGCTTGGCTGGGTCCCGACGGGGTCACAGACTCTAGCTTGTCCGCTCGTGCAACCACGGAAGGCGTATTTTCAGACCGCGATACAGGCCGTTCCTCGACAATAGATTCGACTCGGTCCGGTTGGCCTTCGTGAGCCATTCCCGACCCCGGGTTCCTTATGGGAAATTCGTCGTCCATTTGAGGAACAGCTGGAATGGGATTGCTAATTCTTCCACGAAGAGAGCTACTCTGATCGGGCTGAGCCGTCTTAGGTCGGCCGAGGCTGGTGCCGGGTCTGAACAAGCCCATCGTGTCTCTAGACATTAACAACAAAAAGCAAGTCTCGCAGTGTGATAGATTGCAGAGTTAACGAGCGACGAGAGAGGCGGCAAAGAGGTCGAAGATATGGGAGCGACGGCGACCAGCGGTCCATTCTCATCTCTCAGCCTGACCAGTCCGTATTTGCGATTGGTCACTTTTTGCCGTAGAAGGAAGAGATATCAGTATCCAGTGTCTCACATCGCCAGCAATGCAGTTCGACAGGACGTGGACGCCGCTATGCGAATCAAATGCTTCGAGACACCCCTCCTTGGTTGTCACTGGACGGCGGTGGCAAGGACAAACAGGAAGAAGGATAGGTTAAGGGGGCACATAAGCTAGTTTATGAAATGGGGGCACGGGGAAAGGCCTGCGGCCATTACAGCGCATTATCAACCACCGACCACTGACTTTGTGCATAAACTCAGTTCGAGTAGGATGACAAGGCTCTGGGCGCTGGGAATGGCTAAGGGGTGCGGATGGGCGGTAAACATGAACCTACAGGTTGTGGTATGGACAAGAGAACTTAACCCCATGAAACGTCCAGATGCACACAGGCGCGCTCATGGGAGGGTTTTACTGCAACAATGTCTAATGAGATACCGGCTCCCAGTGGTAGGAGCAGAAGAAGCTAGGGCCGCAAATGACCTCAAAAGGGTTTAGGATAGCTAGTAGTGACTGGGATAAAGGGTCGGGATGACGAAGGACCAGGGCATTGGAATGCTAAGAATGCTACGATATTGGGGCCAGGGGTCCTTTGACCCTTGCCCTACAGGCTACAGCAGAGAGTTGAACCTTGCTCGGACCTGCATGCGCATTCGAGGTCTGCGAGTCGAGGGTCTGTGTGTTCGGTCTCGTTGGCTGATATTGCATTGGCGCCGAGTGCTGAGATAGGTATGTCTACCTATGTCTCATAGAATTCATATGTTAGTTTTCTATCATACGGTAGAATTCTCTACCGTCGATATATCACAAGAGGTATACCGGTATAGAGGAGCTCTTAAGATCAACGTCAGCCTGGAAAATCAACAGCCCGATTAGATAGGTAGATTACACTAGCTCCAGACCATGGAGAGAAGCCAAGGAGCAAGAAGCCATCTTTAATCCCCAGTTCCTTGCCAATGGACCGGATAGCTGCCTAGCAATGTCCACATTGGAATGAAAGCCACATGCACCTACTAAAGCCTGCAAGCCTACCGAGCTTACAGACGCCATCTGCCCATTTTTGGATAGAAGATAGAGGTCTGGGCTTGGAACTAACTTACCAATTGAACCGACGCGGAGACGATTTCCGGTTAGGGCTGCAAGACCGTTTCGTGTGAATGATTTTGCAGTAGACGTGAGCCGAGAGCTGATATTTTTTCGCAGGCGGTTTTCAGATGGTTTTTTAAGATGTGATATATCTCCAGCTCAATGTTTCTGATATTGATGTTAACACACATATTATAGACAGGTATTTCCACCGTATATGTGTAAACAATTATTATAGAGGCTATAGGTGTATATCGGATATGTTTTTACATTCTTCTACCGGCATCCCGAGGTTTAATCCGCCGTGTATCAAACAATCGGGAATAAAACACCATGGTATTTCTCACCGACACCATCCTAAACCAGACAAGTATCATAAACCCCCAACATCGCGCCTCTCTACCACAGCCGAAGGATTTAAGCGTGTTACCCTACTTACCTATTACCTCGTATAGTTAGTTGACTAAGTCGACTACCTAACACAAATAACAGCCGCATACCTGGAAAAAAACGAAGATGGTCCGAATACTCGCCAAAAAAAAAAAAAAAAGGAGCCGCGAACGAACGACGCCAGACTGGGGGCGCCGTTCTCCATCCTCGTCCCTTTTATCTTGGAACAGCCATGTTGCTTTCCGCTGAATTATTTTCATCAATCTCTGACGGCACCGCCAAGCTGCGGTACTACGCGCATGTAAAACCTACAATTCACCCGCAAAGCAGCAACCAGACGCAGGCCCGCGTTTGATCTGCGTAGATATCCTGGGGAACGTAAATCCTATGGGCCAGGATGTCCCTTAATACGATCTGCCCGTCAAAGTGCTCAGCAAGCTAGTAGTACTATGTAGTGTTACTGAAATATATGTAGGAGCGTACCTAGGTAGACTTGCTTCAGGTAGACCGCGAACAAAAAAACGTCAATGCGCCGGAGAGGCTGTGTAGGATGCTAGCGGTATCAAAGTACCTACCTAGGTTAGATACCATGCATCCGCGCAAAAACTTCCAAGCGAGACGATGGATATCGTATTCGCTGGCGCTTCTTGTGAGCAGCCATTTCGGGAAAAAAAAAAAGAAAAAAAAAAGAGAAAGAGCAGTTTTCTTTCAACTTCTCTCTCCTATCGCCTGCATTTTGCTATTGCTGCATTGGGCTTTCTCGACGCAACCCAACTGCATATAAATATGCAATGCACACTTTATTAAAAAGCGTTACTCTAAACAACTTCTCACATGGTACTACGAGACCCAACCAGAAACCCAGAAATTCGTAGAATTTCTCCGAACCGCTAGCCTAAGCTCCAGCTATATATGCAGCTGCAGGTAGCTACAGAACCTGGAACGGTCGAGCCGGCTGTTCTAGCAAATTGATAGGCCTACATAGTAGCCATGGGGAAACATGATGTTCCACGTGTCTATCAAGAAAGCAGCTCGTCTCCTATCAAAACTTATCGATCTAATAACCGGTTAACGAGATAAAACTTGCTCTAACCGAATCATTTATAGCCAACACTTGAACACCAATAACTTGGGCTCGCTTGGTTGGCATGGTAGGCTAATGCATGGCTAAATACCTACTATGTAAATAACGTACATAGTAATGCTGGCGTTCATATTTTAGGTCTAGCTCGGTGGGGTCTCGAACGGTCCGCCCCTTGCAAAAAAGAGCAGATTCTGAAACAGACAGGGATTACGCCCTGCCTTAGCTCCTTGTCACAGCGCCGTCATCGTCCAATATCTTTTCTGTTTCCGATATCGATATCAACAGGCCAGCACCTTGACTCGTGTGAATCCTTTCCTCACATTTTCCAGATGAAGTAGACTCCCCCGTATTTGGAAGTCCGCGGGCTTGCTCCTGTTCCTAGATTCTGCAGTCTTCGATATTCCCACCAGACCCGCGGTTATGGTCCAAATATTAGGTTCCATGTCTCTTATGCGATGTGTAATCAAAACATCACCCATGATATTTTGTTTACTATATAATTCATCTCTCGTAATTGTCCGATATTATGATAATTGATGATTATGTGAGATGAGTTGGAGGATCACTGGGAGAAAAAATCTACGATAGGCGAGACAAATCTGTGCTTCAGTGCTTCATCAGAAAAAAAAAAAAGGGCAACCACAAAATTTCCGCTCAGGTTCGGCACGTAGCGTAGAGTAGCATCCGCGTATATACCCATTTGCTGTGCTAGAATTTCGGATGAGCGTTGCCCTTCAATTCATCGGTTCCGAGGAACCCCCTTATTAGGGTAGCGTCTATTCGCCAGTTCGGTTTCACTTCACCCTCTAATTCACACTCATTGACTGTAACCCGCTCGTCACAGTTCCCGTATCACGCCTCTATCGAAGCCGAATCAACATATCGGAGATCTGCGTTATTTTCAAGCCAATCCATCCAGTTGTTTAGGAATTTGCCGCCCCTGGTTTTTGAGGCAACAAAGCACACGTCAGAAAAGAATCATTCTAAAAACAGGGCCGGCGATCGAACACGTCTGAGCGCGAATATGAGAAACGTGCATGAGGACATGTGCTGCTGTGACATGACAGGTGCAGGGATGGAACGGACGAATATGTAAAAAGAAAAAAGAAAAGTAGCATACCTTCGGACAGTCTCCGAGTCGCCCACAACGACCAGAGATCGTTTGGGCCTTGTCATCGCAACTAGCACACGCGCAATTATTAGTCCTATGATAAGCTCGTGAATTGGGAGAGGCGAAGGGGTTTAACTCACCGTTCAGACGACGCTTCTCACTCAGGAAACCAACCTCCCCTTCGGAGTTGCTACGTACGAGGCTGACAATTACAGCCTCCTTTTCTCGACCCTGGAATCCATCCACGGAGCCAAGCTCAATACCGGGAAAGGTTTCTTTTAAGGGGGCTAATAACCCAAGCTGCAATATTGTAATTAGCACTGGGATATCGTCGGTACATAGTCAAAATACGCTTCATGGTATCACCAAATATGTAAATCACAGTTTCATAAATCAGGTCGGGGAAATCCAGTAGAAAACTCACCTGGGCATTATACGGCGTAACCACCGCAATGTCCTCGGGCCTCACGCCAGCATCAACCAGCTTCTTGACGTGTTGTCTTACCAGCGCGGCCTCCATCTCATTACTCTTACTCTCGCCAAGCAGGGACCTGACCGTAGCCTTCTTCTTTCCGTCCTTTTCTTTATCCTCCTCCTCCTCGTTCTTCTCCGGGAAGTCGCCGCCCTGAGTATCGATGAAAATGACCGGCTCGCTCGTGTCCTCGGTATCCGCGACCTCGTACGGCAAATCCCGGAGCAGCCGGTCCTTGACCGCGTCTGCGGCGACCAGCTTAGCCTCGTACAGCTCGTCGGACGGGAATCGCATGATCTTCTCGTGCATCCGGTACTGCGTCGTGAGCATGCGCTTGACGGCCGGCCCGTGCAGCTTAAGCAGGCGGTCGAAGAGAGTAGTCTCGAGGCTCGTGCCGCTGATGATACTTTCATCATCGTCTCCTCCGCCACCACCATCTCCCCCCTCCTTACCTCCTCCTTTCGGCTTTGTCGGCTTCGCCTTTACCTTCACCTTGGAGTTCGTTGACTTGACCGTCGGCGGCAACTGCAAATGATCGCCGGCGCACACGGCCTTGGTCGCCGCCAGCAGCGGCACCCAGCACTGTGCCTCGAGGGCCTGGCTCGCCTCGTCGACGACCACGACGTCGAAGCGCTCGCCCCGCAGCTGGTAGCCGCCCGCGCCGTGCAGCGTCGCCAGCACCACCCTGCTGCCGCCCACCAGCGCGCCCACGCACCGCCGCTCCCGCTCCCGGTACTCCTTGCGCAGCTCCTTGAGGTCCCCGTAGATGGCCTTGCGCTCGCGGCCGCTGCGCGTCTTCTTGATCGACGCCTGCTTGGCGTCCATCTCCGCGCGCACGTCCTTGACGATCAGCCCGGCCTCCGAGGTTTGCGTCAGCACGTCCAGCGAGTGGTTCACCACGGAGGGGAGCAGGCGTGCCGGGTGTCCGAGGCGCAGGATGGGCACCTTGTGCGGGGCGAGCCGCTCGACGATGTTGTCGACGGAGATATTGGACGGCCCGCAGACGAGCACGCGGAGGTTGCGCTTGACCATCTGCAGGATCAGCTCGATCAGGGTATGCGTCTTGCCCGTCTATAAGACAAGTAAGCTTCCCATCCTTGTTTCCAAGTTAACTTGTTGAACACACTCACCCCAGGCGGTCCGTGTATCAACGCGATCTCCCTCGACGCAAGCGCGAACCGAATAGCATCCTTCTGCGAGTCATTCAACGTCGGATCAAACCACTCAACTTTGCCCTCCCCGACCTCCTCGTCCCTCGCCAAGTCCGCCGGCACCGGCGACGGGCTCGACAGTCCGAACAGCGTCCGCACGAACCCGGAGTACTCGGCCTCGGCCATATCGCGCAGGCGCTCCATCGTCTGGTTCATACGGCGATACGTGACCTCGTCCGCGAGCTTAACGAGCCAGACCCTGCCCCCCGCAGACGACGACGACGACGACGACGCCGCCGCCACCACATTATCCTCCCTATCCTCGTCGACCGCCACCGCGACGGCGTCCCGCTTCAGCTTCGTCACCACGCCCCTCGCTCCTTTCCTCTCCAGATCTTTGACCTCGCGCTTCTTGGCGCCGCCGGCCGGCTGCTCCGCCACCAGCACGATGTCGCCGGCGCGGAGACCGTGCTCGGGCAGCCCGCCCGAGGGAGCCGCCGTCGCGCCGTCGGGCGCCAGCTCCAGCACCGTGCGCCCCCCGAGCCCCGTGCGCTGCGAGGTGACGACCAGGTTGGTGACGGCGAGGCCCGCGCGCTGCAGGGACGCGGGGCTGGTGCCGCCGACGAGGGCGCTGGTCTCCTGGATCTCGCTCTGCAGCTCGGCGTCGAGGAGCGCCAGCTGCGTGCGCGCGAAGGCCGGGACGTCGACGGCCTGGGTTAGGAGCGACATCGTGGATCTTTTGGCGGATGGGCGCGGCTCACGTGTGACGGCACGTGTTCATCCTCAAAAATGGCGCCTTCGTCAACTTGTGTGAATGTGATAGGTACCAGGTAGGTAGCTGGCTTATGCAATTGGATATGACGTAGTAGAGCGCGGTTTACATAAGCCCTAGCATAAGATCTTCCCTGTTTTAGGTACTTGAGGCCTGAGGAATGTTGCGGAAAGGTGAAATTCGGTGGAGTTGAGATTTGATTGATGATTTGTAAAGGCTTAACCTAGGTACCTAAGACATTTACCGCTACAAAAGTCTACAACTTTTTACAATATCTATCCCAAATGAATTGCAATATCTAGGTATTTAATTGAATTATTTTGAATTATTATTTTCTTTACTTGTTTTCAGTCTCGGTACCCTAGCATTACGTTCCATTCTTTCCACCAACATGGCATACCTAACAACTTGCTCAGCTAGCTCCCGCAGATTGTATAAACAGAACCACAAACAAGCTGACGACTATAAGAGCACATGCGATGACTGAAACTATAATCACAGTTCCCCTCGAGGCCGGGAATTTCCCTTTGATCACCCACTTTTGGCCTTGATAATACCGACGATATCCCAGCAGCAGAATTATTATAGATATACCTAGAAACGTCGCGCCGAGCGGCTTTCCTATATGTCGAATCGTCTGGAATTGGGGACTGTCTTCCCCTATCGAGGTGTTGAGACGGAATAGCTGGGTAATGGCTATGCCGATGGATGCAAAGGAGAGCGACGTACGGAGCCAGGCGAGGAACGTCCGTTCTGGGTTTAACTTGTTAGCGAATTGGCTACATGCGATGTGAGAGGCAAGTTGCCGAACACGACATACCCAAAGCCAAGTGGTCCCTAGCCACGCTGCCTTTGTTCTCCAGCTCTATCGACCACAACCCGCCAAAGTAGTGTTTTAACCAATTCTTCTCCTCGTCCGCATTGCCATTCGTACCATTCATACCATTGGTGCCATTCGCACCATGCGTCGTCGAGTGGTCAGCTTCTGGCCGTTCCGCCGGCCTCCGATTCCTCGGATTCGGGGACATTCGTGTGCTCTGGTAATTGGTCGGACTGTCGCGTGCCGTCACGATGCTAGTAGTCTCGTTGGGTCCGCCATTCTCATCGCTTTCGGGCACGCGCTGGAAGTTCATCCTCGGACTCCGTCCCGGCGTGTGCGGGCTTATATTGTCGGCGCGTTCTCTAGCAATCTAGCAGCGGACGAAGCTCTCGTCAGGGAAGGTCTTGCAAGGGGTACAAGTAGATTTGGGAGGTAGATGTGGAGGTTGGAGGTGGAATGCAAGTCTGCGGAGCCGGTTGCTTTTATTCTTTTCTTTTGTCGCTAGGGGAATTATACGGACTGGAACCCAACCCCGGTAGCAAGGTGCAGGATGCGAGACGAACCTCGAGTATCTCATTGAGCCTGTCCTGCGAAGTCAGCCGCGGCAGCGAGCGGTCTGGTACCGGCGACGATCCTCGCAGGTTGAGGTTGGCATTGGTAGCAGATGGTCCGACCGTCGGGGACCCGGAGGCCATGACGGACACAAGCACAGTGTTCCTCCTCCTCCTTGTACCTGGTAAACCGATCGGGGCTATTCCGAGCTTGGCTGTTTACGAAACCCAACCTTCAATTCGATGCCGCGGAAGCACAAGGGCTAATTGGCAGAAGCATGTCGAGAATGCTGCCATGCCGTGGTGGTATCTCTTTAGCTCAGATGATACCATTATGTACATAAGTTAGTGCTAAAGCTCTTGGACCCAGGTACCTTAGTGTACCTAGTACACTAGGCTGGCTGCAGCTATCCATTCTGTCACTGCCGCTGCTGTAGACCTCTCGTTCAGAACCTGACATTGCCGGAATACCTAACATAGCCGCTACGTCACTAGCTCCCTTACCTGCAGGTGCTTGCTAAAGCCCCCCCACCCCCGAACTTGTGCCGATTTTCACCTCTGAACCCCACTAATTACTAAATGGATATCACGACAAATTTCAAATCCAACATTTCCAAAATTGAACGCCGGTCACCAAATAGATCCACAATTTACGCCAATTATTTTATAACAGACGAGGGCGAAGTCTCGGGAAAAGGCATCAGTGGTTTAGTGGTAAAATCCATCGTTGCCATCGATGGGCCCCGCGTTCGATTCGCGGCTGATGCAATCTTTTGCATTTTTTGTTTTCGGTATTCCATAATTCACGCTTTGTATCCCGGCCACCGAATCTTATCTGCTTGGTATGGAATATTAGTGTTTGAAACACTATTTGTTAATGATCTACTTCGTAGTCAAGTTGATGTTCCAAATTTCACCACTGTACCTACCGAAGCAAGCAGCGAATCACAAACAGTTCGCTTATTACGAACTCCTCACTACTAGGTGGTGAAATGACAACTGTCCACACGAGAGAGTGGTAGGTATTGACCAAAGGACAGCTAAACGAAGTCTTGGAAATGACCGACGATAGGTATTTTACGGTCACACTCCACGCTGCACGTACAAACGCAATCTAGATTCTTACATATCCTGCCTCGCACAACAGACCTCACACCCGATCTATAAATAAAACATTTGATTGGTTCACCTCGATACATATTTGGACTATGTACATACAAAGTCTATAATACCGTGTGCTTGAGGGGTAGCACCAAGCTGCCCGTTTAACAGGCTCTAGGTTATATTCCACACATCAAGAAGTAGTCTTAATTCGCCTCAATGGAGTGACTTCAAGGGACATCTAAGTGGTTTTATACTCACGTCTGACTACAACCATATTGATAGCTTGTGGTGTAGCGTTCAACGGCCGGCAAGAGAAGCCGGTGTCTACCAGCTGTCACATGGTGATGAAGATTGAGAGGTATAAGTCCAGTTGTATACCTAGGTAAATATGGAAATATGATGGCTCTTGTCACTCAGGAAATGTTAACTTGAGTCTACTGCTCTTTTGTAAATCAAACTCATACCATGGAATCTAAGCATTCTTCCTCCTTGACCACACATATATCACAGTAGTATCCCCCACAGGTAAAATATGTCTCGCTACTTCGATGTGTCCCCAGCGTAATTGATCACCCAGCCATCGACGTACATCGAGTGAAACTTGGGGTCCAAGACAGTGGCTGCCGTCTCCGAAAGGGAGACTGGGATATTGCTGTAGCCTCAAAGTCAAGATCGCTAGAGTCCTCATGATTGCTTCTAAAATGGCAGAGTATAACTCTTAGCAAAGCAGGTATGATCCGATGAGCGAATCCGTGGTGGGAATGACCTCGATTTTCGACTAGGGCGTACAACTATATCGAGGACGGTGATACGGGGTCGAAATGTTCGAGCTGAAGTGAAACGTTGGGTGGAATTGTATGTTCTAGACAGGACATCATGATCACCAAGTATTCATAGAGGCCGGGCCAATGAAATCGATAATATCGCCATTCCCCTTCTTCTGTATATGACCTTTATTTCCAGAGCGTAGCTGATCTGTGATCACTCATCGTTAGATGTCTCTCGATGAACGGACTATGGAATTAATAAAAATATTACTTCATATCAGTGTCTTCACAGCGCCCTACATGCTGCATGGGGTGACTCGTTCCTAGTTTTATGTCAGTAGGAAGGATAACTTGACAATCGAGGAAGAAGTATAGCCTTGGCTTACCATATTCTCAACTGAGATTCATATGAGCAGATATGCCCTACGATTGAATCACGTTATGAGACGATTCCATAGACAGACCTGTGCGGGCATTCCTGGACCCATGGACTTTTGACACCACCCATACTAGCACGGATAGAGTCTGAATTCTCATAACTAGACTGATGTCAAGGAGAAAGCAAGCGTGTCTAGCATCATCGAAAATACAACTCGTTCGAACTCATCTATTTCTTAAGAGACAGCAAGTGAGAGCTTACAAGTCACAAACCACCATCATATGTGAGGTAGTCAGAAAGTGACAGATGATGGGTAGATCGCGCTCTCTCAGCTAGCACGCGCAATCGCAATGTCGCAGGGTCCCCCGATCCGGACGCCAGACTATTGACATCACGACGCGACACCCAGATCAAGAAAACCCAGGACCCTTAAAGTCCGTTCGGGACCAGAGCCGGAGAGCGGGGAGGTGGAGAGGGAAGGCGGGAAAGAATAGACGGCGGATGTCTGAGAGTCCGGACCACCACAATGTCTTAGACAGCCTTAGCGCTTGCTTGCTTCCTCCTCGCCCCCAAGACATAGAACTTTAAGCTTGTTTCTCTGGAACCACATTCCCGGTGGTGGTGGATGACGAGGTTACCTACCTGGTAGATAGATGTGAGGTTGGTATGAAAAGAGCCCGCCCCCCCGTCACCCCTCGTGGCGTTGCCATAAAAATAGTCTGGACTTTAGGGCGACTGGCGGGATGTCTCAGACATTCCCCTCCTCACTTCATATGCGCGTTCTTCTCACTTCCTTCTCACCTCACTCACTGATAGGTACTCACTATCTTAGTGCCATTAGTGACCTGTCTGTCTCTCGCCGTCCGAGCTGCCGGGCGCACAGGAATTATGCAGTATGTACCGTCTATCGATAAAACATATATCCTTTTCATATTTATTTTCTTGTGCTTCCCCCCGACCAAGACCGAGACCGAGACCGAGACAAGTACGCCAGGCGTTCGTGCCTCTCTCGGCACATCGCCCGCGGACAATATATCAGACTGCCGCTTGAGGTGAGGGACGTGATGTGATACGTCGGACTTGAACTTTTTCCAGCACAGCTTTAGCTCTTGTCTTTCTTTCTTACGCCGCCGGGTGTGTCACTTCGCACCTACGCCTGTGCCGCATTAGTGTCTGTCTGTCTGTCTGTCTGTCTGTCTGTCTGGCTGGCTGGCTGGCTGGCTTGACTCGCGGACCCGAGCAACCTCGGATTCGGACGTCCAATCTTGAGGTCTTCGATTTGTCAGCTCGATATTGAGTCGCGCGTCTTCAAGGATGTTCGACGACGCCACCCCCCCCCTAGCGAGGATATATGGGAATGGGATCGATCCGTCTGCAACAACCTCGGAGGTATGCATGTAGATATCTGCGGTCACCCACCCGCGCGTGCTTTCCTTGATTGTTCGATCTACGCGCTAGCTTCTTAGTGTGTGCGTGTGAGGCGAAGGGACGACAATGACATGACCTAACTACGCCGGACCATCGCATCGCCATCTCTACTCTACTCTACGTGATACCAGATGTGTATGATGATTGCAGCAAAAAGTACCCGATGCTCCGAGATACAACGCTCTTTTTTTAACTAGTTCTCCCACCTGCCTACCTAAGGCGCATTTATTCTGTTTTCCTAGTCCCCATGCGGATCACTGTGTTTTTTTTTTGCCTTATCCATTTGGGAATGGCTGACCCTCCTTTCATACATGAATCATGACCGTAGGGAGGCTCTTTTGGTAACACGACACCACCACTATCACCTATGAAAATAGGTATCTAGAATGTATGTACCTAATATACGAAAGGATCACCGCGTCCGGAATCGGCAAATGTAGGTACATTTATATCGTCGTTGCATTATTACGTTATCATCACCAAACATCTCAAGATGCTACCGTTTAGAGGTCTTGATAGGACAGGGAATACGGCACAGGGGGGGATCTGATTCGATTTTCAGGAGTGTGATATATCATTCTGCACATCATACACATAAGTAAGCTGACAAAGGATCAAACGTGCAATAAAATTTTTGTTTTGTTTTGTTATGTATCATGTTAAATGGTAATTTTGACTACTACTCTACCTAGCCTAAGAAAAATTCTTACGATGTATCGTAATGAATGAAACTTACCGGGAGGTCAGATGAATCGTTGATCTTTGAAATCTCTGAAGAGAGCTGAGGGTATGCCCCCTTGATCACCATGAGGAATATACGATAGGTAGCCCCTCCCTCGGGTGCGGCACTTCTTACACCGCTTCGTCCCGCGCGAGGAAAGAAAAGAGAAGATATCTCTAGTGGAGTAGGATTTCCATCGTGGGGAAGCGGGCGAAACTACCGGACCCTTCTCTTTTTGATGTACGATGTAGGACTCTTTAGGAAAAAGCCGCCGCCAAAGTGCGGCTATCTCAGGTACTAGTATCGCGGGGATGGGTATGGGGGGCGGCTTTTTTTTTTTTTTTTTTTTTTTTATGACGAAGGCGCAACTTGGCTTGCGCTTGTGGGAATAACACGACGCTTGTGGTGTGTGAAGGTGAGCGGAGGTTTGTATGTAGATTCTCTACCTACCTCACGCCTAGATACATAAGGTTATTGGACCTGAAGATCGTCACCGCAGAAGAAATGCACGCGGTTCGGTTCGTGACCATGGCAGCTAGGAGCGCACGTAGGAAGCATGGCGTCAGCAAAGTCACTTGCCTGGAGTTTCACGGCATCGGACCCAGCCCCACGAGCAGCCATGGATCTGACTCTCGCAAGGTAGCACACAAGGAAGGCAGATACAGTCTCACGGTCTTCGTCCATCAGAGAGAAATATGACGCCACGCTCTTGGAGGAGATAGGCAGGTATATACTGCGCGCCGCTATTTCGTGGAGGTATGTAAGCTACCCAAGATATCATCATCAACATCACATATCTGAAAGTGTACCGTGATCCTGTCAGAAGCTTAATTAGGCAGTGGTCTTTCTTACGCGTTCGTGGTAGATCGGTCTCATACACAGGCTGGGCTGGGAATGAACCATGAAGATGCGGCTTACGCTTACGCTGCTAGCGACGGCTATAACCGCGCCAGAGAAAAAAGAGCACAGGCGTATGCAAGGCTCTGTCGCATACGACACTAGGCTCGGTGTTGATCCAGGTGGCCCCAATACACCGACAAGACGGTGTTACTTTTTGGCCTTCGTAGTCCGGTAAACGGCTACTGTTGGTGGAGGCGAACTTGCCAGCCTTGACGCTGTTGCATTTATGTTGTCCACGGAGTAAGCAGCCTCGGATCTATATCCATAGTGGCGGTTTGGTAGTGATTGGATTCCATACGATAGGCGGATAGGCGGGCTTAACCTCCACCGCGGCGCGGCTGGCCAGTAAGAACAGAGATGCAGGATCCTATCCAGCCTACCCAAATCTACTGCGAATGAGGAACCAGTTTCTCGTGGTCGTGTGGATAGACGAATATATTAGATGACCGCGGATGTGAGCAGCTAGTCAGTTCGATACCCAATAGACGGTCCCGAGAGCACAAAAATTTATGTATGTCGGTATATCGAAATAGAGCATAAGCATACTAAGCGGTAGACGCTTGCATGCATGCAACATGCAGATAAAGTACTCCGCAAACTCCTTGCAGACCAAGGATTCAGAGATGGGGTCCAAGTAAGGATTTAGACGTATATTAAATCGTCGGCGGCCGTACCATGAATCGAGAATCCCTCAGACGGAGGTTTATTGGCCTTGCCGTGCCGCACGAGCGCGCGACGGAGTAGTTCGAGGTCGTTGGAGCAGCTCGCATGCAGATTCCAGATCGGATATCTCTACCGCGCAAAAACATTAATTGTAACATGACCCAGCATCTTGGGTAGCACCGAAATCCTGTAGTCCTGGCCGAGAAAGCGGCGTCGTCGGGTCACCGTTGCCTGTGCCATTTTCTCATGCACAACATAATCAGAAATTGTAGATGGGGGGGTCGAAGAAAATTAGGCAGACGAAATTCGTATTTGCCTCGAGCCAAGGCCAAGTTCTGCTTACCCCGGAGGCTGAAGGAGCGCACCCTCACAGACTGATGGTGCCAAGCAATGATTCGCCGGCTTTGATAATAGACCTCGGGAAGGTCCCGCGATCCCGTCATCTTCGTAAGGTAATGCTAACCGTATTTTGATGACGGCATGGCCGCGCCAGCTTCGACACGTGAAGGAGGGATTGGTAGGGTTTGCTGCGCCCACCACGTTCATGCGAGCCAGTTTCGACGACGAATGGTGACCTCGATTCTTCGAATTTCTTTCCAAACTCCACCCCCTCCAGATATCATACGAATCGTAACCACTGGACGATCATCTATTCGAGGGATTTCGAATAACTACCTTCTTGTAGGAGCTAGCAGGTAAACTGGCTAGCTTCTCCAGGGTGTTGAAGGTGTCGTTATAGACATTCGGAGATCCCGCCTCGGTACACGAAGCGGGGAAAGACAAGGTAAAGGTGTCAATATCTCTCGAAAGACCCGACTGAAGGGGTCTTATCTGTACCATGCTAGGCTTTCGAGTTGCTTGTCCGTGGCAGGCACCGATAATGCAGCGGCAAGCAGCGGGCGGCGGTGGCGATAGGTTGTGCCACCGCGATTGCAGTGATGCGTGATGGTTTCTGCAGCCTTAATGGCCTCTCTTCCGAGACAACTTAGACACTGGGGGAAAGCGGGCGTTGTAAGCTCCTACTCAAAAGCCATGTAACTCCAAATTCTGAGAAAACCGTTTGCTACAACCCCGAGATCCTTCGGCGAATGCAGATAAGGTTGCGGACCGAGCTGGTCAACTTGGGTTGTTCACCGCATTATCTTTACCAATGGCGGAAGCTGCGTTGGTTTGGATCGCACAAACTCGAGCAAGTATTCCATTACGCGGGTAATTACTAGAATGGTACGACATAACACGGCGAATGCGTTGTGCTTTGGTTTCTGGTTCTCTAGTTTCTTGTGTCGTCATTCGTTCGGGCCGTAACACCTTGTTAAGTACCAATCAGGAAGGTCGTCTAAGTATTTTTGGCAACTCTCTAAAGAAGTCTTCGAGACGGAACAATAGAGTTTCATTATGTCTTAACATATTCAGATATGACAGGCATTATTTGGACAGGAGTGGGCGAACACGTGGGGTGGAACCAAGCTGGCTGGCTGGTGATGTTTGGAGTAGATGTTAGATGAGAGTGTAAAAGGTATCCGAGGTATCTTCTGAATGACTCCTTGGTGCCGAGTTTTTGTCCGGTTGACCCAATGATGTTGTTCGTACGTATGCGATATATTTGGGGTAAATATGCAGTTGCCTCTTCACTTCACTGAGGGGTTGAGGGGCGAGAGGCAAGAAAATATTGTTTACGAGCACTGTCTGAATGTTGATGGCACAATCAATGAGGAGATCACGTATCAGCGGGGAGCGGTGGCAAGTGATGTGAGAGACCACCGAAACTATGTTGTTTCGTACCTGCATAAGCGACGGTAAGTGGCTGCTCGTACACCGTTGCGTGTGTAACTTAAGTCATCTAGGTCATCTTGGGGGTGCTTTTGGGAGGTTGGCGAATCCCTTCGCTAGCACCGACGTAATGCTCACCTATCCAGTCACCGACCTCTCAAGTGGTAAGGTCAAGAATCATCTCAATCTCACCGGTTCTCAATACCACAGCCATTTATTATCGGGGTCTGCCTTCGCGACATAGATCCCGCAAGATAGATCTTCGGACAGCCGTAGGTCCGCGAGCGGGCAGACGGCTGTCAGAAGCTTAAACGTGCTTCTTGCCTCTGCCGGCGCCGTGGTGTGGGAGATGACGATCTACCAATTTCCCACGCTTTCTGAACCCTGGCGGCACTTGCCGGACACTGCACGGCTTCAGAAAAGTAGCGGCTGGTACCTAATGTTAGTAAAAGAACTTGGACCAAGATCGTCGCAAGAAAGATCGACATATCCGCGAGATGGCGCGGGACAACGCGTGTTGCTCTGACGCCAAAACGAAACTCCAAGCGGTATGCGGAATAGGCATGTACCGGGCAAGCCCTGCCCTGGCGATAAATAGCAGGAATGCCCATTTAGTCACGCAATGCAAGCCCGGGTTTCGTAAGTGCTCGATGATTGGTGGGTTGATGGCTTGATGGTCTTCCCTTCCTCCACCGATGATGTTCGGTTCAGTACCTGAATACCAAGATGCTGCTATTATGAGTGTTAGGTGAAGAAATTACTTTGTATTTGAAAGCTATGGTCCCCGTTCACCCGTCGTTCGGGCCGTTGGCTCTCGGTGAACTCATAGTTCGTGCGCACGGGGAATGATATCTAATAGTCTCGCCTCGCCGGATATGAGGGTAGACATGCCCCGGCGACCAGGTGAAATAGACGATCCAGGGTCCTTGAAGGCGTGGCTAGGCTAGCCTTGGAATATTCCATCGTAGTTTTTGGAAGTATCCGTGCCTATGGCTCTGGGTCGACGAGAAGGTACCTAGGTAGGAAGAAGTGGAGGGCCAGGGACTAGATAACGTGGTTAGGGCAATTAAACATCGGACAGTGGAGCGAGTATACCACGTAACACAACGGAAAAATGGGGTGGGGAGGGTTTAGAGTTGGAGGCCGAATTTCGAAGCGGGTTGAGGACTGAACGCTATGCAGCAAAAAATGGAGCTTCATAACATGGCTGTTATGCCTCGTACCTGGTCATTCCATTGACTCACGGACACAGAGACCTTGATGCCCTGCTCGCTTCGCTTCTGGATAACGATAGCTTCAACTGATAAAGGAAATGTGGGGGGGTATAGCTTTGGAGCTTTCTGAAACGCAAGAAGTCTTCGAGAAGGAAAACAGCGGAACGTTGCCAATTGGACCGGGACCTGCATTAGCGGGACCAAGTATTGACGGGGAAGATAGGATGAAGAGCTAGGGACCCCTAAAAAGCGAGCTAGGGGGCCGCCTCCTCTCCTACCTAGGTACTAAATATGTGCATAGCTTCTAACCATTACTACCTAATTCCACTATAATGCCTAATATAAGTATATACATATTACTTTTCCACGGTACTCACTTTACTATGGCAGATGTGGTTGGTACGTTAGGTGGAACAGACCCGTAATGCGCTCTCGTCTGCTACGTACATAGTATGTGCTAGGTGGTAATATGTCAGAGTATATACATAGTACATGATAGTACCTATCTGGCAGTCTACCTAAGGTATCAAATCAGATACGATACGTGCTTGCGGAGTCATGATAGCTCTGCTATTAATGACATAGAATCCTTCGGGTAAGCACATACCGGCACGGTGCTCATACTAATAGTCCGCTATCATTAAGTCAGGGTCGTCCTCAGATCTATCTGGCTAAGCAGTAGCGGTGCGGCACGCATTGGGCAAACGGGTCTGGCTCTCTTTAAAGAAGTTGTCTATCAGCTTGGCGAATGGTACATGTCCATAGATTTGAGATTGTATGTTGGTCTGTGTCGACGGCACGGGATCATCAGAGATGTATCAGATCGCTGTGATGTTTAGCATTTACGGCTATTTCGAAACAGCATATCAGACGCTTAGTTTAGAGCCTCCCGGCTGGGTTTACCGGGAACTGGAACTATTGAAAATGTTGATGACCAAGTGTTTGGAGATTCGCAATGCTACCAACGCATTGCCTATTGCCCTTTGCCCTTGCAAGTGATGCGTCGTAGGCCCGAATACCTTAGGTAGGTACCTAAGGTAACAAATAACTTCACCTAGTCCGGTACCCGGCTACTTTCCCACACGCGCATGCGATGCGGACTGGTATCGACGCTCATTGGCTAGAAATATGCCGGTGAAGAAGCCAAGAGCTCGAGAGAGAAACTCGTCGAGATCTTCCAGAATCACACCTGCGACAGGATGCTGCAAGGGCTCCCGGTTTCGAGGCTAAACTGAAAGGGCTCTCAGTCTCGAGCCGGGGGCTGGTAAAATGCAGTACGAGATTGGCAAAGAGACTGGGCGGGCTGGGGTGCCTGGGACGTTTCTCGGCGTTCGCAATGTCACGCTTGTGTGGTGGGATTTCTACCCTCAAGGGATTCCCCTAGTAATACTATGCTCAAACCAGTTCGCGAATCTGGGGGAGGCCATTTGGAGGGAATGGCGCTGTTCCTCTTTGGGTCCCTGTCGCCGACTTATCAATTCCGCCAACGGCTGCGGAAGGCGGTTCCTACCCCATGCGGCCCGTACACCGGTTAGGACATATTACACGAATATCGGTAGAGATTGAAGGATATGAATATGAAAATGAGAAATTTTAGTCGATTGATAGTCT
Source organism: Hypoxylon sp. FL1150 (assembly GCA_022495205.1). Classification (NCBI taxonomy): domain Eukaryota; kingdom Fungi; phylum Ascomycota; class Sordariomycetes; order Xylariales; family Hypoxylaceae; genus Hypoxylon; species Hypoxylon sp. FL1150. The sequence goes on from MU376176.1 coordinate 82,143, forward strand.
ACTATGTAATAGACGACACGGAAGATCCGTATTCGAGAAGAAAGACGTTACTAGAGAAAGTAAAGCGGCTGTTGGTCGGGGCCAGAATCACTTCCAATGATATGTCTTCCAACCTCCCATAGCACGACCCAAGAGCTCGAGACAGTCGCATGATAGTTGGTATGTATTTCGGCGCCCTGCTCTGGCATCGTATGTTCCAGGGCCCTGGGTCCGGCAGGAGAAAAAGGTTACGGTGGAGTTTCCAGACTCTGAAGGATCAGCCCACGTTGGCGGGAAACGCATCCACGCTGGCCACGAAAAGCCTCTTCGGACAATCTTTAGGCGACGTGGTAATATGATACGATAGCAGGTCGCGTTTGGCCTTTACGGTGAAGGGCTGGCGAGCTTAGCTGCTGCATCGAGCGGAAATGCAGGATTCAAGCTCGCCACTTCTACAAATTCTCTCATTACGGTTATCTTGCCTCGTTGAGAATTCTTGGGATAGCACGGGCCTCAATGCTGTCACTTGTCATGTACCACAACGTGAGGTCAGAGCTGGGAGCTCGTGCCCGTGTGGGTACGTATATACATTACGAGTTTATTGACTTCTCGACTTTCTTGGATCGGACCTTTCACTGTGGATGCTTACCGGTAGCTAAACTCCACCGCCACCAACGAACTCAGACATCGAAAAGTGAAAGTAGATTGTGTCTTTTTTCAGGGTCTCGGCTTTATCATCATCATCATGTATTTACATTGAGATTTTCCAGATTGGTAAAGTAGTTCCCCGAGCATGGGTAAAAATTGTGATAGAAGAAAAAAACTTTCTTCTCATCCTGTCAGATAGTCAAGCCCCGGATCACTGAGCCTACTTGCATATTGAGTTACCATGCCTTACTATGTACAGTAATAATGTGCCGCTGCTGCATTGTTCCTGCAGGACGAATACTGCAGGCGCAAAATTGGCATGCAAGGTACGGGTCGTAGAATAGGCCGAGTCGAAAGCGATTGGTGTGGAGAAGACGACTGAGATGTACTCCCAAATGGGCAGTACTTGATCTGCTTCTGGCCATATCTACATACCTACCGGCCTAACTACGTAGTAAACCAGCAGGGCTTACCCTGACGTATATTCCAGTTTCCAGCACTGTGGGAGCCGGGTGCTGGCCGCATAATGGGAGGCAAATTAGCGATGTGGCCTTCCCAGGGCTTCGCTAGGGGTTCGGGGAGTAACCTATCGAGCCGGAAGCCTTCCACGGCACTGTTATGGGTACCCAGACACCTTAGCATTTTAGCGGTGGAACGATCGTCTGGACTGGTGATAGGCTTCCTGATTCGGGACTCTATCCCGATACAAGAACCGCTCCACCGCTCATTAGCAGCATACGACACTGGACAGTGCTGCTATGCGTGCTATGCGTGCTATGCGTGCTACTATGTATGCGTGCTATGCTTTAGCACAAGGCGATGGGGTCACAATAATGCATTCGGCATACATAAATGCAATGGCAATGCATTGGCAATGAAACTAGTATGCACGGTAAAATAATGAAACGAACGATGGATGCACTGACGGTTAGGCACCCCAAACCACTCTAGACGGAAGATAGTACGGAATAGACGCATAACAATGCAGACTGCAGGTGCGTATCATGGCATATGGCATAGCCCCGATTGAATCCTCGTTGCCCAGGAAAGGGAACGGTGAATGGTGCAATAGGCAGGAGCTGCTGTTTTAGTGCACGCCGTGTATGGTCTCGATCACTTGGCAAGAGTAAAGATTAGCCCGCATCGAATGGCGTTTGGCGTTGAAAGGGTATGTTTCAACTTGGGTATCAACTCGTGGGGAGCGACGAAGGCTTGGAGATGGCTGCTCGGCGTTGTCATTAGTGAGCTGGGGGAGATGAGGATGTTCGCGGTTTGCGCGAGATGACCACGTTGAGCTGTCGCGAACAGGTCGAAAAAAAGAAAATATTGCTCCCTTCTGTAACCCTAGGTCCGAGCCGTCACCCGCGGTCGGGATGGTGCCGACGGGAATAGATGCGCAAGAGGCTAGGTTATAACTACCTAGGTACATGAAACGGTTTGGAAGATCCAATGGCTGCTCTGGAAGGTTCCGAGGCAACGAAAAAGATTGACGAGACGAGGCGTCAGGATTCTTTTTCTTTGCTGCAATATTTTTTTACTTTCCTCTTCCCTTACAGAAATTCCCTTACAGAAAAATAAAGATAAAATGAAGCTTATTCTCTTTCCCGCTCGATACGCGACCCAACATGATGACGTCGACAAAGGTTGTTGGACCCCAACTGAGATATCTCAATCTCCGTGACTTGTCACATCTTTCCTTTGGTTCATCACGACGCTGCAACAGTTCTGATCTCTTAGGTATCTAATCTAAGTAGATTCGCCTGGTAACTTCTGGGAAAAGGTCGTCTAACACGATAAAGATCGCTTCCATTGCCTTGGTAGGAGAGGTGGCCCATCGGATTCTTCATCACCATCACGTTTCGCGATGCGGGGTGAAATCTCATGTAACCGACTGGAAGGTGTGCAGGTGGTGATATGGATATGATGTATGTGTGGCGAGCAAACCTATCGCGTGTGATATTCTGTTGCTCTACCTTACTATTGCAGATTAGAACGATTATCTCTACCTAAGGCAAGTCGCCGTCCATCACATTAGGATAATAAGCCTGCGCCTGCGCCTGCGCCTGGAGTCAGCCAACCTTGTGTTGCAATTCCTGTGATGACACCAAAAAGACGAGCCTAAGGTTAAGAGCGCGCGTTTCCATAAACAGAAGAGACCTCTCGTGATTCGACGGCTACGGTGGTATAAGCACCCCTAGGCTGTTCTTTCCAGGTGAAGGGGTGGCAGGTTGCAGGTTGCATTTTTTCGATAGCGAACTTTGATTTACCTAAAGTGCTTGCATATCAGGAACGCGCGCGTTTTGGAGGATTCGCCCACTCACCCGACTTAGTCGGGGCCGATCCTGTGTTTCCAATTCTATCCAATGCAACCGACTTTCAACAGATAGATTGTAAAAAATCTACTTCGTCACAAGCTAATCTGTGCCCAATCTACCAATGCCAGGCCAGCTTAGGCAAAACACAAACATCATTGGTTTTCATTTACTGCAACTATTTCGTACACCAGGAACTTGGACTTTGGCACCTACATAATACATCCAATACGATACCGTCGTACCGCACGTACAATGGCAGGTTGCCTCACCTGCATCATGGCATGCCTACTAGTAGCAGGCCCATCTAGATGATGGGGAAGAACTATTCATCCCTAGCTTCACATATCGCACAGCCTATTTTGTGGGATTACATAGCAAGTCATCGGCAGTTTTGGGCAGGTTTTGTAGCCCGATTATGGGTTTGTTGCCTTCCAACACGTAACACCTGATCGCAATCTACAGGTCTCGGTCTTCCTCCAACTCTCCAACTCCCAGACGCTATCAGCTGTCTGTGATCCGTGGTAAATCTAGCGTACCAAACAAGAGGATAGCTGATAGACGGTCTGATATGTTGGCTCCCAAACTACCCGCAACCCAATAGAAAGGCCCAGACGGCCGCCCAAGGCTCAGGAATAAGCGCAGAGTCTTTCTCGTGAAAGCGCTGAATGACGAAGGTGATCCACAGCGCGACGCCTGGCCTTCTCGTACCTGCATTCCATCACGCCGTTTCTACTGGACGACGTAATGGACAGTCCGCGTCGCGCGAGGGCTGGACGGCGTTCAGCGACTGGCTGTGCAATGTTGCAGCCGAGCACGCAATCACCAAACGACCGAGCGAATATTGGACGAGTTATGCAAAATTGTGTTGGCTCGCTTCCCGCTGGGCGGTCTAGCGGCCAAATCCACCTATCACGGCGAAGGGCTTATGTATTGTACTATACATTACATGCGACATAGATATGCATGTTCCAACCGTGCAAGAAAATCCTGAATACTTGTGCAGAGTACCATCCACGACAATCAATTCCTCGAAAAGGGCCTACGAGCCATGGGGAAGACCGTCTCTAGCAGCACCTGGAGGGAATATGGTCTCACTCGCCTGCTCGTGAAATGTACATTTATGCAAGAGGTATGTATGTATGTATGTATGTATGTATGTATGTATATGTGCGAATAATTTGGGCGTTTACATACTGGCAAGGTTCTTAGCACGCAGGATTGGACGGTTTATGACGAGCATACCCGTATGATACAACGAGCAAACTCCTTACATACCTAAGTACATATGATAAAAGACATGTACGGATGAGTAACTATATGTATATTAAACTATGATATAGTAGAGAGTACCAGCTGTGTCTACCGCCAGACTACTTCCCCATCGAAAGTGTTACATGATATTCAAAACGAGAAGAGCAGAGGGACCCTGGCCGAGCTGGCGAATACAGCGCCGCTTCAGTGACTGGTCTCCAAATACTACTTGGATCGGGTCTGCAAGAGAGCCCGTATCGTCTCTGAACGACGTAGGCTCATATGCAAGGTGTCGTATGCTTGCGCGTGCGCACAAGCGAAACGGACTTTAGCACTATGCACTATGCAGCAGGTACACCATCAGTCGGACAAGGTTTCGATTCGCTCGAGACGAGGAAAAAAAAAAATGAATAAGAGAGGGAGAGGAGGGAGACAGCCGATGTACCCTTGGATACATGGTACCTGGTCTTATTCCCATCCTCCTCCACTGCTATCCAGATTTAGAATCGCTCGGTGGCTGCGCCCACATAGTACCAGTCGACACAACCCACTCATCTCATGTTTCCGTTTTGCCCCAGACATGCAGTAGACAAGGTTGGCCAGTGGCCAGTCGACCCAGGCCATCTTTAGGCCCCATGTCAGCTTTCCCCAAGTGAGACAGACATGGGTGAACTGGATGGAGTGGATTCTCTATGGGTCCCATTCCACCCGCAGGCCCTCTCCAGTGCCTATCATGGGCCCTTTATCTGGGTGTCGTTGATCTGGCTGGCCTTGGACTATTTTACATTATCCTCTCAAGGTTCCCTTCAACACGCTCATTACATCTTGACCTAGTCTGTGATCGACATAGCCGTCGTCTTAGACTGTCTTCTCTTTCTTCTTCATAACCATATCGGTTTCCTTATTTCTTCTGTGACTCGAAATCTTTCGGAACTGTTCGAACTTACTCGACCTTCCTGCCCTTCATTAACATATACATATACCAAGTAGCAACCTATCTACACCCACGACGTTTTACTTGACGATAATACTCGTGGAACACAAAGGCAGAACAGGTCCATGTATAACACCATATTCCGAGTCACCAACAGCTAGACAGTTCAACGATCCATATCAAGACTGCCGTTCATTCCTTCAGACAATAAAACGGGAACCGAAACCACCATCATTAGGCCAACCGCCCACCAACGCATTGTATAGTACACTTATCAGTATACTTAATATATAAAACGAAGGAGAACAGGGCAACCTATTAGCTTAAACAGCTCAAACGACGACACAACCCAAGTCGGTAACAGGTCAGTTCCAGGCCGTACCGGGTTAATATCGTTGCCATCCACAAGACTAACAGAGGGAATTGGTTAAAGTCAACGACAATGGACCCGACTATGATGAACTCCCAGATGGGACCGACGCCATTCTTCTACTACACGCCGGATCCCAACCCAGAGAACCGGCACCACGGCCACTTCAGCCAGAAACAGCCCGGCTTCCAGCAAATGCAGCAGCAGCAGTTCCCTGTAGTACCCATGCTGCCATCGACGCCGATCTACTCGAGGCCGAACTCGTCGTGTTCGCAACAGCAAATGCCTACGCAGGTCTTCAACACAGTCCCCAGCCACGCGACGCCTGTAGCATCACCGCAGGCCACACAGCGCCCAGGCATCTTTGTACAAAGTCAACCCTCAAAGCTGATGCTGGAGACTGAGTTTTGCGAGAACGACGGGTTTTACTACCCGGCGACGCCTCCGTTGTCAACGTCGGGCAGCTCCATGGGAAGCCCCTGCAACACGAACGATATGCTAGCCACCCCGTTGAACCCCATGTTCTCGGGCCTGGATGGATGCGAAATGGTCAAGCCCGAAGCAGAGAGGATTCCTGAAAGCCTAGAGAATTTAGACTGGGCCAGCGGCGGCTCGCCTCCTTTGACACCTGGTAAGTTTTTTTTTTTTTTTTTTTTTTTTTAATTTCCAAATTGTTTGGTTGGACATCTTTCCTTAAAGTTTCGACCATGACGAGTTTGGCGTCCCCTAAAAGATAAGGGACCAGGGAAATGGTTTAGCAGGTTTCATAACGTTTTGGCGGGGTTTCCATTAAAATTCACCGCTTCCAATTCGGTACTGGGATTAGGTTTTGGGCTAACGTCTTCTTTCCCCCCTTGCAGTGTACCTGCAGTCTCAGTCACCCAGCCAAGTCCCGTCGCTCAACTCGAGCTTCTCCAGCGACCTTCTGTCTGTCGACTCCTGCCCGTCACTATCGCCATCGCCGTCGCCTTACGCACGGTCTGTCGCTTCCGAACAGGACATTGACTTCTGCGACCCACGGAATCTGACAGTTGGCGGTGTGTCAAACCCCACTTTGGCACCTGAGTTTTCCGCCCCTGTCGCGCTGGAGGAATTCAGGGGTGACGCTTTTCCCAAACAAACTATCAGCACCTTTGATTTCAATCCAGAAATCAACCACGGACTTCCCTCTTTCGAAGACATTTCCGACTTGGAATCAGAGGACGACTTTGTTAACCGATTAGTCAACGTCATTGAACCATCCGGTGTCGAGATCAAAAGATCTCGCTCTGATACTTGTTCTACCACGCTATCCCTGGGTCATGATTCATTCCTCACTGAAAGCGACTTTGACGTCGAGGACAGCTCCTGCTCAGTGACAAGTCTGCCCAGCCCATCAAACTCGTCGGATCCCGACTCCCACAAAGATAAGAAATTGAAGAAGTCCAAGAAGGAATCCAAGAAGTCAGCACCCATCATGAATGTCGCAGCCGATTCCGAGTCTGGTCAGGCTCAAGACCAGCAACTACCCATCCAGAATGGCGAAGCTGAGGCTTCCAACGATAATGGACCCACCAACCCCAATACAGGCGAGACTGCATTGCCGGCCCCAGCCAACCGACGAGGTCGCAAGCAATCATTGACTGAGGACCCCAGCAAAACTTTCGTGTGCGATGTCTGCCAGCGTCGCTTCCGTCGTCAAGAGCATCTGAAGCGACACTATCGCTCTCTCCACACTGTAGAGAAGCCCTACTCGTGTCACGAGTGCGGCAAGAGATTCTCCCGCAGCGATAACCTCGCCCAGCACTCTCGCACCCACGGCAGCGGTGCTATCGTCATGAACCTCATCGACGGAACCGAGGAGAATCTCGAGCTTATGCAACCGGGTGAGGCCGATTACGCCAACTACGGCAAGGTGCTGTTCCACATCGCCTCGGAAGTTCCCGGCAGCTCCAGCGACCTCTCTGCCGACGAGTCCAACGGCGAGAGCCAGGGCAAGAAGAAGCGCAAGCGATCTACCGAGTAGATGGCCAACCTCGAGAATGACAGGCTCAGTTCAGTCTACGCCGACCGTTCGAGATAGGCTTTTTTCCCGGCGTACGCCCAGCTAATGACATAATGACTTCACCTGTATACACACATACACACATTCGACCTAGCCCATCTGTTTTCGCGTGGATTCGGGTCCCTAGGCCTAGGTAGAGAGGACAACCAAAAGTTGCAATTTGATTTTCCCGGCATCGGCACCTTGTCTTCTTGTACCATTATTGTGACACCTTTTATTTTTATTCTTTTTTTCAATCATGACGATATCAAAAAACTGCTCGACGGGAGCGGATCGGCACAACTCTGGGATACATCGGACTTGGTGATGAGGCGTGATACCGGGCGGACACTTTGACACAACCCATACAGAGGCGGACTTCGCCTGGACAGCAATGCAATACACAAAATACACCTTTTACTCGGCGGCTTATTTTTCTCTACGCTCGTTGTAATCTTTACAGCAGGGGGCGGGGCAGGGCAGCCGTTTCTCGTTGCAGGACCACATTTCAGTGAAGGGGGAGGGGGAGAAGAGAGGTGGAAGAGGAACTCGTCGTGTGTGAAGTTGGGGACCTTCACTGAAGCCTCTTCGTGTGTCTAATTTTCTCTATTCAACTCGGGTTCATTTCCAATACTTCCTTGCAACTGCGGTTATGGCGGTGCCGGTCACAAGAAGATAGCTACGCAGTGTCTCTGTACAAGATAGGAAATTGATTTAAGCAATGGTTTTGCCGCTGCCAACTACGAACACTTCTACTCTCGTTCCGTGGTCCACTTTCTATTGCGAGATACGTTTTGGCTATTAGACTATGAATGATAGTATTCATGCACATCACTCTTGTGGGTGGCGATGAGCAATTCGTCGTTTCATGATGCCGTATTCCGTAATGATATCCATTATCGCTTTATCGTCTTATCCGATTGGCGACCATTATGAATCTAACGGGATCCATAGACCCATCTCTGAACTTCAGCTTCTTCAGCTTCTTTCAACTTTTAGAAGCAATTCACACAAATAGCCTGGATCTTTGACGAGACTAACATCTTTAGATTCCAAACCATCGTGTGGGGATAGATACGTGTACATTGGTCTCGATATCCGAATACCGTATCTAGGCCTATCTACCTAGCGAAACGATTTCAACCCACCTTTACTAAAAAGAAAGAAAATTCCGCTGGTGAACAACCTTGCCATTTGGTCCCTGGATTTTTTTTTCTCTCTCTCTCACTATTGTCCGCTAGAAATCCTTCCGAAACCCCCGCCAGGAACGGCGCCGTTCCTATGTTAGAAGCTATCTGGCATAAAGCTTGTACCCTTTTTCTTAGGGGCGGAGTAAGTAGATCTTAGTTTAGGCATCTAATCTTGACGGACGCCCAATCACGAATTTTACACTAACCAGCCGGCCCAGGCCAGCCCCGAGCGATGGGATGGGCCTAGCCCGCAAGTTGGCGCTCGAGCACTACTCGTACTCCGCCCCACTTATTAGGGAGTCGTCCCTCCCCCCAGCCTATAAACTGGTATTCACTAGTAATCTAACCATACCAGTAATCTAACCAAAATCTCTAGTACATAATATTAAAATTTAATTTCTAGCCCAAATTTAAGTTATTTTAATTTAAAAAAAATATCATATATAAATAATTTATTTTTAAATTAATTAATATTAAATTAAACATTATAATTATAAAGATTAATTTAGAATTTAAAATATAATATAATAAATTAAATTTTTCCTATAAATATAAAATATTAAAATTACAAAAGAATTAATAAAAATAAGGTAAAAATAAAGATTTATTATTTTAAAAAAAGCTAAATTATAATCTTAAAAATATAATAAAAATGATAAAGATTTTTTTAAATTATTAAAAAAATTTATTATTTTAATATAATAAATTATATTTAAAATTTTATAGAATTAAATACATTTTTAAAGGTATTTTAATTAGGTTTTCTAAGATTTAATTAGCTAATAAATATGTAAATATAATTATTTTTCAAACTAGTATATCTTGATAAAAAAATATAATAAAATTTTGAAAAAAGTTCTAGAATTATCTTATAAAATTTCTAAATAATAAAGTAATTTTTTCAAATTAAAATAATTTGAATTAAACTAATATATCGAGAATTGATTGAAAATTAATTGAAAATTAATTTTGGTATAGATTTGCTATACTAGAAATTTTGGTTAGATTACTGGTGTGGTTAAATTACTGGTGAGTACCAGCTTATAGGCTGGGGGGAGGGACGACTCCCTAATAAGTGGGGCGGAGTACGAGTAAGGGTTCACATTCACACAACGGGAGGGCCAGGCAAGGCGTAACAACGCCGAAATCAGCTGAGGATATAGCGGAAGGAAGAAGAAAAAAAAGTGAGGCAATCGGCTATCGAGCCGATACGAAGAGGTACGAGAATAGAGTTCATTAGGTTAGTCTAAGGTTCGCGACCTTGGTCTACTCGAAACTACTTGCACTAGCCAACCTAGAAAAGGGCCAAACTATTTGATTTCGTTATTATTACCGTTGCTATTATTATCCAGATTATTATTCGAAAAATCTTCTTCGAAAAATCTTCTATACCCTTGTTTCACTCTTTTGATTTGCTGGGAACCGGTTGCCTATACTAATTTTTTTATCTTTTTTTGCCCGGAAGACCAAAAACCCGATGCCCGCCGCGGCGACGGACGGTCCCCTGGACGTCGTCGCACTGGTATCCGGGGGAAAGGATAGCTTCTACTCGGTTCTCCACTGTCTGGCGAATGGACACCGCGTCCTAGCCCTGGCCAACCTCCACCCGCCGCCCAGGACTGCCAACGCTGGTGCTACTACTGGTAGCAGTAATGCTGCTAATGCTAATGCTAATGCTGCGGCTTATACTGCCGCTAGGAAAGCTGAAGCCGATTATGCATCTTCGGTTCCTGGCAGCAGCAGCAGCAGCCAAGCTGCCACCAGCACGGATACTACCGGGATCTCACCCGGCGAGCAGCAGCATGAACGCGCCCCAACTTCTGGGACGATAGAAGCAGACGATGGTGGCGGCCGGCAACAAGAGGCCGAAGATGGAGAGGAGGAGGAAGAGACCGACCTGAACAGTTTCATGTACCAGACCGTCGGCCACCAGGTGATCCCCCTGTACGCGCGGGCCACGGGCCTACCGCTCTTCCGCCAGCCCATCCTCGGGTCCGCGGTGGACCATGGCGTCAGCTATCGCAACCCTGCGGACCATGACCAACACCGGGATGACGGAGGAAAAAAAGACGACGACGAAGAAGATGAAACAGAGTCGCTGGTCCCGCTCCTGCGCGCCGTCCTCAAGGCCCATCCGCACATCAACGCCCTATGCGCGGGCGCCATACTATCCACGTACCAGCGCACCCGCGTCGAGTCCGTCGCGCTCCGTCTCGGTCTAGTGCCGCTGGCGTATCTGTGGCAGTTCCCCGAGCTTCCTCTCCCTTCTTCTTCTTCTTCTTTTCCTTTTTCTTCTAGTCCCACCACTACCACCTCGTGTTCCTCCGCTATTACTACTATTATAGCCCCTCGGTTAGGCGGCCCTAGCGGTGGTAGTACCGGTAAGGATGACGCACAGCTGCTCCGCGACATGACGGCCGCGGGGCTCGAGGCGCGCGTCGTGAAGGTCGCCAGCGCGGGGCTTGGCGACGAGTTCCTGTGGGAGAACGTAGCTAGCGAGGACGGCGTGGCGCGCGTGCGCCGCGCGCTTCGTCGTTATGGCGCCGGGAGTCGCGGGGCGGTGCTTGGTGAGGGCGGCGAGTTCGAAACGCTTGTTGTTGATGGCCCGCCGGCGCTGTTTAAGGGCCGGATTGTGGTGAGGGAGGATGATAGGAGGGTTGTAAGGGAGGGCGGCGGGAGCGCGTGGTTGAGTATTCGTGAGGCCGCGGTTGAGATGAAAGATGATGCTGAGGTGAATGCAAATGCAGCGCCTGGCGTTCGTATACCTGGGTTGCTTGATACGAAGTTTGAGATCGTTCTCGAGTCGCTAAAAAGGGATGTGGATGCGTTGGGTTATGAGTATGCGCCTCAAACATCACCATCACCATCATCGTTGTCGCGGTTGAAATCCGTCGATTCTGGTGACAGATGCCAAGACTGGTATTTCGTCGGAAGCTCAGGGGCAGCCGTCGACCTACAAACCGAGGCCATCGTCAGCCACATCCGCGAACGTCTTCATGAGCACTCCCTACCAGAGACCGCCATCACCAACTCCATCATCGTGCTACGGTACATGGCAGATTTCCCCACCATCAACAGGCTCTACGGCGCACTATTCAAGGAGCCGAACCCACCCTCCCGCGTCACCATCTCATGCGGAGACTTATTACCCGAGGGCTGCAACATAACCATCCTCCTCACCGTGCAGCTGCAGATGAAACAAGGAGATAGACGGGGCCTGCACGTGCAATCCCGCTCCTACTGGGCCCCCGCCAACATCGGCCCCTACAGCCAAGCCATCGCGTATCCAGTGCTCCCCAGCGAAGACTCCGACGCGGACTGGAGTCCGCCCCTCGCGGTCTCCATAGCAGGCCAGATTCCCCTCGTGCCCGCCTCCATGACGCTTCCGTCCCTGACGTCACCACCGCACGGTAGCGGCGCGGAGCTGCAGATCACCCTCGCGCTACAGCACATGTGGCGCGTCGGCGCGGAGCTGCAGGTCCGCTGGTGGAGCAGCGCCGTCGCGTACCTCGCGCGTCCGCCGTCGCGCGACTCGCCGTTTGGCGGCGCGCAGACGAGGCGCCGTGCTGGTCTCGCGGCTGCTGCTTGGAAAGGAGCGCATTCGCGTAGCCCCTCGGACGGAGAGGATGCCGAGGAGAGTGGGGTGGACGCGTGGGATCGGAAATACAATCCCACGTATATGACATATGGCGGTGCTAGCGATAATGATGGACAGCCGAGGCTGCCGGATTGGGAGGTTTTGAGGGGGTTTGATGGTGATGACGATGACGATGACGATGACGATGACGACGAAGAGGAGAGGCCTGTTCCGTTTGTCTTCTCGGCGGAAGTTGAGGAACTGCCTCGGTCTGCTGGTGTCGAGTGGCATGCGCATCTTGGCTTCGCGAATGTGGGATCGGGTTCTGTTCGATTGCACTCGGAGTTGGGTAGCCCCGATCTCCACCACGTCATCGTCGAACAGCCCAACGGCGATGCGTTCGTCCAGACCACGGCGGTCTATCGACGGGCTGATGCGGCGCCGCGTAGCTTTTCTTTCGTCGACGCTGTGGATGGTGCTGCGCTGGCCGCGCGGAAATCACTTGCTGGATTACTGATAGGGGCTGATGACGGTGCTTCTCAGGCAGATACGAAGGTGGATGCCCCCATCTTGAAGGCGAAACTCAGCTATATAGACAGAGGGAGTGTGGATTTACCTACAGATGTAAAGCACTACGTAGAAAAAGGGGCAGTCATTCCATGTGGATCGCTGTGGGATTCGCAGGTCCGTCGGCTGGATATGGTATCGATATTCGAGACGAGATGGGCTGGGGTTCGGTAAAAAGGGATAAAGGCAACTGGCGCACTTCTAATCTGTTGATATAGACAAGCTGGTATAAGTACCTAGACTCTCGCTCGTACTGATGAATTAGGTAATCTTGTCTGATCGGGACTGGTGATTATCGTCGTATACTGTCGGCGTTGCATTCTTGGACACCCCATCCAAGCCAAGGGGAGCTGGGGACTTCGAATACTTAAATGCCTAGGTGACAATCAATTTTTTCGAGAAGAAGAAATATCCCATTCTCGCAGAAAAGAATAATAAAAAAATTTGCGCAATACCTACGAACCGATAACCGGAGCGACCCCGAAGGTGACTTGACGAAAGCGTTCGGAGATTTACCGAACTGGTGAAGCACGACGGGTTTAGTATATCAGTCGTATGCTTCTGTGAGACTGAAGGCATGAAGTACGATTTGTATATGAAGCAACTGAGGCCAAGGCCGGAAGGCCACGATTTAGCCGATCACGAAAATCTGTAGGTTAAATCGAAGACGACAATCTTCGCCAGCTAAGAGTTTAAACAAGCCCCCGAACGATCTGCCAGAGTTGCCCTATATCGCAGGCACTTCTGTGATGACCAAATGCCATTTACCTGAAGATGATGGGTTCGTTCGCCCGGATATCTCAGAAGATCAAAGAGTTTGCTGAAAATACCAACGACAAGTCTATCGAGAAAAGGCTAGCAATCCTACTGGACAGTCAGAGGGAAAGGGTGCTGACTTCTGTAATCAAGCAAATTACTATCGCTTTACTGCTACTCTCTCCCAGAATATCACAGAATATCTGAAGGTAGATATTTTCAGTGCTGTACACGCTGAATACTACAAGAAATGGCAGCTAGGGAAATGCCAGGCATTCCTGTAGTCGTGTAAGTTCTCGGCATGTGAGACAAATTCACATGGATCTTGTGGCAAGATCGTGCTAGCTTCCTCAGTCATTGGGTCACCTCAGTGGTCTCAACCCCCAAGGACAGGGAGCAAGAAGGTAAGGGTCAGAGAAGACCTAGAAGTTCCAAAACCGTAGAGCCCATTAATTCCTCCTCTGGTGCGTCGAAGGCGCCAGCCCCCTCCAAAACTCGCACCTCTGCCGCTGATCCGACGGCACCGGCTCCATCGTGAAATTGCCCGCCTGAAAGACCAACCTCGAGCCCCCCGCCGCACTGCTATCCCACGCCTCCCACGCCGGCGCCCCGGGCGTCCTCATCGCGGACGGGTCCAGCGTCCTTACGAACGAGATCCAGTAGTCCATGATCAAGTCCACGACGTCCGTGGCGTGCGCGTAGTAGCTCGCGGGCCCCCTGCCGACCCCCGCTTCGCTGTCGGGCCCGAAGATCGCCCACGACTCCCATATGTGCGGGACCCCGATGCCCAGGGCCGCGTTGTTGGCGTCGTAGATGTTGGTCCGGTAGCCCCATGTCTTACTAGTGCTGCTGCTGCTGCTGCTGCTGCTGCTACAACTCGTGTTCGCGCCCGACCGCGCCGCGTACACATCCAGGATATAACTCGCCGGACATATAAACGTCGCCTCGCCGTACGCCTTCGCCGCCGACGGGAACCAGGGGCCATGCAAGGGCAGCGCTTCCACGAGCGGATACCTGTCGATCACATCCGCCGCCCGATCATCCGTCAGGTCCGGGTAGTTATTCTGCAGGAACAGGACCGTATCGTCCGACGTCTGGGCGTCGGTCGCGAACACCGAGCCCTCGTCGGTCGTGGCGCCCATCAGCACGGGCACGTCGACGACCTCGCCGCGCGCCAGCGACCGGTACGGCAGGTCCCGCAGGAAGTCGCCGTCGACGCACGGCGTCCAGTAGAACAGCGGCGGCGGGTACTCCGGGCGCCCCGGGAACGCCGACGGCACGTTGACCGTCTGCAGGGCCGCGGTGTCCTTGCCGCGGAGACACGTCATCGGGTCGCCGTCGCCGTCGCACCCGAGTCCCCGCAGTACGCGGTCGAACTGCCAGTCTAGATCCGCGACGGCCGGCTGCGCGGGGAAGAAGACGGACTCGCCGACGGCGCCGACGAACAGCTTCTCGTTCTCGTCCTCTCTGCGAGCAAAATATCCGTCTATTGTTGTTGTTATTACTGTCTTCGAGGAGGAGGAGGAGGGGGAGGGGGAGGATGAGGATGAGGATGAGGATGAGGAGGGCGAATTGCCGCCATACGCGACGAGATGCAGGGCCACGGACCCGGCGCCCGCCGACGCCCCGTGGATCACGACGTGCTCCGGGTCGCCGCCGAACTGCGCGATGTGGCGGCGCACCCAGCGCATGGCCTGGCGCTGGTCCAGCAGCCCGACGTTCAGGTCGCCGGCGCCGTCGGCGCGCACACGCTCGCTCGCTAGGAACCCGTAGAGCCCGACGCGGTAGTTGAAGTTGACGAGGACGATGGTGCGGCCCGAGCGCTCGACGACGGCGGTTCCGTTCCAGTTGGCGTTGCTGTTGACCGTGTAGCCTTGCGGTTGGTTAGCTCGGGTGTGTGCTGTCGCTGAGGGGATAAATAAGGGGGAAAGGGGGGGGGGGGGGAACGATTGATACACCATGGAATAAGATCAACTGAAGGAAATAATAAGATAACAAAGGAACGAACCTCCGCCCTGTATAAACAACCACACAGGCAACTTAGAGTCCTTCGTCGCGTTCGCCGGCGCCCACACGTTAGCAAATAGGCAGTCCTCGTCCTCGTTAAGGGTATTCGGGTACGGCACCGAGATGCCGAGGCATATAGCATTGAACGTATTCGCCGCCTGATCCCCAACCTCCTCTGCTTCGGGATCGACCGGCGCTCTCCATCGTCGGTCCCCCGTCGGCGGCGCCGCGTACCGCATGCCCAAGTACTGGGCGACGCCGCCGCCGGTGCCCACGAGCGAGCCCTGGTACTGGGCGTACCCGAGGTTTACACGTGCTTTGCTCTGGTCCTGCACGTTCTTGTTAGCATCTTCCTGTGTGGAATTTTGGAGAAAAAAGAGAAAAAAAAAAAAAAAAAAAAGACATTTCCTTGAGCACGTAGATACTGGACAAAGAAAACCTTGCAAGGGCCGTTGACGAAGAAAGGGAAACACAAGTCTAGGAAAAAGCTTCGAGAAGGAAATATTGTATTCACTTCAGGACACGGATACCCGCGAATCATCGAGTACACCAAGGAGAGAAGAAAATACCGAAGCGCCATCATGCTCTTAGATACATCAGGTACATGCTGAGGGCATCTAGGAGAGGAGAATAATCAGCATAGTCCTTTGGTCGCTGGTATACCTATTTATTCTACCGAGGACAAAGAAAGCAAAGGATATCGGTGGCAAAGAGCCGTTACGCGAGTAAGAAGAGGGGGAGAAGGAGTCATGAGTTGGCATCACATCGTCACACATACGTTCATATCGTCCTCGTCCTCGACGGCCGCCTTCCGCCTCGTGACGAGGACGCCGGCTAGCACTGCGGCGGTGACGGCGAGGACGCCCGCGAGCGCCGCGAGCCAGTGCCAGCGCCTACGTCTGCGCCTGAGACCGTGGATCCTGCTCATCGTGGCGCCGGGATTGCGCTGCTTGTCCTCGTCGACGCGGCAGAAATGCGCATGCGCGTCTGGCCGACGCGGGTCGAGCAGGTTCGTATGCTCGTCGTTGTTCCCCCCCTAGCGCATGGCGTCGTGTGATCCGTACGCACATGTGCATATGCATATGTCCTTAGTAGGTACCTAGCAACCAATCGACCCGAGTCGCGGCAGTGATGCGAGTTACCATACCATAACATAAGCCCAAGCGGACGAGCGGAGGAGGTCAAGGTCTGATCCAGACCTTTTCTTAGATTCGGGACGCCGTCGAAAGCAGGTCAGAACCCAGAGTCAGAACCCAGAAGCGGTGAGAAGCTTATCTTCTTCTTCGTCGATATAGTAAGAGGTACAGCAGGTTGTTAAAAAAAAAGGCAAAGCAGCTTTCCTCGTGTTGGATCATACATTACATTAGATGAGCGTCCTACATAGCACGACAGTCAAATCCTGGTAACCTGATCTCATTTCGCAAATCTCCGACCGCACCGCAACGTACAAGAGACCGCTGCGGGGCGGTCGGGATAAGTAATGATTGCAGTGTGTCTGTGTGTGTAGGCAGGAATGGATGGATGGAGTTGTGATCTTCACTGCTGGGTTGAAAGCCGGTTTCAAGATGGGATGTGGATGGGGTTGAGTTGAACGAACGGATGAAACGCCAGCCAGCGCGGATCAACCGTCGAATGGTAAAGACGTCGATGACGAAAGCATAAGTTTCTTAAGCTATCTTATGTTTTGAATGATAGGAGCTCGATTTAACTTAATCTTTGATCTGAACTTCGCGTGGCCTTTTCAGATCTTAGGGGAATGAGATTATTCAACGACGATCATCTCATCCCCATCGAAACAAGCTACTCACTCACCTTAGGTACCTACCTACTCGGACCATAATCCAGGGCCTCATTCATTCATCACACAATTGCAAATAATCACCAAAAGAGAAATGGAACAGAACGAGAGTGAATAGTTCATCATATGTTCGTATTTTCTGAAACTGAAACAGTATTCCTTCAGCAAGAATCCTCCTCCCCTCTGTACTCCAGTTGCTCTCTCTCTGCTCTGCTCGCATCCACCTCTCAACGTAAAACGTCGGAATAGGACAAGACGACGCAGTCAAGTAGATTAATCCGGTCCCCGAAAACGAGATAAAATGCAAAGTTGCCCAGTCCAATTAAGCCCATAACCTTTACAGCCAGTCCGTAACGCCCAAGTCATTCAGTGTAGGTAGATTTGTATGTGGAAGGAGGAAAACTACAGCAGTAACAGCTTAGGGGTGCAAGAGGGAGCCTTTGTGAAGAGAACAGAAGTCGGATCCAATGTCTTTCGACTGGAAAGAAGAATCCCATCTCTTGGTCGATCCCAAACGCCAAATGTAGTATATGCAGAAAACCGTGAGCCGGTCATGATAGTCGTCATCGTGAAAATAGCTGTCGACGGGAAAAGGGGGGACGGGTGTACATTATCATTCCATATGCCATGCAAAAACGCTGTGTCGAATTGAACGGTCACGCATCATGATTGAGTCGATGTTGGTAAGGTTCCGGCTTCCTATATCGCGGACACCTTGCGCGCTGAGTTGGCGCTGGGCGCGGCACTGACGCTACCAACACGACCACTCGTCTTGCGTACACCTGACGTATCTTTACTGCGAGCAGAGTCGTTCGATCTCTTGCTACCTCGGACCTTGGTCAGCACGCCCGAAGCGCTAGCCGAGCGTGTTGGCGAGCCGGTTAGATGATCTGCGACGGTTTTGGGTCGTCCGCATCCGACATTTTCGGTATCATTTGATGCATCGTTATCGATCACCTGGTAGATTGTCGTCGTCGTGCTTTGGCTTACAGATCGAATCTTCTCACTGCGACCTGGCGAGTGTGACGCCTTACGGTGCGTGCGTGTACGTAGCAGCCATTCTTCCTCTGACTCGGCATCATTGGATCTCCTATGGACGGATATGACCTCTGTATTCTTTTCGATTCCCTCTTGCTCCTCCTCAAGGGTGGGATGGCTGATCGCGTCGCGCTGGTAAGGATGATGACGCCCGTTACGGCTGGTCTTGCGAGGCTGACCCGGCGTTGGTGCGGGTAGGTAATCCTCCTGTACACCAGCGTTTCGTCGTTCGCTGTCCATCTCTCCAAGAGGCGTGCGGTTCGAGGGGCTCCTGCTGGGGGGTGTTGAAGCTTGGGCGCTTCGGCTAAGGGAGGCTTTCTGCATTGCGCGGATCGGTGTACTAGGCGGCGGGTTCGCTGCGAGCTCCTTCCTCAACTTCCTCTCCAATCTCTCCTCAATCCACCATTCTCGGAAGACACCTTGGTTGATATGTAACCAATGCTGCTGAGGACCTACGACCATACCCGGACGCATGAATCGCATAAAAGAAATGATCTCATTTGCGGTGAAACCATGGCGGTAGATTAGGTATGCCCCAATCAAGCACCCAGTTCTTCCAAGACCAGCTTTGCAATGAACTGCAATACCCTTCTTTCTGATGGTGATCGTCTCGTGCGCCAGCTTAATAAACTTTCGGACAGTGCTCAAGGGAGGGCAAGTA
This sequence comes from Hypoxylon sp. FL1150, assembly GCA_022495205.1. Lineage (NCBI taxonomy): Eukaryota > Fungi > Ascomycota > Sordariomycetes > Xylariales > Hypoxylaceae > Hypoxylon > Hypoxylon sp. FL1150. Next base: position 101,257 of record MU376176.1, read on the forward strand.
CCGTCCTCGAAGATCATGTCGAGGTGCTGGATTCCCAATGCCTCAAAGTAGGATGGAGAGTAGAGGGGAGAGTTTAGTCGGACAACTAAGCCGATGTTGCGCTCAGAAAAGTGCTTTAAGACATTCTTGAACGGCTGCGAAAGGGTCGGATGCGCGTCCACCGCAGAAAGCGTCTTCGGTAGCGAAGCGAATAGGTCTGACGATTCTGTGATGCGTGTCGCAGGATTCGATTGCGGAGAAGCGAATGCCAGGAAATGAGGTGTAATCCAGTTGAAGTCACCGTGTTCGACTCGTTCAAATCTCTCGTACTCATCCAGATCAAAGTTGTCCAAGACGCAGCAACCTTCTTCCTTGGCTTTCCAAACACCATATACAATATCCTGTACGGTGATACCATAATCTGCTTGGCTGTAACCAGCGTCGCGGAAGGGCATCAAGGGCGGGTCAACCTGCGCAATAGGCGCAAGAGCCAAATGGGGTGGCCAGGACTGAATCAAGACCATGTAGCATGCAAGTAAGCAAGCGGCATTGGCTCGACCTGTTGATATTGGTTAGCATCTAGGACTTGATATTCTCGTACATTGGTAACTTACTTCTAGGGTCTGCTCGGCTCCAAAATACAATGGGCCTGTGCTGGTTTTCCTTGGCGCCAAGTACGTCGTGGAAGTGAAGAGCGAAGCGGTAGAGGTGGCCTATGTGAAGCGGACCAAAATCGTGGTGGAAAGCATTATAAAGGAGGCTATCGTCAACGGTGAAGTAGTAAGGGGTCTGGCGCTCGGATTTAGCTGGGGCAGGAGCAGGTCCATCCGCGGCTCTTTGGGATCGTTTACTTGGCGAGCCTCGAGTAGGCTGTTCGTGGTAGGGGAAGAGGGTATCGGCGTTGGGAGTATGAAGGTAGGATGCTAGGTAAAGGCGGTCTGCGACTGTTAGTAACGTGACTGGGAATGTTTGGATTTGTAGTAACGATGGGCGAAGGATATTGTAAGGAGTCCCAGGCGGCATTGGGCCTTCTGGCTTCCTCTGCGTCATCGAGCAGGCACGGGAGTTAGATGGGAGAAGGGATATTAATTGATGTGGTTGTGACTAGGACGATGTTTGGGGATAATTCGGATGCGGATGCGAACGTATATAAGCTAATAAAGGTGCTCGCAAAAGGAGCATGAAGAGCATCGCAAGTAAAGACGTACCAGGAATATACTCAATGACCTGTCCCGAGTTGGAACTTCTTGAAGAAGGTGCCATTTTGTATGCTTTCGCTACCGAGATTGCCGCAGCTTCTGCTTTGTTGTTGCCCGCTGTCTGTTCAAGGTATTGTTTGGAAACTCCTTTGAGTATTGGCTCAGCCGAAGGAAGCTTCAATGGCTCTGCGTTAACAAGCGCAGGCCTTGGTGGTAGCTAACCTATAACCTAGGAAGTTGAAGAAGGACCGACGAGAGATGCGATCGCACTGAAGCGAAACTTTCTAACTTTCTAACATAGACAATGGTTTAATGTAGGAACAATTAATGCAATGGCATAGAAGCAACGGACGCGCGATAGTGAGAGCGGCAGATGAGGATCGAGGTTGAAGGTTGAAGAGTGTAGATCGTCAAAGTGATTACTTTCCAGGAGACGATGTTTTTGTATCAGATGCAGTATTATTATTTTCTTGTTGTTATGTTGGGGTAAGGAAGGCTAGCTCCAGGGTCAGGCCCGTTGCATAGCGGTCTCATTTGACATTTTACTGTATTCGGTATGGTTGGAATCCACATAATTCCCGTGTTTACGGGTCTTCTTGTTGTCTAAGCAACCACGAGTCTGGTACCTATTGTTCCTAGCCTCTCAGGTTGCATAGTTGCATACCTAGGTACCTAGGTAGGTAGGTGGCTGAAACGCTGGCCCCGATAAGCCGCAGCTGAATGCCAACCGAATCCTCTTATCTTATCAGACAGCTGCAAAAAAGACTGCCCCTCCGATCTCCCCGCAGACCCGAGACGACACCTCAGGTTCTTGAACCCTTGTTGTTGCTCATTGCGCAATCAACATTCCATCCCACTTAGCACATTCGACTTCGACTAAAACAACTCCGCAACCCTTGTATTACTCTATCTCGGAAGGGATACAATTATACAACTATGGGTTCCGTCACAGAACAATTTCCCTGTTCACTGTATGTTGCACTTGTAGAGATAGCTGGTGTTCCCTTGATACTGACCTGCTCCGTGTAGGTCTATTGAGGTGCCATTCCCAACGCCCCGACTAGCATCTGTCGCCCACAAGGCTTTGCAAGTCGATAAGGAGTTATCTCCCTTGGTGAGACGATCCTTCTCTATCATCCCTTCAACCGATCTTTCCACCAATGAAGGCGTAGAAGGGAACGCCTTACGGATTCATTATGAGGCCACCACCAACAGGATGCTGCGTGTCGCTGTCAACTCTTTTATGGACAGTTTGAACCTGGTACTTGAAGTCATACAAGAACTGGATACAGATGTAATAGCTACAACTTCATCGTGAATGAGGTTGTAGCAAACCCATCCTTGGACCTCGTTTCGATAACTCGTGAAAACTGAGACCAATGTTCTTCAACGGGTAGGAATGCGGGTTTCCATAGGTAAGCATCAGAATGAACACAAATGACAAAGCGAAGAATCATTATTGAGACATTTACAGAACTCACTTTAGTGGACTATATACATCGAATATTTTGAAAACACATTTGTTTTTTGTTTTAAGGGGTGTTGTACTATGGGGTGCCTTTATACTCCTAAACGCCTGCCAAAACGATCATACTCCAAGATCAGATATACCTAGTCAGCCTGCCTACTCCATAATAACCATCCTGTTACTCGATGTCGACCTTGTGGATCTCGGTCCACTCCTTCTCGGTCTTAGGAACGGTCACAATAAGGATACCGTTCTCCAACTTGGCCGTAATACTGAGGCCGTCGACTTCCTCCTTCTCCTCGCTTCCGGGAGGTGGCAGCTTGATAGTTCGCTCAAACATACCAACCTTCCTCTCGCTCGAGGTTAAAGACTGGAGGAACTCTTCGTTACCTGGGCGGTGCACGACACCTGCAATGCTGACCTTTTCTCCGTCCCAGTTCACTCCAATGTCCTCCTTGGCGGCACCCGGAAGTGACACGTGAAGAATATAGGCCTTCTCGGTGTTGAAAGTGTCGACCGGTGGGACAAACACGTCTTCCTGCTGCTCGTTCGACTCGCCCTGAGCACCACCACGGGTCTGATCCATGTAGTCTCTGAAGTTCTGGGCGAATGGGTGCGACGCGAAAGCGTGCATCAAGGGTCGGAAGTCCCACGGACCGCTGTAGGCCGGGGGAGGTGATCCGTGTCGGGCTCTGCGTCCGCAACGACCTCCTCGTCCACCCCGTCCGCCTCGGCCGCGATGAGGACCAAACGCCTGAGGGCCGTGGTGGAATGGGTGATGAGGGGGCTGGTCCGAAGGGGGCGGCGGAGGGTGATGACGGCCGGCGCCCGAATGATTTGGGGGCGGGGGGTGGCGAGAACCCGATGGAGGCGGTGGAACATCGCCGGCCGCAGAAGAATCCGGAGTCGGCCTCATAGTTTCAGGAGAGCCTTCCATTTCGTCGTCTTGGTCCTCCTCCCTGTCGGAGTCGGGCACGTCTCTGTAACCGTGGTGACCGTGGTGACCGTGGTGGTGTCTGCCCGGTCCATGATGACCGGGACCCCAAGGTCCACCTCCCCAACGACCCCAGGGGCCGTGGCCGAACCACTGGTTGTTGAATTGAGAGCCGTCGAAGGGAAACCCACCGGGGAACTGAGGCCCGGCGTTGGCGTTGGCATGATCTACGCCTACACCGGCTCTCGTGGATGGATCAAAAGATTGGATGAATTCCCAAAAGGGAGCTTGTTGGTTGTTGTTTGCCATGTTGGATTGTCAAAAATGTTTGAGTGAGAGAGATTTATACTTAGGATGGTTGTGCGGATGTGGATGAGATGAGATGAGATGAATTTAGAATTGAACAAAGACATCGATCGAGTCTATTATATACACTTTGGCTATCAAGGCACCAGGCTAACATACGTTGGTGCATGGCAAATGACTAACGCAAGTCTATCAATCACTTACGACACACACAAATCAGTCAGAAATCTGTCTACGTAAACTCGAGCCTCGAACTGGTCGGAACCCGCTAGAAAGAGTTGCCTAGCTGTGTCGTTCCCGTCGCACATGTCACAGGCGGGCAGGATTTCCATGGTTGCCACGCGTACACCTAAGATGGGAGGCAGCCTGATTGGCTAGCAGTCTAAGCCCCAAGTCCCCCCAAGTCCCGATCCACCCCCATTTCTTGTCCTCGACGGGGGGCGAAAAATTGTGGCTCGAGTATGGTCAATAGATTCAAGGCCGGTATCCGAGATGGATCTATCGATCCCATATGTTTTAATATTTTAGGCGGCGAAAGAGTCATCGCATTGTGGGTTGGTGTTGGAGCTAGGCCGGTTGATAACGTCTTTACTCCGCGTCACATTGTCGCCTCCCGGTTTTAGATAGGCGGCCTCGCATCCGAGTTCGATATCTCGCGGCCGAGTAGGTATCTCCTCAACTTGCTGTGGCTTTCCATCGAGGGCTGGAGTTGTATTACCTCATTTGTCGATTACATAACCGCACCACTCCGTCACTAAGGTTGGAACAGTACTATTACTATCATGAGTTGTCGAGGTGGTCAACGCGTTCCGTGAATAAGGTGTAATTTCTCAACCACCCACCCTTTTGGTCAACGTGAGAATATCGAATAACACTCTCAACTCTCCTCTTTCGCTTTAAAAGCAATACCAGAAAAACATCATCCACGTTCACCATTACTATCTAAGCTAATTAATACAGCATCATCGAAGGTAGTGAGATGTTAGTAAGGCAGGACATTCCGACTCCCGAAAGTGATCTTATTCCAAACGCGCTCCCGAGTTCCCACGCGACGGGAAGGATTTGTCTGCAGCAGCGCATTGCATCGATTAGACCCAATGAAGTTATTCGAGTATTTGTCGCACATGGTCTTGGATATCCTCCACCTTGTGCAACTTCAAAGTCTGGGTCGGTAGCCGCCCGGCCTAGCTCCATCTGATAACTCCCTTGACACGGTTAAGACGGATCTAAAAGTAAATTCTTAGCTTCCTGGGCATCTGATAACCTTGGCATGAATATCTCAAATTCAGAGGTAGGATTATTCATCAGGTAGGGAAATGTTTAACTATCATCTCTTTTTATCGTGTGTCATGCGACATACTGCCAGACTGTCTACACGTACGGAATAGAACTCAAGAAATCACTCGTGCTTTACAACCCGACGACTACCTATAGTCTAGCCTCCGAGTTTATTAGCTTACCAAACGGAAAAAGCGGCAACCCCATCAGACTCCTATCCATGTGAGGGAACCCGTATATGTCGCGTCTTTTAGCAGATATCGTCGCGCATTGGGCTGATTGGGCGCTTGGAGAGGGTATCTGCTTTACCATATTTCCCTATGCCTTAAGCGCCTACGTGGAATCAGCCAATCACCTAGCCTGCCCTACAACTTGCCAAGCACCATGAGTCCCACCGAGCCCGCATACCGCAGACAAGATGCTTGCCCCCCATACAGTCAGTCCATGCAGCCAGAGAAACCCCCGCCATAGCAGACGGTTGGTCGCATATCATAGACCTCCTCGAAACCATCCCGTTCCCTCTTTGAATTTGTTTCATCTGCTCATGCCTGTATCGCCTGTGCCGTATTCTCGATCTCTTACACTGCCGTGGTCCAAGTAAGAGTCGTCAGCTTGAGCTTCACCACAGAGCCCAAGACCAATCATCGAGGGGGGGGGGGGGGGGGGGGCGCGGCGCCGCCGGCCGCGGGCCGGGACGAGGCGCCCCCGCGCGACCGCCACCCCCGCCCCCCCCCACCTGTGCGATCAGGACAACCCATCGCGCATACATCTGCAAGGCCAGCTTGTCGAGGAGCTCCTATATTCTCGTATCTCCGTGCGTCATCCCGCGTCCACTCTCTAGTATCCTTTGCGCTTGTTAGTTGTCCTGCGCACGGCGTACAAGAGAGTAAGTGAAACAGGATGGACCGCCACGGAAGACCTGAAGAGGAGATGTTCCTCAGCAAACCTAGCGAGGACTGCGACAGCCCTACCATCGAGCCTCTGCGGATATTTAAGCCCCAGAGCCCCAAGCCCGCCTCGGATCGGTTCAAGTATCCCGCACCGGCATCTTCCCAACCGACCTTCCCCTTGCCGCCGGGCGCCTCGAGTTCGGCTGCACCTTTGCCATACCCTGAAGATGACGACGACCACCGGATAGCTCATCCCGCCCAGTCAAGTCGACCCCCGTACGCAGCCGACGGCCGTCGTCCTTCGGGTAACAAACTCTATATAAGTCCCTCGAGCTCCATGCAAGCGGATGCCATGAACGATACGACGCCGCGAATAGATACTAGCCCTACCGAGAAGAGACCTGGTCTTGCCGAACGACGGGGTACCGCTCCTAGACCTTTGCCGGGAGCCCTCAGCCCTGGTAGTCCACCAGGGGACGACGGCGGTCTCTTCGCTAAGCCCATCAACCAGCCTAAGCCTGTTTCTGCTTCCACCTTTCCAGACTATCACAACAAACCCTACTACCCCCCACCTAGAGGGAACTCGGCGGCGTCCAACTCGAGCTCGAACAGCAATGCGCGACCCCAGGGGAATGAGGATAACTACCTTAAGATGCCCCAAGATAGCGGCGTGAACCGTTTTGCTTCCACGGCCTCTACATCTACCACAAGAGCAAGCCGAGGATCCCCACCTCCACCCGAGACCCCTATAGTCGAACCTGGTAACATCCCGGGCGGGGGTATCGAAGCGCGATATGCCGCTGCCGGCATATCTGGAACTTCGACTCTCAACAGTCTCCAGAGCTCGGCAGCCGCCCAACGACTAGCGCAGTACGGCCAACACCCGGCAACGCAACAACAGCCCGCCCGTCCGTGGACACCGACGGAATCGCCAGATCAACAACCCCATGGCCCCCCTACCGTCTACCAGGGAGCAAACCCTGTGGCCAGTCCTACTGCCTCAAATTTCAGCGGGCAGCCAGCGCGGCCGTCCAATATTAACACGAACGGGAATGGCAACCCGGCCCTTCAGATCAGTGTGCTGGAGCAGGACTTCCAAAGGATGCAAATGTCTCCGAGTCCTCCCCCGGCATATTCCAGCATCACACCCAGCGGCGGCTCTTCAGCATATCCCAATGAAAAGCAACGGCCTAGTCTACCAAGCTCAAGCTCAAGCGCGGGGCCGGCCCAACCTCAACCTTCCCATCAGGCGGCATCCCCGCCGAAGAAGCAAGCCGAGATAGCAGCTGGTCTTGCGTCTCCGGCTTTGCAACACCCCGGACATCCCGCGTTTGCAAATGATCCGAGACCCGAGAGCCAGGTGAGCCAGGCGAGTAGTCAGCCGATGCAAATTGTCACCCACACCCCCTCGCCATTCCAGGGGCAAGGTCCTACCTCGCCGCCACCTTTGCCAGAGGGTTGGATCGCACATCTCGACCAAAATTCCGGCCAATACTATTACATCCATCTGGCAACACAAGCCACCCAGTGGGAATTCCCCAAGGGACCGAACCCCATTCAGCACGATGTCGCGCCTCTATCTCCCACCGCATCGACCTATGGCAACCCTCTCGGTTCGCCGATGTTCGGCAAACAGAGCGCCCTGGCGTCTCCCATGTTCCCGCCGCATACTCCCGGCTATGCGGAGAGTATCATGAGCGTTGCCACGGCCACGCCGACCGCCGCCGGTTTCACCGGACCCCCCGGCGTGGACATGTACAAGGTGCAGCCGACCAACGGCGTGTACTTTGGCCCCTACCTTCGATACACGAACATGGACATCGAGAAGGGCACGTGGCTAGGCAGCATCCTCATCGTCACGGACGCGCCGCAGCCGCCGACGATCCACCTGCACCTCAGCGTGGACCTGTCGCCGAACCCGCGGCAGCTAGTGCCGCGCTCCATCTACACGCACCAGCGGTGGCAGTTCTTCAAGTACGACATCGAGATCCCGATGGGCGAGGGCGGCACGGAGCGGTGGACGTACGCGGTGACGTCGCACCTGGGGTGCACGCGGTACGAGTTCGTGGTGGCGGGCCGCGGCGAGACCAACTGGCGCTTCATCGCGCACTCGGGCAACGACTTCGCGGCCAGCACGTCGCAGAACGAGCGCAGCAAGCTCGGGGGCCTCGGCTTCATGTGGAAGGACGTGCTACAAAAAAACGTCGACTGCGGCGGCTTTCACGTCCAGGTCGGCCTCGGCGACCAGATCTACGGCGACCGCCTCTGGAAGGAGGTGCCCCTGCTCAAGCAGTGGCTCGCCATGCCCGGCAAGGAGAACCGGAAGAACGCGGCGTGGACCGCGCGCCACGAGGAGGACGTCACGCACGCGTACTTTCACTTTTATACGAGTCATTTTGATCAGCCGTTCCTGCGGGAGGCGTTCGCGCAGATCCCTCATATTTGTCAGATCGATGACCACGATATGTGAGTCTTTATTCTTATTTTTTTTTTTTTTTACTACGAGCGAACGTGTGCTAATTATCTTACCTTCTAGATTTGATGGCTATGGCTCGTACCCGGACTACATGCAAAACTCGCAGATGTTCAAGAATATCGGCCGGGTAGCCGTGGACATGTACCTGCTCTTCCAGCACCACACGACACTAGAGGTGCTTCGGAACGTCAGTCACGACTTGGATCTTTTCACAGTCACAGGCCAGGGTTGGCACTTTGTCAAATATCTGGGCCCGGCAGTAGTGTTGGTAGGCGTAGACTTACGGTCAGAGCGGACACAGAACCGCGTGCTCGCCGGTCCCACATACCAGGGCATCTTCCCCAAAATCGCCATGCTGCCGCCTAGCGTCCAGCACTGTCTCTGGATGCTATCGGTGCCCATCGTGTACCCGCGCCTCGACACCGTCGAAAGCTTGGCCAACACGTTCGCGACGGGTAAGAAGGCCGTCAACACCACGTACAACGTCCTGGGCAAGGTGACGAGCTCGGTGGCGGGGATCGTCGGCGGCAAGGACATGGTAGCGCAAGGGTTCAGCCAGGTCAAGAAGGCGGTCGGCAAGTCTGGGCTGATGGGCAACGTGGTCAACCAGTTCGGCGACCTGGATATCGGCGAGATCCTGAAGGACATGTGGACGCACGATACGAAGGATCTGGAGCGGACATATCTGATCCGCACGCTGCAGGGGATCGCGCATCAGAAGGGGCTGCGCATGACGTTTTTGTCCGGAGGTATGTTTTTTTTTTTTTTTTTTTTTTTTTTTTTTTTTTTTTTTTTTTTTTTTTTTCTTTTAAACCTCCTTTTCACCCCCCCCCCCCCCTCCTTATAGTCCCCCTTTACCCCTTTTTTACTACCCTTGATAAAAACTAACCGAAACCCCCACAAGACGTCAACGCCGCGGGCGCAGGCCTAGTCCACGACCCGACGCACCCCAGCGACCACAAGACCATGTACCAGATCATCACGTCGCCCATCGTCGCGGCCCCCGCCGCCCCCTACATCCTCAAGATGCTGCACAGCAACCGGACGCACTACGTGCCCGCCAACGGCCAGCGGTCCTCGGCAAACGAGGTCAGCGACACCAAAGAAGACATGATGGAGATCTTTCACACGGACGCCTCGGGGAACCCGCGCGAGCTGAAGAAGCTCATGGGCCGCCGCAATTACGTGGCCGTCCTCGCGTACGACCCGGATGCCGTGCCGGCCACCCCGTACGGCCCCAACCCGACGAACGGGTTTGCGGGCGGAGGCGGGCTGAGCAAGTTGAGCCTGGCGATCGATTTTGTGGTGCAGGGGGATGGCGCGTTTACGACGCCGACGAAGTATGGGCCGGTTATTGTGCCGCATCTTGAGTTTGGGCGGTAAATTGGGGGGGGGGGGGGGGGTTTTTTTTTTTTTGCGGTTTGTTTTTGGGGGTGAAATGGAATGTGAAAAGGAAATGATTGCGGGCAATAATCTTAAAATGGCAATTAAAAAAAAAAAAATTTTTTTTTTT